>VRLP01000032.1:0-491463 GCA_009660295.1 Lophius piscatorius | reverse complement strand
GTTATTAGCCGTTAGCTTTGGACGAGACGCACAGAGGACGTTAGTAGCCGTTATTTTCATGGAAATGATGCCGAGAAAAAAGCTATCAAACACAGAAAGTGATCAACAGCGGCTTTTGGTGAAAGTGTCACGGGGGCAGTGATGAACAAGACGGATAAACAAACTGATATCAACGATCAGCAAACAGAAACGGACATAAACGATGAAACAAACAGATATAGAAGTCTCCGGGTGATGGTACACCTGCAGCAACAGGTAGCCGGACCGTCACCAGACTCAAATACATCCCACTCACTGGCAGGTGCCACTGTAACGGGCATATCAATGTAAATACTTGTGGTCGGTGGTGATCTGTGTGAGCCCATTAGGATTTTACTCTATCATAACCACAGTACTTTGAAGCTGAGCGCAGTCACTCTTTAACACGATATGTATACAATATTTTCAGGTGTTTTTTTCCGTGAGCTTTCGGAGATCTCAGTTAGCCAATAGAATTAACACTAAATTCAGTTCCTATTGAAAGCAGTAAGAAAATTAGTTGGGCATGGTCACCTATGCTTGTTAGGGTACCCAACCTCTATGGGCTTACTTTGGAAATCATCCCTCAACTCTTTATAGATTGGTCAAAACTCACTATAATGTTTTCCAGATTGTCGAAAAGAATGCAGATATTTTTTGAATAATTTTGGTTGTTAAGTTATGGGTTAAGCAACGTTCATTTAGTGAAATGTTTACTGGTTGACAAATTAGGGATGTTCAATTTTGACCAATTTATTTAGCTATCACTGCATCACTGCATGGGCTAATCAAATATGTCCCTTGTCTTTCCCCATGCACATCAGCATCCACCTCATCCCTAAATGTTACTGGCTGTTAGTGCCGTCAGGTTACATTATGTACCGAGGCTTTATACCTGATGTTTTATTCATGAAAGGTGTTTTTGACTGCCAGGGAAAACAACCAGAGAGAAGGGCACACACATCTTTGTGCCTACACTTAATACCACAAAGGTAGACAAGATGTTCCTACCTTTATCAACTCATTAACACCCAGACAGACAGAGCACAGACTGTTCTTTCACTTTTAAAGTGATTGAAAATGCTAGCGGAGAATGAACCCTATTACAAATGGAGGGGGGTTGATGAGTTAAGTTTTGCAAGAAGCAAGTTGAAAAAATTGAAGCACAAACAAACAGCAGCGGTATCAATTTAAGGGCCTCAGATAAGAAATGAGAAAAAAAATGCATTGGTTTTGGAGCAGCAGACTTCAATCAACCTCAGTTTTCTCGACAAGTTAATTCCTGAATCCAATATTCTTTTGATTTTTTACTTTTGCTGTGGGGAAATTGTCAAATTGCAATGATGACCTTGCATTACCAGCAAATGTATTTTATTGAATAACTTTGATGTTGTTGATGTAATGTTTGCCTGACTGGATGTCATGGATACATCGAGTAAAATGGATAAAATAATACTAAAATATTTGGAGCATTTTGATGATGATAGCCTTGTACCTAAGCATGGGCAGTATTTTTTTACGTGTTGTTTTTAAAAAGGATTCAACAGATATCAATTATTTCCTTTACCCTTCTCATCAGAGCGATGATGTGATCATGTTAAAATGACTTTCTTCTCCATCAGTGCCTCACTTTTTAACATTTATCAGTGTTATCCTAATCTGCAGGCTAATATGTGATGATTGAAGAGACATTTTGTTTCTCCTGGGCATGCTGGTAATTGCTAACCGTTTCAAGTGTTTAAACTTGACCTATGCTATCGTCCCCGAGAGCAAGGTTATATCCCTGAAAAGAATCTCCTGCGTTATGCAAGTAATCCGCCGGATTGAACTGTTGAATACTGTAAAGTATTGTCTGATAAAGACATAAATAGCGCTCTGTAGATAGGAAATATGAACTACCAGGGAAAAATATGATAAATACATGCTAGATCTCATTGTGTTGATTCATATGCACAAAATCTGGAATAAGTTGAACTAACAGTCAGGAGGTTATGTTCAAAAACACATATTTTTTCATTAAAAAAGCTCCCTCTAGTGATTTAAATATGGGCTATTAGGGTAAAGTATGATACATTTCAGATAGATCTCCACGAGTCAATTCATATGCACCATATTTGGACAAAATCAGACCAACAGTTGAGAAATTTTTGCCCCAAAACTTTTGGAGATAAAACACCCCCGGTTGTTGGAAACATGCAAACCACCTTTCCATAATATATCTTAATCTTTCAGGCATATAATAATATATTAGCTTGAGCATATTTAAGAAAAAACATAAATTCATTAGCTCTAAACCAAGGAAAACTGTTTAATAGGTTACTTGTAAATATGTATGAATGCAGTCAAGCTGTGGGTTTAAACCCACACCAACAAAGGTTTTGCTTTGATTTAATTTAAAAATATTCATGAAGGCTTTTGTACAAAGCCTTATGGTGTGTTTGAATGGCTTGCCAGGGCATTATGGGGTTTCTGCTTGGATTGGCGGCCTCATGTTTAGCTCAAAGTCATGTCAGTGAACCAGGGTGAAAGAGAGGAAATAGCCTTTCAAGTGTCTTCATCCATGTCTTAAATTGTGCGAGTCTGTATGGTTTCCTGCACGTGTGTGAACACATTCACCATATTCCCATTGAGACATTTGTCCAACTAAATGAAATGAAATGACATGAAAATAAATATTTTCATGTCATTGTAGTGAAGTCCAGACTTTTGCTGGCTGTGAATAGCATCACAAATCTCTCCACTTGTTCAGGACCATCAGCTTATTTAGCTGCTTTTGATTAAATGAGTCCTTACATCCTCCTCCTCCTCCTCTGTTTTTTCCTCTCTCTTTGAATTAACCGGTGTCCAACTCAAATTTGTTGAGTTTGTTTAGATAATGGGATCATTTAGCTGTTGTAATTTCAAATGAATTTACGCACTCCTCTCTCTTCCTTTCTCTAATCCGTTTCTCCCTCCTTACCTCAGGGCTTTAATTTCCTCTCCCTCTCTTATTTATGTAATCAACTCATTTAGCTGGTTTAATTTTAACAGCCTTTGGAGACTCTCTCCTCTTTTTCTCTGAATGTTCTCCCTGTTTCTCTTCCCTGACTCAAAGCAATGTACATATTTGTCTTCTTTTATGTATGTCCTCTTTCCCATATTGTCTCTGTACCTTTCTGTCACAATGAGCAACCAACATCATTAAATCAGTCCTTTCAGCCAAGTTTGCGTCTCATTAGAAACATAACAGTCATCTCTGATGTTTATCTTAAGATGTCCAATGTGTTTTTGCAGCATCTGTGACAAGTCAAAGAGGTCTTTCTATGTTAGCTTCAATGTATAGAAGAAGAAAAGACTTCATATAACAATTCATTCCCCCAGTCAGAGTGATGTTGTAAATCTACTTTTCTGTTCAAATGAGACCTCCACCATCATTTAATAAAATCACTGCATTAGTTAGAGGGATAACTAAATATGAAAATATTTGTATAAAATTGTTTGCTGTTCTGGAGGAGTTCGGTCATTTCTGAGAAAGTAAACTAAAAGTTACATTACCTCAGAATCCATATGCTGCCTGAAAAACATGGATTTATACGTGTCAAAGGTTAAACAAAAACTCTATTAATATTATTCGATTGTTGTTTCCTTGTTTTCTAATTCCTTGTTCAGTTCTTGCTCATCTTACCACTTTAGTGGTATGTAGCTGTGAAGTTCCAGATTGCAACCTTCATTGCACATCACCCGTCCATAGCCAAGAATCTACGGTGGCCGTCAAGTGTCAAATAGTATCATCTGCTATGCACTGCTTAGTACGGTATGTGTCACCACTTAACCGGTTTGAAGTTTTGCCAGTAAACTTTATACAATGCACCTTTAATTTTAAAACCATTACCAAAAACAGTCTCTTTCTTGTTTTGCCTTTTGGATTATAATTATATCATTATCTATATTATTATAACATTGCTACTACAAATCTATAAAAGAAAACATTTCCTTTCATTATTTAATGATGAAGCATCTTTTCTAGCTTGTTCTTGTCAGTTCTGTTATGGCTGTCTCTCGATGTACTACAACTCTCTAGTACCCTGGTGAGTTCCTGCATTTGGTGCCCCAGGTTCAGAACCCTGGACAGCGGTTTTGAAACACTAAAGTTCCTCAGCTCAGTTCTTCAGAATGATAGGCTTTAACTTAAGAATAACTTTTCCTTCTCAAAGAAATGTTATGGTTATATTTGTATGGAACAAGATTGGAAAGAGGGGTACCTATAGTATTAATTCAACATAAGATTTCTATTATGATATTATACTATGATACTTTGGCCCATTTAGTTAAATCCTAGGTTTATCCAAATATGTGCACATACACAAACACACACACACACACACACACACACACACACACACATGTGATTGTCAGACCACAGTAGCCACCCATATGCTGAGGCCATAGAAGGGGTTGAGGTAAGGGTCACACGTGACCGTAAGTGAGGCAAAACACACAAACTCAGTTTGTCTCCATATGGAACACACACAGACAGACACCACACACAAACAAACACACATGGAAATTCACTGACACATCCCCTGCCTCATGCACACTCACCTATTGTCTCCATCCATTAGCTTTGCTTTTTTGCACTGACCTGACATGGCCTCGACCTACTTTGTTGTCTTTGGTGTCTGAGTTTTGTCTTGTTGCTGTGTATTTTCCTGCTGCTTTCCAAGTAGAACATATCTGAAAGTAAGAGGCACTGTTGCTGTGTAGAGCTGCAAAGTTATGGCAAATCCCATAGTTCCATTATTGGCTCCCTTCGGTGCAGTGTTGCTGTGTGTGGGTCTCTGTGTAACGCTGGTTGGAACAAGGAGTTGCTTGCTTTAATGTGAGACTTTCCTTAACCTCTATTAGACCTCAGTCTTTGACAGGTAACACTTATCTTCTAAGCAGGATGCAGCAGTTGACAAATGGAACATTTTCTTGTTAAATTAGGGTGAGAACACAAAGACACCTTCTGATTAAAAGATGCTTGCATGTTTGATTAGCTTGTGCCAGAGGTGGACAGGTTGTATTTTACCACTGCATTCTTTCTGCTGCTGCAAACAGCTGTCAGAGCAAATGAGGGGCTCTGAACTAGGAACGGATATTTATTTTATTTTTTTAAGACCTTTGAAGTATTCATGAAGGACAGTGGGACGTTAAATGGTGAGGAGAAAACTATATCAAAAGTTTAAGCCGTTGCATTTCAATATATAGGATCCTATTTAGCTGAAGCGACACACAGTAGACTATTCATGACAATTCGGATAACAAATTAACAAACAGAATGCTATTTTGGAGCCAAATTCATTTAAACAGTATCAGGGAAATGTTTTTAACTGACATAATAATACCAGAAAATATCTATATCTCATTGTGTAATGGTTCTTTAATGAGAACAAAAAATCCTCCAAGGACAGCAGCAGCAGTTTTTTCAGTTCTATTATATTTCAAGAAGAAAAGCCTGCGGTACCATAAGCTATTTTCCCCAACACAAACTGTTGCTTGTCATACCATTGTATGTCTCATCAAGATGCACAATGTGTCTTTGGACAAGATGAACGGACAATTGGTGTTTGTTTTCGCACTGGATGTGACTCTGGCCTCCCGGGTAAATGTCAGGAGTGTGACCAACCAATCTCTAAAATCCATCCTTTACCTTTTCTTGTCAATTTATTAAAAAATGATCTAATCATCACATACTGATGCAGATGCCATGGATGTCTTATCCAGATGCAGAAAACAAAGTGGCAGGATGTGGGAAACTGGGAATGAGACTGGTCTTTGGATTCAGATCATGTCTAGTCTTGACACAGCGTCACAATTCTCTGATGTACCAGGAGCACACACGTATCGTTGTTCCTGTTACATATTACTTGTATACCCATTTTGACCAAAGTTTCTCTCATGCATATATTTTACAATGTTGTTTGGGAGTGTTTTTGCTCATTTAACAATTGATAATGGAAACAATGTGCTTTCTGCCTGGCTGAAAGCTGATCTCAACTGATCTCCGGAGACGTGCTTTTAAATCTACTAACTCACTTTAAGTAGTTGGGATTTTCTTGACAGACGTGTCTTACACTTAATTGTTAGGATGTTCTGTTTCCTTCAGCATAGTTTTACTTACATCGCACATGTCCAACTTTGGTGGACTGAGGGCTTGCTTACCAGCATACATTTCCATTAAATGGCTAAAAAATGTTGGAATTACCTGTTTTGAGAGCTCAGTCAAAATGCTTGTGGTTTTACCTTAGCCTCACATCCAGTCAACCATTTTCTTCGGCTTATCCAGAGTCTGACTGCAGTTTAAGCAGGCATGGCTCTCTCCAACACTCCTCCAGCTCTTCCTTAGGGATACCAAGGCCAGATGAGACATGCAATGCCTCCAGTGAAATCTGGGTCTAACTGTGGCATTCCTCCAAGTTGGATGTGCCCTTAAAACCTACAAATCCTGTCTCCTTTCGACACAAAAGACCTGAAGCTATAGTTTAGCTATTTTCTTTGTGTATTAAAGATTTTTCAAACTAAGGCCGGCTAAGAAAGAAAAAAAAAATGCCTGTGGCTGCACATAATATGTAAACATACACCATTTTAATGTGAAAATACAAACTTTTGGTAAGATTAATGGAGAAATGCCATAATTTTACAAGCAAGTCATTGCTGTTAAAGCGTTATTCTGTATAAATACAGGATCTTCCTCGTATGAAACGTAAATAACTAACATCATCATTTAGCATCAGCATCCTTTAATTATGACAAACAAAGGAAGCTAAACATACTGTACGTTCAGTCATTATCTAGCGCTTATCCTGTTCAGGGTCACAGGGGGGCTGGAGCCTATCCCAGTTGACATCGGTAGAGAGGCGGGGTACACCCCGGACAAGTTGCCATTTTATCGCAGGGTAGATACATAGAGACACACAACCACACACACAGGCAATTTAGTGCCACCAATTCACCTATATCACATATTGTTGTAGCAGACACAGGGAGAACATGCAAACTCTGCACTGATTTCTAGATTAAAAGTATGAAATTAATCTGATTTGTTGTTATTTTATGGAATTAAGTACCTCACCCTTGGGCTATGATTTAATTCCTCTCTGTCATTTGCCTAAAGAGCAGGAGAAAAACATGATTATATAATAACCATGATTATAAAAACAGGAATATTGTTAAAAAGGTTAACAATATTCCTGTTTTTATAGTCATTTACTTTAATGATTAGATTTTCTTTATAGTGTAAACTTTCAGGGCCCTTATCTGGCTTCTGTCATTTCCATAACACTTCTACTCTGGACACAGTTACACAGTGACCCACACCTCCACATCATTCATCTGTTCCATTATTAATGCGATGGTGCTGCAAGATGAAGGCTATCTCCTGTAAATATACATTGGTTGATTGGAATACGAATGGGTTGAATTAGTTTGTGGCTGAAATCTGAATGCAATATTGATTGTGAAATAAGTTTAATGGGAATAGTATTATTGATCAGTATATAACTGTGGCCATCCCCGTGGGAGGAAAACATTGATTGATTGAAACTCATTTGTTCACCAGATGCAATAAATGTAACTGCATGTATGTATAAAGAATACATGTGGTTTTATCTTTCTCCACACTGAGTTGGAATGCGGAATACTTGATTGGAAGGGTTTCTCTTCTATGAAACGCTTATGTCTTTCTACTACCTCCAATAAGGAAAATTTAGTCCCTTATGGTTTTTTCTGCTCTTTAGGCAAATGACGGAGAGGAATTAAATCATAGCCCAAGGGTGAGGTGATTAAACTCCTTGCAGCCAAACCTGAGATGTTTTATGTTTTTCAAGAGAACCTGTGCCCAACTTTCACACAGCTTGAATGAAATTAAAGTCAAGGAAGTTAAGTATTGTTCTATTGAAGTTAAGTAAAGTCAAGGAAGTTAAGTATTGTTCTCTTTTACTTTAGTCTCTCTGTGATCAAAACAGAACTGGTACAGGCTTGCAGAAACAAACTTTCACAATCCTCTAAAAGTTTAAATGTTCTTTGTTGTTACTTTTATAGTCTCTCGATTTGAATTTTTGATTTTGCCGAAGTAATTCCTGCTGTTTTCACATTACCCATAGTAAGTCTAGGGTATGATTATCACTGCAATACAGATTTGGTCTTATCCAATGTATAAATTAATAAATGAAAAATATAAGAAGCCCCAAGTAGAAAAATGTTCGACCCTCTGATGTGGATAGACTTTAACATAAGTGAATGCGAGAAAACTGAGATGAAAACAGTCAAACTTCAATGCCGCCTTAAAATGTCGAAATAAACAAATTGAAGATAGCAGTTATGAGATGCACACTTTTAGGTCCCCAACCCAGTCCATTGTTCTTTTTAGGAGATGTGGATAGACTAATGGAGCTCCACTGCGGTGTATTCACACAAACACATGCCTCATTCTCCCCATTCGCCATCAAGCATACCCTCCCAATTTGATGGGTCATTTAAGGTGCAACAACTTCTCTTCCTCCGCCTGCCAACGCTGCTGCTGCCAAGACTTTAAACCACATCACCTCCTCAGTATTCACCCGTAGCCTCTAGCGATGGGGGGTTCAATAACTTTGCTCAACATCAACAGAAGAGGTCATCATAGACCAAATAGATCAGGAGATATATCCAGAGCGGTTCTGCTTTGAACAGTTTTGACCACATAATTGTCCAGCTTGCTTTTCATCCTCCCTCGCTGCCTCACCTTTACCAATTTTCAAATCCTGTTGATTTGAACACCTGCACGGCTGGTCAATCATTGCCTAACTTGGAGTGGGTCACTGTGTGGTGATTCTATGCATTTCACCAGGTCTTGGTCTTGTGCGTTGTACCACCTGCTGCCCCCATCAAGTAATTCATTTTGGCTTGCTCAATCCTCCAGTCATGCTTGTTTTTGCAGACTTTAACACTTCTACAAACTACACTTTTAGTCACTTCAGTAGTTTTTCAATGGTTGGAACAATACCTCTTTGTTTGTCCTGTTGATTTACTCATCCTCCCCACCTCTTGGGCAACACTAGGGGTCTATTTTCATAGGGCTTTCCAGAGATGTAGTTGGGGGTGCTCACCCTCACTCCAGTGACTTCTTTTTCCCCAGAGTGTCGCCTGTCTCCACAGCTGTCACTCATTCCCTCACGGTAGTCATTGGGTCTGCTCCCAGAGGTCACTGGCTCTGCCAGATGGAACTCATTGTAATGCACACCCTTTACTGATGGGGTGTCTAGTTTATTTCACGAAATTACACTTGGAATAGGGAATGCTGAAAAGTCTTGAGTTTGGCAGTGGCTAATAGTTTGGCTGAAAGTAAAGATACCCATCCCTTCTATTTGCACTGACAAACAGAACAACCTCAACTTATCAACTTTTTTCCCACCTTTTAAACACAGAGCCTCCCAACTGACACGCAGCCTACAGACTGTAATACTGTTGCATCGACTGAAAAACTCCTTGTCTCTCAAAGTCTTCGGGCCATCATTTTTCAACTGTTGGTCAGATTAAGTCCAAAGTTCAGTTTATCAATTGTAGATGATATGACAAATATTTTATATATTTTACTTTATTCTAATAATTCATATTTTAGTGACTAAATTGGGGGTTTTACATACACTTTTTTTTTTTTAGCACTTTGAGATTTGATCCAAATGTAAAGTGCATTATAAATTAAATGTATTATTATTATTATTATTATTTTTTGTAATAACCTCCTGACAGTTGTTACAATTTAGTTCAAATTTGGTGCACAACAATCGTCTCGAGGATATCTATCTTGTATATATTATTTTTATCCTACTAGTTTATGTTTTACTGACTGGGGGGACATTATTGTATGAGACAAAATTTAATATTTAATTCAAAGAGTTTAATCAGATAGATTACTTGCACAATGCAAATAATTTTGGGTTTTATCGGGGATATACCTTGGTGTCGGGGACAACGGCGTAGGCCTATATCTTATCATTGTTTCACCATTTCATACTTGTTCCCTCGGCTATATACATAGTGCTGGTTTGCTTCTGTAGGCTTCTGTAGCCAAAATCAGATCCGATGACTTGGAGGTACCTACTCCACATCTACTTCTATATTCTGGTCCACTCATCCAAGCACATACAATTTCACAGATGTATAGCCCATTTGTTTGCATTAAACAATGTTTTTGCAAAACAAACAATAACTGATCATTTCCAACAACATGTCATATTTACTAAGAGCAAAACCCAAAATTCGAGGAGGGTGGAAAGGGGGTACATGAACAGTAAATGACGAGGCTGAAGTGACTCACTTCCCATTTTTTGCCATAATGTGGCAAAAATTTAAAAAAAAATCCCGGGCTTTGTGTACACAAACATTCTTTATTTCCAAATGATTGATGATTGATTCCAGATTACTAATTTAGTCTTTCATAGTCTGAGATTGAATACGTATACGATTAGCAGCCATGCAACGTAGATGCGACATGCGCCTTGAATTGGCTCGTCTTTTGCCTTCCTTCAGAGAAAGATTCTACACCTTCATTTTATTACTACACCATGAGTTCTGTAACAAATCTGTTTCTTGATGCTGTCGACTCATGCAAAAAGAATCATTGTGAACATGCTTGTCATATTACCGGACAGATGTGTCCACATTGGAACAAAATAAATAGTACAGCAATCCAGAATGTGAAGTGTCAAGATGGCCAAGTCTAGTTTGAGTAATAACAATTCCGAACTTAACAATGTTTAAATTATGAATATAGTCAGAGTGGGTGAAATCATGGTCTTTACCCAGAATGAATTCACTTGACGTAAAGCTATAACAATGTTGAATGTTTACGGAAATCAGTTTGTGTTACAGATAATATACTGCTGGCTTTAACTCTCTCGTCTATTTTTCTGCCGCATCTCCTTGGCTCATTATTCCTCCCTTACGCTCTGCTTTGCCTTGTATGGAAATTGTGTGTCTCTGCTGTCAATAGAGTCTACCCACGCTCACTGCCATATATAGGACCTGCTGTCTTTCTACAGTCCTCCGCTCCACCTCCTCCACCCTCACTATTCAGCTTCCTATCAAATGTGCTGTTTTCTCTCTAAAACAAGCATAGTGCACAGGGGAGGAGGAAATGAAGGGGTTGAAAGTGAGAAGGGATCGTTCAACAAAAGAGGGATAGTGATGAAAAGTAACCTTCAGAATAAATAAAGTAAATATGAAATAATGTTGGAAATAGAGACTAAATTAGCTGCTAAGGAAAGGTTATGAGGTGAGTGATGAAATACTTTAGCAATTTGCCCCCCAGGTGGTCATTCTTTGCTTTCAGGTGGTCTTTCTTGGCTTCAGGTGGTAATTCTTCTTTCTTCAAAAAATAGTAGTTTTCTTTGTATTATGATACCATACATAATACTTCCCTGTATATATACCTCTTGTGTTTAACTACCTAATTTTTCTCTCTCTCTATATATATATATATTCTATTCCTATATTTTTATCTTATATTTGATTTTATTTCGCCAAAACAAGAGCTGCTAAAAGGTGTTTCGTTGTTTTAAAAATAAAAAAATCCATAAAGATTTATTCTATTCTATTCTTTGCCCTGAAGTCGTGGATATAGTCTCACCCCCTTGCTTAAGGCTGTAATGCTGCAGATTTGGAAGTTGAAAAATACTCTTGGATTTGTTTCTGTATCCCCATTAGACCACTGGCTACTTAGAAGAACAGGGTTAAGTATGGACGGATGGTTTTTAGGGTACAAAATAACAAGGATTTTGTTTGAGCCTTAAGAGTTATAGCAAGCTTCCCCCCCTGTATCTGACCTTGAAACCCTGGCAGCAAGAGACGTTTGTCTGTTTGTTTTGTGTTTGTTTTAACAAAACAACTAAATACATTATAGTTAATTTAAAACAACTATATTGAACTAAAGCTTCCCCTAATAATGAATCAAGTGTGTTTGTGACTTTATCACTCTTAGGGCACTATAAACAGCTGTTAGTGGATCATAAGAGGGCAACAAACAATTATCCATGTACCCATATACCAGAATAGAGCCCTCAGTTTTAATCATTGTTAGAAGATTGAGTGTTTTATGTGACATTTGTGAAAGATCGATGGCAATTAAAACCGGAACATTTCAAAGCAGAACATAATTCCAGTGGGATGACTTATATAAAATGATTTCCTCAGATGGGCTGCAAAAGCTCAACCTCCATTAAGCAGGTTAGTTAGCTGGATGTTCATCCCAATTGGAAGTGATTGTGACCCTCTCCTTAAGATGAGCTAGTATGCAATCTAAAAATAAGCTAATTATCTATATACCAGCAGAAACTTAGCTACCACAAACCAGATCCACTAATCTGATTGCTAAAATCTTATCTATACACAAGTAGATGAATCAATGAATAAAGTCAAACATAACTAATAGTTAACATCTACCTGAGAACCCTGGGCTGCTTCTGTAAAGGACTCATTGCCTTCAGGCGTCGTCTTCAGGTGATCCACACTTAAAAAACATGCAATATAGTTGAACTGGTGACAATAAATGACCCTGAGCTGTGAACATGAATTTTTGAGTGTCTTTGTGTGTGATCCCCATGTAATGACCAGCATGGTGATCTGCACAGGGTGAACCCTGTCTTTCACCGAGTGACAGCTGGGATAGGCACCAGCCCTCATGTGCGTTACAGAAAATGGATGGAGGGATTATAGTTTACATGTGAATGGGTAGAAAACTTGTTTAATTCATATATACATTCAATAAATAGTAGTTTTCTTTGTGAATCCGCACAAGCAAACACAATAATTACATAAACAGCGCAGTGCTAGCCCCAGAACAATGGAGAGCTACAGTACGTAGGTGTGAGCAGTGTGATCCATTTCACCCCTGTGCTGGACCCCCAAACAGACTCACTGGTGTAGAGAGCATTCACAGGAGCTGACAATAGTGGTTGCCCATTACCAAATGGTTGCTGCAGATCCAAGTTAGCCTTTTTAACTTGTCAGGTGATCAGTGTAAAAATAATGCAGGTTGATATAATGCCAATAAAGTCTCTCAATTAAAAGCAAAATTGAGTATCAGGGCTTTAAGTTAAATTGTAAAACTTAAGTATGGTATTACAATTTAGGAAGCTGCGTGTCAGTACGATAAAAAGGGCTTTTGCCAGAATCACTCAAAGATTTGACATGTTAGCTGTCAGCACACAGGCTCTGTACGTAGTTCCATTTAAGAGGTGATGCATGCAGTGTTTCAGATAATGTACCCTTAAGTGCTCTTATAGGCTGTGTAGTGTGGTCTTAAAGGTTACTTATGCATTTATTTTATCTGCAGTAAGCATGTAAATCTAAATGTGACCACTTAATATGTCTAGAAGGAATAGTGCTTTTAACGTGTGTTCTCCTGTTTTGATTTGCATGTTCTGTCCTGGTGTGGACAATATGTGCTGACATAAATTAGTAATCCCTGTGCCTGTGAGTGTGTGCATGCGTGCGAGTGTGCATTCACGTGTGTGTGTGTGTGTGATGTGGGGATGTGACCTTGTTCAATATTGAATGTGTCAGGATCTATGAAACATGTATGCAGAAGCCCTGACTGGCATGTCGAAAAAGAAGTTGGGGTCAGAATGATGTGCCCACATACATGTGCCTGAGTATTCACACTGTATGTTGTTAAATATTGAGAGGGAGTCCTCGATGAACACCTTCTTTTACCACTTCAATCACAACAGAAACAGGTAGTAGAACTCGTTTTAAAGAATGTTTCTTTCCTTCTGATATTCTGTTTTTACGCGACGCAAAAATCTAAACCTTTTGCGTGTCACACCACATCCCTAATGATCGCTAACGCTGCATCTGCTGGAGCTCTAAATGGCATAATGTTTGTATCTTTGCGTGCTCTTTTTCAGTTAAATTCATTATGGAAGCCCTTGTAGTTAATTCCTGATGCTCTGGAATCTCAGCTGAGCATAGCTCCATCTGTTTAGCACACAAACTAACATAAGTAGTGTGTTTGCTTTCCAAATGGTTGGTGCAGATCCTTGGCCCCTGCAGTCCACCTGTAAAAGTGTCCTTGGTGAAGAAACTTGTTCACAATTGCTGTTTCATTTGTTAGTGAATGATGATGTGATTGGTTACTGCTCTTGAGCTTCTGCCACCTCTGGCTGAATGTAGAGGTGGCAGAAGCTGAAAACTGAAACTTTAAAGATTCTCTATGAAGAATCCTCTATATTGTGAACAAAATTCTCCTGACATCATGAGTTACACTAGTTTGAGAAACATTTGGACATTTCTGTGTCGGCTTATTTATTCTGGTATTTCTCAAAGAACTGAATGATCGGACCCACTTTAAACATCATCAGTTCAACACAGGTACATACACATAATTATCTCAAAAGAATGTAAGTAAAAATAAGTTTTAGGTTCAAGTATTCAATGAAGAATTAAAGGAAGGGTTATTGCAAGCTCAAGTTTCAGTTGAAGCTTCATTTCAAAGTGTATTTTTTTCTACAACATCTGGCCTCCAAAACATAAAATATTTCTCTCTTACATCACACATTAAACCTATTTCTTTTTTTCAGGATCCTTTCGTAATGTATACTGCACCCTATTCGACTTTATTCACATTTATTCACCTATCTCATAGGAAAATAGGAAAACCCCCCCCGAAAAACAGCTGTTTTTATTCTTTGTTACAAAGGTATCGATCATCTGTATATATTTTACGTATTTATGATAGAAGTTACAATAACGTCTACTTTGACTCTATTATTATTTTCATTGCTGCCATCATTTGGCCTAGCACCCTCCACTTATGGTGGACTTATAGTGTAAAGTTGAACATTTTCCACAAAAGTAAGACCTTCTAAACCATTTACTTTGCATTTTCATCGTACCAAGTATTGAATAACAGTGAATTATTTAGAGCTTAAATACAGTCTGTTAAAATAGTTGTTTTAAGTTAGTGCATGGCACCGAACCTTGTGGTCTCCCAGCTATAATAACGATGGATTAATCATCATCATTGATATCAATGGTCTTGGGAACAATTTTTCTTATAACACATATAGGGACATTTAAAAAAAATTGCTTGTTAAATTGTTGCATTTTTATAGAATTTTTTCCCACTTCATGTTTTTAAGGACAAACACCAATTCAGTTGATGTTGACGTTGATGTTTAACAAGGTACAGCTTTGAAACTGTAAGGTATTTTTTTTTAAATGAAAGAGAGAGAGACAGAGAAAGAGAGAGAGAGAGAGAGAGAGAGAGAGAGAGAGAGAGAGACATTGTTTATTCAAATGCTAAATAATCAAGCCTAGAACTGTACTGAAAATCTGACATCAACGATTTCAATAAATATCCTGAAACAGAAAGAACATTTAAGATGGGAATGTGAACACTGAGCGGAAGTTCAGTATTTTCTTTTAGTACGGACTATTCTGTAGTATTTTGGATGAAGATGTAGTAGCTGCAGTGTCTTGGGATCAAGAAATCAAAGTTGAACAAATTCTAAAATGCTGTAAAAACAAACGCTGCACTATTTTTTCTCCAACTGGTCTTAGGGTATTAAGAGGTAGCTCAAGTTTTAAATGTTTTTACTCTTTCACAATAACACAGTTTTAAATATGCTCCCATTAGATATTGATTATATTGAATAAAGAAAAAAGGGAAACAAAAGTTTGGGGAAAAAAATACATTTTGTGAAATTTGGGATTTTAAAGTCTTAAGTCACAGTGAGAAAAAAGAGAAAACATACCGCTCTTAGAGGTCAAATAGATATAATATATGATTTTAGATATTTTTCAGATTAGAGGACTGATAAATTAGTTTAAAAAAAAAAAATGCTCCCTGAATTCAGTGCCTGCTAGAAGACCGATTATAATTCAAACACATAGGTACATATTGGGTTTAGTACAGTCTGTGCTTCTTTAACATTCACAAAGTAGCCTTTACCTGTAAGTAACCAGATGATCCAGATCACCTTTTAGCTGTAGGTCAGCTCCTTGCCAGACAAAAAATGTAGGAAAAAGAAACAATCAGGAAATATTGAGGTTAAACAGACACTCATCATGTTTACTTAATGTGTGTGCGTGGATTGATATTTACAGCTGCTACAAATAAATGATTGCAAATCATTTAACAAAATCAGTACTGTCTTTTGAAAATCAATGGACTGTCTGAAAGAGAATATTAATAATGGGAAATGAGCGCTCATCTGTTTTTACCATACCTTCTTAACACCCCAAGTCTCATATGACATTACCTTTTCGCCTTCCTGCACCTTACACATGATTCTGCTTAACTTAGACCAGTAGTCCCGCTGCTTCTTAGTGGCATCAACAGCATGATGCACTGATTAGTTTGAAGTCAAGATGGCAGCTATCCCAATCAAGATTTGTTGTGGCAGCAGTTGAGAAAAAGTGTAGATAGTAAGAATATCAGTGTATATTTAACAGCAGGATATGGTGATTCATATATCTTTACTTCTTTATGACATGAATATTTGGTACTTATTAAGAACTTTAATGAACTGACATGAATTTTATCACAAAGTATTTGTGCAAGGACATCCAGTAGATACAGATGGAGGAAAGTAAAAATGGCTGCAGTGAAGTACGTATTTGAAAAACCGAGTTTTGCACTTTTTGTTTTTACTATCAGAATCAGCTTTATTGGCCATGTATATGCATACAAGGAATTTGACTCCGGTTAACTGAGCTATTGAAACAATTTTGCCTTTGAATAAACAGTTCTTAGATATGTTACTCACTAATGATGTTCTCGTGTTTCGCAGTATAGAATAGACCCATGTTCCCCATTGGAAGACATTATTTTTTGCTGAAAGTATTTCCTGTGTTTAGGTTTGGATCTTTTCAGGCCCATTAGCAGCTAATAGACCTGGGGTGTATCTTTCAAAAAGCCCCATTCCCCTGGAGTGTACAACCAATTCCCCTTTTTAAATTCCTCAAATTAAATGTGAAAAAAATGCTCCCCCTATTGAGTAAAATATAAACTATTCAAATAAAATATGAGATAATACAAGATAGATTGCCACAAGTCTGATCCTCGCAGTAGGTCATCTCCCATGTGTTGGGTTCTGCTTGAGATTTCTGCCCAAAGAAAATGCCTTTCTCTCTCACCACTGTCTCCAATTGCTTGCTCATGGATTTGTTGGGCTGCTGTAGAATAACGAATAGAGTTCGGTCTATACTTACATCTTGAGGTTCTATTTTGGCACTATAAAATATGATTTTATTCGATTTGACGAGTCCATTCATATACACCAAAGTTGGAGTAAATCAGAACAATGATAGAAAGTAAATTCCAAAAAACAGCGTTTATTTTAAGAAAACTCCCTATTTTCGACAAGATAAGAAAGGTTAAGTCTCAAGTTAAGTATCCTCGAGTCGATTCATATGCACCAAATGTGGAAATCTAAATCTGACCATTTCCACATGTAGGCTCTGTGGCAGTGGACGCACTAGCGGTGATGATTATTCAATAGTATCCCAGAATTTTCGGGGGTATAAATAGGAAGGTGAAATTAAACATGCACAAACCATAAAAGTTTTGGTTTCAGCAGCAAGTGGTATGTAGGTCTCTAACAGGTCACAATCCATCTTAAGTTAAATTGAAGATGTTTTCACCTTTTACCTTTTATGTGCTGGACCTTGCTAGGGGCAAGTACATCTTCAAACGTGACGCAGCAACACTGAACCCCACAAACACAATAAAGCCGCCCCGACAGAAAGACCCGTTTTAGCAATTACTGTGCCTAATTGATTATTATTACAATGCATGCATATAAAGTACATATACATATATACATCTAACACCCATCTTTTGGAAAGGGAGCTCAACACAATTGATCATTTACAGTTCTTACACCAACTTCAAATTGATTTTAATTTTATTAAGACACAAATATTATTTAAATCATTAATATATGTCCTAAGGTAAAAACGTCTAAATTCTACAAGTCTTAATATAGCAGCCAGCTGATGCAGGGCAGACAGGGAGTGAATACGATGCTTCGATAATGTGGGTTTTTTCAGTCAAGCTGATATTTTATCATCACCTGAGTGAATATGTATGCAAGATCAAAGATTTCAAAGACATTTAGAGAATTGATAGCTCAGTGATGAGTTTATAAAACACACATCTATTTGTGTGTGAAGGTGATTACAGTATGTGTATGTCACTGATGAGCATTATTATGATGATTGTTCCTCCCAGACCTTCGTTAGTTAAATCTGTTTGTGGGAAGGATGCTGTGCTATAGTAATGTAATCATGAACTAATGTAAGCAGTGAAATTACAACAGGACCAATCTTGAAAGATTACCTGAACAATGGAAAAATGATTGTATCAATCCTCAGTGGATGGTCGAGCATGATGATTGGTGATAGGAAAGCGCCGATACTGGACAGCTTGGAAAAAGCTGATAGATATCTTGCCAACTAAATGAGATTAAAGCGTATTGCATATTCCTCCCAGCCTGTGTCCATTTTGCTCACATTCAAGGAACCTCCATTTTTTCACTTCATCCTTCATGTGATCATAGGAGTAAAATAAAAATAAATTTATACCATTATAAATTCCTTTTTGCCTCATAATCTTCTTCTGAACTGTGTTCATCCTGTTGCACAGTTGCTTTTTTGTGCATGATCATATTTTTTTCCCCAAAAGTTTTGAGTTGCAGATCCTTCATATAAGCTCAATAACTCAAAAACTATTTCACGGATAATATACTCCATAGACCTTAGTGCGAGGACAAACTGAATTAAATTGGGTAAGGTGGATTGTGGGGTGGGGTGGGCCTTTAACCGTTGATCCGATATAATCCAAATTTGGTGCATATGAATTGTTTTGAGATGTATCTTGTATAGATCCTCTTTTAATCAAATTATTAATATTTTACTCACAAGGGTAACATTCTTTTACAAAAAATACAGTTTTGTCTGGGTATAATTTCTTAACCAATTTGGATTTATTCCAAATTTGAAGGACGTGAAGGACATGAATAAACCCGAGGAGATCTGTCATGTCTATATCATATTTTCGTGTAATAGTTCATTTATTAGTCACTTAGTGGAGCTTTCTTTTTTCTTTAGAAAAAATACTGTGGACATAACTTCACATTTAATAAGGGGAGTTAAATCCGGGGGATTGCTTGTACAACGCAATGGATAGGGGCTTTTAAGGGATATACTCCTGCTGTCGGGGATGACAGCATAAGCTTTGTTTGTCCAGGATATTTCTTCTGAAGGAAAATGTCAGGTCACCAGTTGATGAGTTGAAGCAGCAAGACATGATCTCTAGAATAGGAGTATGTTCACCCACCTCTGAATAGCTCAAAAGGAAGAAAATTAAAGTTTTTGAGTGGCGAACAAGCATCAAGGATTGTATTTTTACTCATTTTCTGCTTTTGAATATGTTGAAATATATATAGTGCTGTCGACAGCAGCTAACAAGCTACTCCACTGTGATGAATCCATAAAAAACTTTCCACTTTTTCCCAGATGTTGTCATACCTGGCAATAAATTATGTCCTCAACACCCCATGTTTTTTTCCATCAGCTAGACGGAAAAAAAAATGAATAAAAATATGATGAAAGCAGTGTACTTAAATAGGGTTAGGTGTCCGCTTGACACATAACAGAAAATCATAAACACATAAGAAAGTCCTTATTATTAGTCAGGTAATGATTAAAATATAAACATACTATTTATTCTATTCTTTAGTAATTTATTTAAAAAAAGAATAGTTAGTTAAAAAAAATGGCGATAGTAATGTAAATTATTTGCGTGTTTTTAGTCTTTTAAAACACTAAATACATTTTGGTCAGAAATAGTTACTTTTATATTCAAACTTATAATACTGGGAAAATCTGCAATCCGTTTCAATTGCAAATAAAAATGATTTATTTACAATCATAAGAATCCCAGCAAAGAAGCAAAAAACAACTACATGCCAATATTTAGTGAAGTGAAAAAGCGAAGAAAACAACAAAGAGATGAAATTAATGGTGAAGAACTCACAAAATAAGGAATATTTAAGATTTGTTTCAGGAAAGGTGGATCTTAAATGATGGAAAATTCTATCTATCATCTATCTATGGTAGTTTCTGACATTTCTAAAAAAAACAAAAACCTTCCCTCCGATGATTAACTCTCAGATAAAGGACTGAACTCAGTGGTATGAAAACACTAAGTGAAGTCAGTCAGCCCTAGATTTCAAGTTTTAAAGCAGCACTGATTCTGTTCTGCTGTGATTTAGTATATACATTTATTTTTCTCAATCATCCCTCCTCTTTGTATCACCAGCTTACTGTGCTTCGTAAGGGGTTTATCATATAAATGCTTTCTGGTCATTTCATACAAGAAACGTTTTTATGTTTACGTGCAAATTAGTGTAAATGTTTAAAGATTTGCAACACTTTGTTTGCTGTGAATATAATCATTTGTACGACATGTAATAGCCATTTCAGTCTCAAGACTGAAATGGCTTTCCCTCGCTCTGTGCCTCAGACTCTGGAGATTGTGTTTCATGACCTGCACATTCTGGATCAATAGCAAGAGTTGGTGCATGATCGATAGCAAATCTGATTATAATTAATGGTGGAGTGACTGCAAGGAGTAGGTGGTATGCAGACACACATGCACCTCCACACTATGGGATATGCAGGGGATTTGAGTTTTGACCAAAGTTCTCTTTTTCAATCCCACAATCCCTCTCTCGTACTTGCTGTGGGTCTTTTTTTTTGGTTTTTTTCTTATTCAGAAGAAAAAATTTTGAAGTCACGGCTGTGTTTCAAAGCAGGAAATTATGTTTCTGCAAATAACGTTAAACTGTTGCTTTCCAGACACAGAGAGCAATGCACTGTGGATTTTACCGCTAATGCCTGTTATTCTAAACCCGTTTATTTATTTATTTTATAGATTTATTTATTTATTTCAAACCATTAAAACAAGACAAGAAAGGAAAATATAAACGAAAGTAAAAAAAAAGAAAAGTATGTGTGAGGGCATGGTAGAAACCTGTATAGGCTTAAATAAAAAACCACACCCAGAAGTAGAATAATTACAGATGAATAATATAAATTAACCAGTATGTTTCAAAACTTAAAGTTGCTAACCAAATAAACCTTTTTCTGCAACAGAAATATTTTGAGTAAAAAAGTTTAAAATGTACTTGCCCAGTCAATATAACAGTAGGTCAAGTATGGATAAATTAAATTGTAATATAATGTAAGAAAAACATTGTGTAGCAGACATCTTATTTACTCAGTATTCCTAGAGATTTAGTGACCTTTCTACAGAGAAAAGCAACTTCATCACTCCACGAGAGTTGTCATCAATCAGAATACCTAGGAAACATGCAGTTGAAACTTTTAGTATTTCATCATTATGAATACAGAATTTAACATTTTCCTTGTCATATTGTTTATTACCTTCAAATAATAGGGAATTTGTTTTTTTTGACACAACATCTTATTGAAAGTTTGAGAAGGTCTTGATTTAAATCTTTGATGAGAGTTGTTAGAACTTTATTTGAGATGAAAAGGTTGGTGTGGTACTCAAAAAGCAGTGGGAAAGTTGAGGTAGATACTGCAGATCATTTATAGGAATAAGAAAAAATAATGGTCCTATTATAGATCCTTGTGGTAGGCCTCAATGCATCATATTTCTCTTTGATTCATGACCATTATAGAAAAATATTATTCTCTATTATTTTCTATTATAAACATAGTTACAGAACAACTAACAGAAGTTACCATGGAATAATAACAGTACAATTTTGAAAGCAGAATAGTATTATTTACATTATCCAATGCTTTTGAAAGGTCTCGGAACACAACCACCGCATTCTCTGCATCTAGAGCTGTAAGTATTTCATAAGTAAGTTCTTTAAGTTCCCTGTAAGTTCAATGGTTTTTTAAAAATGTATACTGATGATTATAGAGTATATTGTATGGATTCAAATTTTTCAGGACTATTTTATACACTAGTTTTTCCAATATCTTTGGAAAGCAAGTCTGTACTGAAGTAGGGCGATAGTTTGTAAGGGATCCTGCATCATTTAAAAAGGGTAATAAATGTGGTTATTTTATATTTTTATATTTATTTTTAGGTCAGAAAGTATGACAGCAGTTTCAATGGATGTGACTAATATGAATTTTAAAGGATCAGTAATTGGAGACAACTTCTTTGATTTGCCCAGAGCAAATTTCATCATGCACTGGAGCTGAAATTTGTAATTCTAATATAATATAATTTGCCTACTTAGAGGCAGGCAGGTCAAAATTACTGCGAGATGGAAAAGCAACCTTAATATAATCCAAATAATTAACTTTTGTTTCCACTATCTTTTTGGCAAGAGATGCCCCAACGTCGAAAATAAATCATTGAACTTACAGGCTATATAAAAAGGGTCGTCGGTAAAGATAGTAGGAACTGGAGAGCAGGCCTTTTTCTCTTTGAAGAATCTGATTAATAGTTTTCCATGTGCCCTTAATGATTGTTAAAGAATTATTTTTTTCTATTCTAAGAAAGTTAATGTATTTGTTTTTACAACTTTTCAAAGTTTTTAAATTTGGTGAAGCAATTTAGTTTTTATAGAGGGTTTTTATGATTGTTAATGACTTTTTCAACCCACTAAAATTAGGGTTTATTATACATTTTCCATACATTCACCAGATGTTACCAAAGGAAAACATTTGTTAACAGTTGAAGTAAAAACATCTATGAAAGCTTGATGAGCTGAGTTTGGGTCACTTTGAATACAAACCTTTTCAAAAAGAAACCTTCTCCCACATTTAATTAAATTTGATTAAGATTTCTGTATTTGATCAGTGGGTTATTCATTTTTACAATATATTTATCAAGTGTGACTATTTTAAATAATTGAAAATTATCTGATATATCTGTCAATAAAATTCCCATTTTTTTTTCTAAATTAAGAGTATTAAATATTATATTGTCTATTAATGTAGCAGATTTGTCTGTTAGCCTCGTGGGTTTGCTAATAGTAAGATAAAAATAACTAGTGAATAAGAGGTTTGGAAAGTTTTGAAAAGGTTAATATTGAAATCCCCAAGAAGGTGGCAAACTTTTCCCTCCATATTTATAAAATACAGTGTTTCATATTCTGGCGGTCTTATCTCCTCCTTCGTACCTCTCTTTACAGCAGGTGTGTTTCTATTATTTCCTGCATAGTGTCAACACATCATACCATTAGATGCCATTAAAGTTGTTTTACTTTAATTAATTCATTTTTAAAAAAGGACTTGGATGATAAAGATCCTGCTCCTTGCATTATATGTGGTGAGGATACATGTTTTGCTTGCCCTTGAACAGAAACTGATTCTCAGTTGCAGGGTATGTGACTTTGTTTCTATGTTCGTACTGGCCGTCTAAGTTTCAAGGGTAATTGATATGAGGTTTACTTGAAAAAGCTAAAGCAGCATTACAAATTGGAAAACACACTTTTGTCAGTCTCTCTTAACCCAAGGCAATGAGAAAATGGGCTTCTGATAAAAAAAACGGCCAGAAACAAGTTCAGTTTGTAATATTCACCTCAGTGTATCAGATCCATCACTGTGTAAAGTGGGAGTTGTTGTCAGAATGTTTTTCTTTTCAGCTGCAAAACTGTGGGATGCAGCCGAACATCAAACGTGAATGAGGGGATTACAGACACTATTTGATGAGCAGACAAGAGCGTTGTTTGGAACACTTCGACTCATGCTGGATGGATGGTTACCGCTGAATGCAGCAGACAAGCAAGCAAAAGCTGCTCTTTTTATAGATCTAGGCGTTATTTATTGATTTATTGCAAATGTGCCTTAAATAAAACTACTGCACACAACATGACACCTAAGACTTTTAATATTAGATTGGGTATACATACATATGCTGTCTGTAGTGGGCTTATGGAAAATTGTGTGAAATAGATCCTGCAACCAAAACAGTTATTCAAACTTTTATTTAACTAGTTGTTGAAACTAGTTACGGTAAATTGTCTGTCTGTCTTTTTTTTTTGCAGTGAGTAAGTCTATTAAATTGAATTAAATCAAGGGAGCTTCCCTAGTGGGAGTTCCCAGTAACCGATAAGCATTATTGCACTAGCATTGCGGAATAACCAATGAAACCATAGTGGCATTTTGCAGGACGATCTTGAAACCGCAGACACAAATGGTGGACAAGTTGAGCTGACCAACAAGAGGATATTAACTGAAATAGTTCTGGAACCGTTACATTATTTCCATTAAGAGATCTTTTGTTCTATCTTCTGCCATCTTCTTCAAATTAGTTTTCTATTACTTAAAAGTAGTTGTTGTTTAATATACTGCAAGACATATATTACTAATGGATATTTTAGACATCTCATCCCTATCTGAATGTGTAAACTCAACTCGAAGGTGCTATAGAATGTCTTACGCTTCATACTCAATGCAGTCTCTTACTCTCATTCCCACTACCACTATCTATCTATCTATCTATCTATCTATCTATCTATCTATCTATCTATCTATCTATCTATCGATCGATCGATCGATCGATCGATCGATCGATCGATCGATCGCACAGTGGGTATCATAGTTGCCTCACAGCAAGAAGGTTCTGGGTTTGAAACTCATCACTGTTTATTGGGGTTTCTGTGCAGTCAAAATGGCCCATAGGTACAATATGATATACTTTTTTGTCCCTGGATGATAATTTGTCTTGGACTGAAATATGGCCAATTTTGAATGAGAGAGTGAACTGCTGTTTGACTCTACGTGTCGCCCCTGTGATGAACCGGGGACTTGTCCACTGTGAACCCTGCCTCTCAGCCAATATCAGCCAGAATAGGCTCCGGTGCCCCCTTAACTCTGAACAGGCCAAGGTGTTACTCAAAATGGAATGGTGGAAACATCATCAGATTGATTTGAATACATTTATGTATGGATATCTAACTGATGGAGTACTGGGCAGTACTGGCTTTCATATGAATGCTTTTACATTTTAAGATGATAATCATGGCAGTTAAAACTTTCCACTTATGTGTGCCACATAGTTTAACGTAAATTTTTGTAACTTACATTAATTTTGAAGGTACATCTTCAAGATCGTTGCTTTTCCCCCTACTTCTAATTTTAGAGTGATATAGTGATAAACTCATCAATGACTTTCTTCAGGATGTCAATTACGAAGAAACAATGAATTACTCATTGTTAATGTTGGTGCTCAAACAAAGGGTGACTGCAATAATTGATATTGGTTATGGAGAAAACTAACTAAAACTGAACTCTTTTCATTTCAAAATTTGTCTTAGAAACTGCAAAATACAAACCCATATATTTGCATAAACCCAGCAGGAGAATGATGAAACTAACAGTTTGAAAAGAAGGAAAGGAATTCAGTTTCGCAAATCAGTCAGTAACTGCACTTTGCCTTTGTAGGACAGAGCTGTTGTTTAGCATTAAATGAGATATTAGACGACTTGGCATCGTGTGTTACTGCAAGCCTCCTGAGGGCTCAAATAGCATTTGAAACTTTCATGAAACTAAGACAGATGCTGATTTTTTTCTTCTTGAAAGTCATTATTTTAACCCGCAGGAAAACGGACCAAATTTTATGGAGGATTTAAAGTAGACCAAAATAAACCCCAGTGGAACATATTTCTGAAATTTATTTTTAAGAATGGATGAGGTTGAAGTTAGATTTTTCCATTTTAGGAAGTCATCACATGCTTTATTATGCCAAATAAAATCACACCTATCAAATAGGGCTTTCTCAACAGGTATAGCAAATGCCTCCTCCTCTGTGGTCCCTTGTGTCCTACAGGGCTCTATCCTTAGCCCCTTACAATCTCATCTATTATAATAGACCATAGTGACACTTTTTATCTTATATTATCGATAACAAGTGTCACTTTATTATCAAAGTTTCATTTTGAGGACATGCGGCCTTCTTAGTTAACTCTGCAGCACATCTGTCAGCGGGCTGTTCTTCTGTATATATGTCTGATGTAAATCTATCCTTGTCTGAATTTTTTAAGGTGAGTCAATGTTTCGTGTGCTCATTTTGCGTCATCGTCTCGGTAATAAGTCACTGTGTTATCTTCATCTACCATTGCAGCACGCTGTCGGCAGAAGTGTTTTGTAATGCCCTGTGATTGGTTGAATCGGTTAACTGGCAGATCATAAGCAACGCTTCGGGCTTGTTTGTGACACATAAATCAGCCATAGTTTGATAATAGAGACTGAATCCTCAAAAAAAAAGACATTTTTGAGATCACCTTACATGCATCCACCCACTGCCACACTCTCACACGTACAAATACACATAAACGAGCACACAGTTTCCGCTGGGTAAAAATAAAGACACACTTTCTGTGGGCGGTATATATATCTATAAATCTATTTTGCTTTCCAAGTCAAATGCTTCCTCCAGCACATATAAACAGCCTCTCAGGGATTATGAGCATGTGTGAACAGTTTGGCTGTTTTTGAATATGCATGCTTGCTCATATCATATCATTAATTGCATTTGTTTACCGATCCAATCCTCTAAAATCTGCCAAATCTGTTTGCACTTCATGCTTATTTCTCCATCCCATATTAGTAAATTCTGTAGACAAAATCCTCTCTGAATTGAGGAAGAAAGCCTTTGATTTACTAAACACGTGTTTGAACATTTTATGGGACATTATCACTAGTTGGTCTCGGCAGGATTAGTAAGTACTCCTCGCAATTCGGAGGAGTATCATTTTTTATTCATAGTAAAGTGATGATAATCGGATGTAGTACCGATTGAATTTAATTGGGGACACTGAGAACAATTGAAGAATGAAATATGTCTGAGGAATGAACTTGAATAAGGCATTTATTAAACATTATCAGTGACTACACCTTGTTCTACTTCCGAAACATTTTCTACTAATGGGGAACAATGTAATCCCTCACACAAGAATAAATAGAACTCATTGGTACAGTGGACAAATAAAAATAAGGGATAAAAAAATACATTAAAATGTCCTGAATATTGAGCTACTGATTGTGATATTACAACCCAGCAACCAAACATGTTCAAAAGTTACAATTTATGACTTTACCCATCAAATTTCATTGCCCTTCATATTAAAAATAAGTTCTCTGGATATAACAAGTATCCATGCCCTCTCGAGGTAGACACACTGAAGCATTTTCTCATCAGACACCTCCATCTTTTGTCCATGAATTCAAAAACCCGACATGCAGTTTTTTGTTTATTTGTTTATTTATCAGGAACAAATGCAAGGAAGATTGAAACAAGTTACAACATACATATGTATTGACAAGATTTCTAGCCAAAGGCTTATCTGCAATCTCTGCCCCTGGATAAGCTTTCTACTTAGCAATCATAAATTAAAATTGAAACACTAAAATAAGACACATAGTAAACATTCTCATTATAAAAATACAGTAAAGGAAATGTGTTTAAATATGTATATATGTATTTTTCAATAGTGTTTATATTTTTGGGTGTATATCTGCACATGTATTTTTTTCTAAGCCAACCTTGCTCTCTGTCTAAGTCAGCTTTTCCTGATCAGGATCAGTGATCAGAGGTTGTTTTTTTTGCTTAAGCCAGTTTTAAGCTACTTGTTTTGACTGTTTTGGGCTGGGTTTGGTTTTGACAGAAAAGTATCTTTGCCATGTTTGTTCCAGCTTTAGCGTTTAGGTTAAATGGCAATTCTGTTTAGATTTTTTTTGTTTTTTTTTCTAATTAGGTGACATATGTCTGCTGTAGTTATACATTATTGCATACATAAAGTAGCAAGATGTTTTGCTCTCTTCCTACAGCGATGGACTACTGGAACCTTAATTCATATGTATCTTGTTTGAGTACTTGATGAAATTTAGGATGTTACACTTTTTTCTTGGGACAAGAGTTGCTGGGATGGTGACAGTAGACCAAGTAAGGTAGGTATCAGGAAGAACTTCTTGTCAGTCATTTTTTTAAATCTCAGAATATCATTCTTTGGGTTCACATCCAAGGCTGGTAACCAGTTCAGCTAGGTTCGGCAATGCAATGTAATCTCTCATTTATCATTTTAGTCATCTCTTTGCCCCATAAAAATAAAATGTTTATTCTAGTTCAAAGTCACTTTTTCAGTTTTTTGTTAATTCATGAATAATTATAGATTATAAATACTGTTGTTTTCTCTAGTCCAGGGTTTAAAGTTTTGACTCCGATCACCTTTCAGCAAGTACAGCTGAAGAGCCGCAGTAAATAAAATGAAAAAGATGGAAATCCATCGATGCAGTAGTGTGTAAGAACTGCACGTGTATGACGTAAGCTGTGATAAGAAGTTAAAAATGCTTGAAGGTCTGAACACATTCAGGGTCATATAAACTGCTTTAATATCTGTTGGCCAGTTCATGATAGACACTTGGAGGCATAGAAACTGAAAGCAAGGGGTTTCATCATGGCATTCATTTCTTTTTTTAAATGATTATTTCTGACAGTTATACAAGCAGCAGCAGCCAAGTTTAGCCCCGAGTTTGACTGCTGCTTACTACAAAAGTGTTGTAGTTGTATTACCGCGGTCACGTCCATTCAGCGCCTGAGTGCAGTACATGCACACTTTACACTACCTTGGGAGCCCCAGTCAAAGGCCTTCTTCATCAGCTAGAACTACCACTGTTATGCCCACTCCTCCTTCTCATCAGCCTGCTCTGCTGAACTCAAGTGACCATGAGGGCCCTTACTGAGTTACTGGGAACACACTGCATTTGTGCATTGAGAATTCCTTTTTTCTTTTCCTAGTTGCCACTTTGAAGAAGCATTAGAACTATGATGGTTTCTTACTGCTATAGTTTAATGTCATCCAGATAGTACCTGAGGTAAGGTGTGTCGGGGCCTTTGGCAGTATTTTTTAAGGCTTAAGAATCTTAAATGGTAAAGCAAAACTTTACACACTGCACTAATAAAGTCATGTTTTCTGTCATATGGATTAGGGTTAGGGTTAGGGTCATATTTTATTTTCATACTTTATATGTCATACCTGCAGGGATCTCGACAGCTTAGTCTTTAGTTCTTCTTCTTCCGCCTCATCATTTTAACCCCCAAAATCTTGTTTTAGTCCCAGCCAACAGTTATTCCTACAAGGTTTGGTAGCAGGATCGTATCATATAAAAAAACCATTAAGTATTTGTATATATAAAAAAAAAGATTTTTTTCTTCCTTTTAGTTTTTTTTGAAGACTCAGAAATACTACCTAAGCCCCGCTACTGTAATATAAAATCCATGTGGTGAGTAGAAGCGGTGGAGTTTGCCCCCCAAATCACTCATGACTGCTGCCCATGTAGGACTATGAATGAATGTCGGGAGCGGACAGGGGGTAAAATGGTGATCTGGAGTACGTGTGTCCCTAAAGAAGATCTATGAATAGATGAGTCAAGACTTTTGGGGAGGTGGGGACTGTGATAAATCAGACACAGGTGAGTGATGACAGAAATGTCTGATGAGCCTTAAAGTGGATCAAAGTGGAGTGATGGGTCATGGTTGAATGAATTAATCTGTCTCTTCTACTTCATAACTCAAATGACTTGTCCATACTGGTAGTTGCAACCAGACTCCTTGGCTGTTAGCTTGAGGTGTGAAGTGCAGCATACAAGTCGATGTTGAAAGGTTCAACAGGAGTTTATCTTCTAAGAGATTAGAGAAGCGCAGGGGATAGTGGAGAACAGGTGGTGAACAAATGATGGCTGAGGCAGTGGCAGACGAGAAGCAGGCGGGCACATCCTGGGCACAAAGAAAAAAATGCACATGAGGTATCAAAAACCTTGAACACACAATTCGAGTAACCACTGATAATCCACTGGGATTGATTGATCTGGTGACGAGTGGATGAGGAACTGGGTCCAATACTGTGGGGTTGATTGATGAAGAGGTTCAGTAGTGATGCGGGGAGGAAGTGGAGCAATGATTCAGATAATGAAGAGGCTGGACAGGAAGGTGCAGAGCCAAGCCTTTGACACAGACAGACAGGAAGTAACAAGCAGGCTACAGGAGGGATGGAACACAGGGGAGGTGCAGCAGTGGCCGTACCTCTGACTGAATGGATGGATAGCTAAATCACTTGGCAAATAAGGGAAGGTTGACTGATCTGAATCTTTATGTGTGCTGTGAGATTATACAATTAATAATAGGTGAGAGACTGATGAATGTTTTTTCAGTCATAAAATACTGTACATATCTAGCGTCTATGAGTTTACTTTGAATTGATATTCAATCATTTCTAATGTTTTTTGTGTGAAAGACTGCAAACGTATTTCGACCCATTAACATTTGATAATGGTCAGCTTTCAAAGTAAATTTGAAAGAAGAAATGGAAAAAAAACACCTTGTCTCAAAGACAACAAGGTACAGAGGGCAGAATTGTCCATAAGTCCCTTCATCTAACTTACAAACACGAAAAAAAAAAAAAAAACAGTTCATGAATTTGTCTCATTGAGTTAATCATAAACTTAAATAATCAATGCCTGAGGAGCTTTATATTGTGCTAACATGGTCCCTCTTCCTAAATAAACTTTCAATAAAGTAACCAAAACTCAGAAACAAAGAACAGTTGATTTTGTTCGCTTTCAGGTACAAAATATATATCATCTTCCACCTATAGTGTGCATTTCACCTGAAGGGAACTTTGTGCCAGAGCCAAACAGTAAATCACTGCCTTAAGGTCCCGGAACAGGTTTATATGACCATGGTGGCTAGAGGAAATGCAGTAGCATTAAAGCTGGGCAATTTAGACAGCTTAAAGGCAGCGGTAATGGTTCAGAAAAAGCTAACATTTATGGTCCAACATGATTTTATCTTTAGGAACTTGACTGGCTTTTGGCTCATAAATGAAAACACAGCGGTAATTCAGCTTTTGAGTTCACATCCTTGAAAGGTGTCAGGAGCAATGAGGAAATTAGAAAAAAAAAGTGGTAAAGTTTGCTTCAATATTTGCTGTTGTTCTGTCTTATTCCATAAAGTCACTCAGTCCACCATCTGCAAGATTATGCAGCTGTTATGCTGAGTCAGCAATATATTTCAATATTATTTCAGCATTTTTTCTCAGGAGTATTACAATACCACACTTTGTGGTTTCCTTGAGCTTTTATTTAAGCGTTTTTATGTATTATAATACAATATAATAATACGTTTTTAAATACAGATGAAAATGTATAGGCTGGATTGCCAAGAAAGTAAGCCATCATCATCAATACTTTAACAAAAATTCATGGAGTTGCAATAATAACAGCATTCTGTCTCCTCAGGCTAGGGATTATTGCATACTTATACTTATATCAGCATTCTGGACATCTAATGCATGGTATGTAATCAGAAGATGAGAGATTCTGGGATTCTAGGAGAGAATGTTAAATAAACTTCTTTTACTCAACCAAATATTTGCAACCAGCCGGCGAAATTCTACTTTACTTGTTTGCAGAGAACCTGGCGTCCTTGTAGGATTTCCTAAAGCTGTTTTTAAAAGTACTTGCAGGGCCTCTCGATTATTTGTTTAATTAGTATAATCATGATCCTCTTGGTAGACGCCTTAATGAAGCAGCATCATCAGAATATTGAAAAGGACCTGTGCTAAGACTGTGGAGGAAGGGTTCATTAAGCTACAGGGGGAAAACAAGCCGCAGATCCCTCTGGAGCCTCTCTGTGCTAACAGGTCTCTGATCTGACAGGCTGGAGAGCCATTCAAACAGACCATCCATGCTAAACTGAACTGAGGGTGGTCATCCGGTGTTGACAGATGCCTAATTGTTTTTTCAAGCAAAAGTTGGTTGTTTTTTTCTGCACATAAACACAGACGTAAAATGAAAATCTAAACATCTGCTAAATGTTATTAGGCGTCTGCTGGTCCGAAATAAAACAAAGCTCAAATGGTGTCTTCATCACAGAGCTTTATAAGCTGCAGCGGTCCGCAAGCATAGATGAATTAAATAAAAAGGATTTGCAACAATTCTTTTCATTAAAAAAATATAACAAAATAAATAAATAAAAACTAGCTCTAGGGATCTGATATAATTCGGTGAGCCAGGTGGCATACCTTCAAAGACTGCATGAAAAACTGCTAGCTATTAAAAAATACTAGCGCAGTTTAAGTCTAATGACAAAAATTCCCCCAAAAAATATAAATAATTAAAACACAGCCAAGGCGGCACGGCATGGTGGCGCAGTGGTTAGCGCTACTGCCTGACAGCAAGAAGGTACCAGGTTCGAATCCACGTGTGCTGGCCTTTCTGTGTGGAGTTTGCAAGTTCGCCCTTTGTCTGCGTGGGTTCTATTCAGGAGCTCCGGCTTCCTGTCACACTACAACAATATGTGATATAGGTGAATTGGTGGCACTGAATTGTGTGTGTGGTTGTGTGTCTCTATGTATCTGCCCTGTGATAAATTCTCCCCGGGAACTCCGTCTTCCTCCCACAGTCCAAAAGTATGTGATATAGGTGAATTGGTGACACAAAAAAATAAAAAAAATGTTTGTTTTTTGTTTCTCTATGTGTGTCTGCCCTGCGATGAACTGGCGACTTGTCCAGTGTGTACCCTGCCTCTCACCCGATGTTAGCTGGGATAGGCTCCAGCCCACCCGTGACCCTGAAGTGGATAAGCCGTAGATAATAAATGAATGAAAACAAAGCAACCTAAAAGTTAATACGAAAGTATTTATTCATAACATTAACATGATGCAGTATTATTTATTGAATTTTTGTTAATTCAATTTCATAGCCAGTTGGCATAAAAGAAAATACGGAATATAAAAAGGGTTACGGAGAAAGTAAGTTGTCAAAAACAAGACAACTTCTTGCATATTTGACTGGCTTCTAAAATATCAACTGCAAGGTTGATAACAATATGCTGCTTTGCTCCAACTACAGAGGGAACCAAAAGACTGGTTCCAGATGTCCTGAGGGTTCGAGGAGGTTCAAATGGCATAAGTCTGTCGGAGATGTAACTCGACCCACAGACACAGAGGGATTTGAAGAGTAAATTCAGCAGCAAGACTTTCCAGTGCATTCTCCGAGAGACTTGTATCATATCTCTATCACAAGCTTGAAGATTAAACCCTCCTCTGTTAAGTGGAAGAAAAAAAAAGGATACATCAAAACATCCATCACTTGTGTGTCTATCATTACAAGTGTCACAACAGGTAACAGCATGTGAAGTTCTATACATACATATTTAAACTTCTCTTTCCTTCTTGGCACTTTAATGTGGGTGTTTTTTTGCTTGAAATATCAATTCAAAGAAAAAAAAATAATTCCCCTCCGTTCTCTCGTCTCGTCTTCTTCCCATATTTCAACGAAAAAAGATTAAAACCTAAATGAAGGTTCAGGGGAAAATCCTTGTTGCTCATATGAAGTGTTAGTGTATGCATGTCCCTGCCAAATATTCATTTATTTGGTGAGTTCCTGTTCCCAGCTTGCCTTTTATCCACACCCACATGCATGCAGCGCCCCTGCCAAAAGGAGAGGAGCTATAATTATTTCAAGGTTAACATGTGATTTTGCAACACCTCGTTAGTGCAGGAAAAAGTCGGAACTGTTCACATTAGCTGAGAGTTCCCATCATTATTAAACCGCTCTCTGAGTTTTAGATTATACATACAGGTGGGTTTGAACTGTAGGAAAAAATCAATAGCATATATATATATATATATATATATATATATATATATGTGTGTGCGGAAAAATGATATCCTGTGATAAAACAGTGATAAGATGTGGAGCCCCACACAGGTAGTGATATGATGATGGATCACCATGGTTACATCAGTTCCATGATTTAATGACAAAGTATAATGTAATAGGAGCAACCGTTGAATGGAAAAAATTATTTCGTACCTCGGAACCAGTTTAAAGAAAGAGGACATCATCTCAGAATAAAAAAGAATTAGAATGCACAGTGAAAAGCAATGAAACCGCAGCAACCAGGGTTTAGGTATCGGGACTTGAGCATTTCCACACTGCCGATCACACTTTTTTTGCATTCAAAAGCCCTGAGGAGTGCAGAATTAATTACTTACGCTTGGTGACCGGAGAGATGTGAAGCACGAAAACTGGAAAGTTGAAGAGTGGAAGCATGGGAGGCCAGATCGTCTGTTCATCTGAGCTGGAGCGACTGACTTTCGCTTACTGCCTCCATTTGGTCACCTGACCTCCTCCCTTGACGCCATATCACATCGTTAAGTTCCTTCACTCCACAAATTCACTTTTTTTTCAGTTCTATTAATAATGTGCATCTTTATATTCTCTCAGGTTGTCTGTGTTGTTTGGAGTCCTTTAGGTATGTGTGAGCGCACATTAGGTTATACCTCTGTCTGCAGAGATGATTATTCACTTGAGTGTATATTCGTGTGTTTCTGTGTGAGTGTGTGTGTCTGTGTGTGTGTGTGTGTGTATGTGTGTGCGTGTATGTATACAGAGCCACTTTGTGGAACATAATTGCACAGAGAGGGACTAAAATATAAAAGGGTCAAGGGAATGGTAAATGAGATAATTAAAGTCAGCTGAGGGGAGGATATAAGCCACATGGTCACATCACTATAGGGAAAAGAGAGCTACAGAGGGAAGAATGTGCCAAGATGGAATGATCATATCCTAATATATTGCCTTGGAAATATCTATTTTAATATATTCAAATTATAGCTGGGAATCATCAGACTGATTATTGATGCACTTCACATCCAAACCAGTTCTTAACACTGTAATACATAATTCAATTTTAAATTCATAATTAGGTGTATGTTAAGCTACAAAGCACTCAGGGACCATACATCTCCACCAACGCTAATTAGAAATAGTTTTTCTAGGCTGTATGCCAAAAGATACCTTAAGAATTGTTTTATATATCACTGATATACAGTGCATTTAAAAATCATTTTGACCCTCCACTTAGTTCACATTTTATTATGTTGCAGCCTTATGATAAAATCATTAAAATTACATTTTTTCCTCATCAGTCTTCACTCGATACCCCATAATAACAAAGCAAAAACAGAATTACAGATTTTTTTTTCAAATCTATGAAAAAGGAAAAAGCGAAATATCATATAAATATTCAGAATGATGGCAATGTCACTTGAGATGTGACTCCTATTTTACTTGATCATCTTTGGGATGCCTCTTCACCATGATTTTAATCTACCTGTGGTGCATTTAAGTGAATTAACAGGATTTGGAAATGCACACACTTTCCAAATAATAGAATAGGTAATAATAGAACTTTCATATTGGAAATGCACCACATCCATGATGTTTTTCCAAAGCCTGTGTAATTTACTACTGGATTTATTGTCTTCAGTGTTCAGCGAGTCGTTGGCTTGTTTCCTCTCAGATAAAATACAGAACAGATGTAGCTGTATAACGCTCATCCTGTTATACTAATCACAGATGGACTTAATTTCCAGCAGCAATTAATTTGCTCTTTTCCTCATACCCATTTGTACTTACATAAATTTCATTAGCTGTAATTTCATTGGGAAACAGACCATAGACAATTGAGTTTGAAAATGTGTTGTAAAGTACCAAGGATCACACTTGTGTCTCTTGCTTGGAAATTAAATCCATGCATTGTAAAACTTAAAAAAACAATGTAATTTGTTCAGTAGTGCTGCCTGCAGATTAACACCACTATTCACTACATAAAGTTTGGAATGAGATTTGAGTCGGCACCATTAGTCCAACAGAGAAGAGTGAACAAACTAAATAGCTTCACACTCTGATTATCTGTAATCTGTTTGTACTAATTATTTAATGGGTTTTGCAACTGACAACAAGGCCTACTCTTCCCTGACGGCAACAGTTTATCGCCGAAAAGTTCTCCAATCCCCTGCGTTGTACAAGCATCTCCCTGATTGAACTCCTCAAATTAAATGTGAAGTTATGCTCCCTCTAGGAAGTAAAATATAACTATTTGAATCAAAATATAATATATATGATAGATATCCCCAATTAAATTCATATGCACTAATCGAACAAACTTGTGTTTTTCATATGAAAGCTCCCCCTAGTGAGTCAAATACGATATAGACAAGATACATCCCCTTAAGTCAATTCATCTGCACAAAATTGATTAAATCAAACAAACGGTTAGTTATTGATGTCTATTAAACAGTGTTTTTGGTTAAAGAAAAAAGATTCCTTTAATAAGTAAAGTATGAACTATTATAGGAAAATTTGATTTGTAAAGAGAAATCTCCTCAAGTCAAATCAGACTCAGACAACCATATACACCAAATTTGGACTAAATCGGACCAATGTTTGAGAAATGATATCCCGAAATCTTTCGGATAAAGCTCCCCCTGGTGGGGGAATGATACCAGCATTTTCCAAAACCAATCCAGTTCTTCCTCATTCTACGGTCTACGAAGGTATGAAATTTGAAAATGACACAAAGGATCGACGGTGCCAGCAGATATGTGCTGAGTGATGATTTTCCATAACATCCCCAACTTTTCAGGGATGCAATTACAAGTTTGATTGGTGGTCAGAAAATGGAGTCAGCTAAAGTTCAGAAATCTATTTTACAATGCTGAACTGATTTGCTCGGCTGATTTGAAGTCTATATTCTTTTAAAAATGACCCTCAAAAGATGACTGACTGATATGCTAATATCAAAATCTGCACATTCATATTACTGTAGTAGGTTTTATAATTCTTAAAGAATCAGGGAACAGTAAGGGGTTCTGCATGAAACCATATTAATATTAAAGTGAAAGGGAAGTGAAAAACAAAGAAGCTGTACTGAGTTCCCACTACATATATTCTTCATTTCATTTATACCAATAACCTTATAATCCCCTCATGAATCCTATTCTTTGATCGGATGTATGGCATTTAAACAAGCTTAAGAAAGTAAACAAAGTCAACATGATATTAGCTGAAATATTAAATGTATTAGTACTAGATATTGATTCACTGCTCATCTGCAAGAAAAGTGCCCTATAGAGAAATATGGCTTTCGGCTAAAGTCAACAAATCATTCTATTAAATCGCTGTTATGAATAATATGGCGTGCTTACAATGGACAAGCCATGAGAAGCTAATGTCTTCTCGCAGTGCGCACTGGAGTCGTATTAGCTGGGTGGTTTATAGTTATAAGATACAATTAAAATGTGCTTTGAATGTCTGTCGGGTTAAATCCTGGCCTGATTTATGAATGATAAACGCTAAACAAGGTTATTTTACAAGCAGTACTTTTATCCTTGCAGCTTTCTCATTGGGCCTTAATGGATAGGAGCATGTGGACGTCTGGTCTGATAAGAATCAGGCAAAAATATATTTTTGAGTTCTGGAGTTTTCAAGCTTTTTTGCAGTTTGGGATTAGATAACATCGAGAATCAATTTGGAATTGCTGGTTTTAGAAAAACTAAACTTAATGGGATGAGAATGACATTAGTGTCGAGGAGCAATACTATGAATGAATGAGCTCACTCTTGAATCATTTTGCAAGTCAGGAAAAAATAACTGAGTTAACCCTAAACAGACCTGATCTATGAGCACAAAATTAAAGCCTTAGGGCAACACACACAAAGTTATCTCGTATAAATTCTTGATTTGACTAGACTGACTCTAGACTGTTTAAATTGTATACCTTGTGATAACTGTAGGGCATAACTGTAATTTACAGGAGATGGCTCTATCTGTCAGATGTTTAAGGATATAGCATAAATTAGTGGTATTGCATTATGGTGATGAATCTGTTTCAATACATTTTTTTTGATCTTCATTGTCTTCTCTGGATAAAAAAGAAAAAGGAAAAAATAGCGGCACTGTGTAGTTTTTTGGAGTAATTTCTTTTTCACCTGCATCAGTAGGATTTTCTTCTTGATTAATTCTGTCATTTTCATTTGTAATTTCCTTTCACACTGGAAGACAGTTTCTCCCTTTGCAAGTATGCCGGTCTCTCTCTCTCGCTCTCACTCTGTCTCCCTCCCTTCCACTCACTGTTACATTCAGTTTGTGCTGCACTGGTCTAACGCAGCAATCTCATTTGTTGAGGGAGAAAGTGTAACATCGTTGTCCTTACGAAATGAGATCTCATAGGTAATCAAGGTAACCATTTTATTCAAATTTACTTCCCAGTCCAATTACTACTGCACACAAACTATTCAAATCTCACCTTTAGTGAAGAATGGCTAGCTCTGGGGATCTTATTTCCTCTTCATTTCCTCATCCACTCTGTTTTTCTCTGTAGATAGTAGGCCGGCCGCTACTTTAACTTCTTCAGTCATTCTAGAGATATCACATGAGAATGTGCACAAAAAGCTCACACGGGAGGAATGTGACAAGACTCTTCATGAAAACCCGTAGTGTGTGATGCCTGATTTCAAAATCCGTAATGATTTAAAATCTTCTCGCATGTGAGTTTGGCTTAACAGCTTCGGCATGAACAATCTTCAATCGAAATAAATTTAGTCTACTGTGTGTTCACTTAATTCCCTCTGTCAAATCCCACTCAAACTATGCATATGTCATGCCTCTTCCTCTTCCTGTGTCCTGCACTCACACAAACTCAAGTAGTGTGGGTTAAGTAAATGCAGGATCAGCAGTAGTGACACTTCTGGATGAGGAGAGCCTTATTAGCTGGATGAGGAGAGCCTGTTGACATGTGGGTATGAATGTGTCTTTTCTTTTGGACTACATTGTTGCTTGCCGCAAGACTACTGACATGTCGCTATGAATTCACAGCTAACTGTTTGTTTGTGTGCGAAAGAGGAAGTGTGAGCGACAACTGCAACTCTTGCAATCACAATGTAATGGCAGAGCAAAGCGGAATCAATCAATAGACATAATTAAAACAAACAGATGAACGGTGAGGATAGCTGCACCAGCAAACTGTATGTAGAGATACTGAAGGAAGGAAGGATTGGGCGTTGAAAAGGATGGAGAGAGGATACATAGGGGAGAGAGTAAGAGTGAAATAATGGATGTCGAGCGATAATTACCACTTCCATAAATGTTAAACCACTGCAGTTAGAGTAGTGAGCCTTCTCCAAAACCGAAGTTAATGCTAAGCGCTTCAGTCATACAGATTGGATTGCATTGGCCGCCATGACAGAGAAGTAGATGGAGATGACATTATCTATATGATAACTGACTTGGCCGACACCCTACAGGCTTATTACAGCTCGCTCGATTCAATTAATAGTGATGCACAGTGAATATCTGACTATTCACCGATGTCCAAACTTCCATAACGGTTGAGAGAATCAGTGTTTCAGATGCCTGTGACTTGCATGGACACCCTCCGCCATCGCTAAAGTGATACCTAAGTGGTTACACAGGAAAGATTATATGGTGACTTGTTAGCTTTTGTTGAGACAATTAACAAAGTCAGGTAGGTTGAGACTTTACTCATAAAAAAAAAAACATTATCAATCCAAACAATGGCAACTGACACATGTGCGCCTCTGCCACATCCATCGTTATTTCCAAATTTTATAACCCTCAAGAACTTATTGTCGGGATGAACTCCGTTGTTTTTGGAACATAAGTTCTCCATCACTTGTCTGATTTGCCCAAATTCGATGCATGTGAGTAATCACCTGTGTCCAAACCAGATCTTTCGTGTTAACGCGATAACTCATAAAGTATAAGTAATGGATTATTTTCTTATTTTATACCCACTTAGACCTTGTTGCAAGGAAGAACTGGAATGATTTTGGGAAAGGTCCGTCATATACTTCCAATACTAGTGGGAACTTTATCTCCAGAAGGTTTTCGTGCCATAATTTAGTTCAAATTTGGGGCATATGAATCGACTGGAAGAGATATATCCTTTATAATATTTGATCTTATTAGCTCACATTTTACTCACTTTTTTTAATATAAAATATATAATATATTTTTTAAATTACGTCATCTTTGAGAGAGAACGCTCGTACAACGCAGGGGATTGTTGTTTGTTGGGAGATACCCTTGCAGTCAGGGTGACAGCTTAGGTCTAGTTATTAAAACATTTATTGAATGTTTATCTCAGGTTTTAAATTTTGTCTGCCATGTTTCCTCAACTATGTCAGTGTCACACTGTGAAGCTGGAAAGTTAAACAACAATAGTTCTGCATTTTCTGAATGGTTTTACTGATTTCAGGAAGCAGTCATATGATTATACTCAGTAAGAAATACAGTTCTGATTACACTTGAACACTGCATGAGTTAGCATTGGTACTCATAAATCACAATCACTGTTTCACCTTCCAGCTGTGCTGTCTCCAAATGACCATGTCCAATCATATTCCTGTACTTACGCTGTGTATTAACTACTTGTATTAATAAACCTGTCATAACTATGGCACCCTTCTGATGTTATAGCCTACAGGGCTTCTGCTGTCCATAACCCCGAACGCGTCTTTAATGAAAGGCCTATAACTGACACACACTCACACACACACACAGGTTCAAATACAGGGAGGCACATAAGCAGATGTGCACTTTGTCCATCAGGCAGGTACAAATCAGTTTAAAGGTAAAGGCGCTGAGTAACAATAAGATTAAGGAGCCAGTGCATTGAAACGGAAGGATTGATGCAGTTTTGATGGTCTGGCAGGGACTGAATGTAACAGAGCTGGTGGATGAACTGAGGGGTCTACAAAGGTAAGAGGCATTCTAAGGAGGCGATTGGGAAAGGATAACTGTGAGGCTAATGACAGTTGAGAGGAGGCAAATACATGGGTGGGGAAAATAGAAAATAACTGTTAAGGCAAGGAAGGGAATGACAGGGAGTGGTTTGAGAAAGATTGAATGGGGCTGGATGGGTAGGACAGAATGTGCCTGTATTACAGGAATGTTAAAATGACGGGACTCATGATCAAAAAATTGCTCTAAATTGTTGAAGTAAACCCAGGTGAGAGAAAAATGGAAGCACACTACTAATGGCTCGTGCTGTTTCAAAAAAATGTTGCAGCTCTTTTGTGTTTTCATTTGGGGGCTCATAATGCAGCACTGCTACAAACAGTGAAAATGTGAATGCAAGAGAATAATATAGATTATTTTAAGAAGCTGTAGAAAAAGTCATTTCTGCATGAATATCAATTTGTGCATGTGGGCCAAATCCTATTCTTACACCTTCCTGTCTTTTGAACCTCTCATGTATGCTCAGGCTCTATTTTCTGCTGTCTTTATCTGGGACTGTCAATTTAGATGTAAGATGTTCTCAAAAGCTGATCAGATCTATCCTGTCCAGACAAACACACCACTTCAGTATATACCACTTTTAGTTTGCTGCTTTGTGCCGTCTTCCAGATCATGACCCTATCCTTGAAAATTCACCTTCTTAATCATTTAATCAGTTTTATAGCGATTAGTCACCACCTCCAGAACCGTGACTACATGGGGGAAATTATTTCACTACTGCTCATTTAACCACATTCATATAACCACCCTACATTGCGCTCAAGAACTTTTCATGATATACCTTTCTCTGGTCATCATCATCTATGAGGGCTGTCCCCATATATCCAATGATTGATGGGCTTTTAGATTGGCATATATTTAACATCTTCTTATCTCATCAACATCTTAATCGATTTATAATTTTAATATATCTAATGTGTTGTATTGCAATTTCTTTGAATGCTGCCGACACTTAAGTACCCCTTCCTTAATTAAGCATATGCATCGAATCATCTCTTTCTCGCATCCTCACAGTTTCAGTATTCTTTTTTTTTTGTTGATACTTTGCAAATTAGTAAAGTTAGGATGCAACTATATACCTCCAAACAATTTCAAATGGGTGGACATAACTATAGCTTATTATATCCCTGAGAAGTTTTGGGTTTTATGGAATTTTCGTTGACCTGTCCATATTTCTTCTCCGTGTTTTTGCGACAACTGCACTACATTACTCAAAAAAATAAAGGGAAACACTCAAATCACACTTCCCAGATCTGGAAGAATAAAATATTCAATTACTTAATGCAATTTTTTATGAATAGGAAAATGTATAAATGTCTGAAGTTTCATTTAAATATTCATTCGTTGACATGCAGATTAAATTAAATGAGTTTTAAAGTTTAATACCAGAAAAATCTCAAATGGAAAATGTGCCAAAAAAGGTCTATTTGGAGATACCGCCTGACCATGTCTCTACTAAAAGCTCTCTTATTTTTGCTCTGCTTCACCATTTTAGCGTCACACATGACATATGTAGTGGTCAGATACTGTGCTAAAGTTTGCTAGAGATTTTGGAATGTAACAATATGATTTTACTGGAAATTTTCACCCTAAGAAAATCGTTTCATATTAAGCCAAATTGAGTCATGGAATTTATGCTGCTTTTCATTTTCATTTAGTCAGTAAGATTAACACCGACACCTACACCTCTACATCAATTTCAAAAGATACCATTCATGATGATACCCAACTATTAATACAAACCTGGTAGTAAAAGTGATACGCTGAAATCACTTTGGCTGTGTTGTTTTCAAAGTTGGGCATCGGTAATTAGCCTAGAGGTGGCGGCTTGGGTATAAGTTAAGGTTTGATATGATTAATCGAAAGAATAAGAATAGGTGAGAATTAGAAATGGAGGTGCAAGCACTGAATAATTCTAGATCTATATGAAATGGAACAAAAAGCAGATAGAATAATAATTTTTTGTTCCAAAAAGTTTCCTCACATTCCAGGTTAAAAAGCCTCAGAGAACTGAAAGATGAAACACCTTCATTTATTTATCATCATATCATATTTGTTGCCAATCCAATGTCACAGTCGACTGCATTACATTTAGAAGTCCATCAGTGAGTGCAAATTTATGCAGCCCAATCAAACTAAACATCAGGGGAGCTGGTTTATGAACCTTGGAAATTGTTTTAATATTGCTTTTAGTTTTGTTTATACATTGGAGAGTGAATCAGAGGTGGCTTCCAATTGCTGATGTTGAGTTGGAGCTGTTTACAATATTTTTTTAACTCTTTTCCTTAGAGTTTAGTTGAGAACTTGACAATGTCACTGTGATTTATTCAGGGAATTCAAGTAGGAAACAGTCACCAACAATATTTCCTCAGATAAAGCCACCCACTGGTAGTCCTCGCACATGAGGAATAAGGTATAGCATGATTCTAGGTGCAGGTTGGGGAATTTTAACCCCATTAGACAGGGTCAGGCCAATAACTGCATCCTGTAACCAGTATTTTTGCAAAGCCAAACTCACTGCAGGATTCCTGCATAGCATCATATTCATCCCACATATAATAGGTAAATAATTTCCTTAGAAATGATATTACACAAAATGCTGCTTTTCTCGCGCTTTTCCATGCGTAAACAGAATGGGGCAGTCTGAGAGCTGAATTACTTTGCACATCACAAATACTTACATGTTATATTACATCTAAAACAATGCCAATCCTATTGCATTGCATTTTCTTGATCTAGCAGCCTTAATTTCTAAACTTGGTAACAGTATTTGATCAACACAAAGACTCCAACCGGGCGACTAACATTTCACTACATTTTATTTTTGTTTTTGTTTCGTGTGTGATATTAATTTGTTGATGCACAGATGCTTTTAGCAAGATATCGTATCGTGACAGGCAATAGATGCTGCATCAGTATGTCAGCTTTGGTTAATCTGATGAAGTGTTGGAGAACTCATGTCGGACAATGCTGAGAAAGAAACAAAGAAAAGTTTTATGAACATTATTAAAAAATTGTTTATCTGAATGCATTGACAACACACATTCTAAGTAGGCAAGTTATATACCCGTAAAGTTGGAAATATTATGGAATCATTATTGCTGCCAGTGTGTCCGCTGCTGGTCCGCCGCCGCAAATCTTTCTTGTTAACGTGATAACTCAAAAAACTATTTCATGAATAATTTTCAGATTTCATACCCAAATAGATCTTAGTGTGAGGAAGAACTGGAGTGATTTCGGGAAAGTTCAGTGGCATTTATCCACACTAGGGGGGGCTTTATTTCCAAATGTTTTCGGCCATAATTTCTCAACCTTTGGTCAAGTTTTATCCAATTTAGTTAATGTGAATGGACATGAGGAGATATATTTTCTATAGATCTGTTTTACCCTGATAGTTCATATTTTACTCACTAGTCGTAGCTTTTAAAGTGAAACACTGTTGGTGAACATATCTTCCAACTTATCTTCTTAATTTTCAGAAAGGTCCGTTTTATGTTTCCTACACTAGGGGGAGCTTTACCTAGAAACATTTTTGGGCAATAATTTCTCAACAGGATTAGCGGTTACAGATAATAAATTACTAAAGAATGATTGAGTCATAATTTGGTGCATATGAATGAACTCAAAGGGACCAACTTGTTTTTTGTAGTATTTTACCATTATTTTAATATAATAGTTCATATTTTATCTATGGACATAACTTTACACTTTTGAGGGGTTCAATAAGGTGGGTTGCACAACCACAAAGGGGATTGGGGACATTCGGGGATATACCCTTGCTATCGGGGATGACAGCATAGGTCTAGTTTTGTGTATTTCTCAGATTGCCTAACCTGTGCGTAGCAGAGGTGACGATGTGTGATAGATGTGTGATTGTAGGTAATGGGCTTGACATCAGTACTCACGAAATTATGAATTATATTTAACCAGCTGCTTCTGAAATAAGTAAATTGACTCTCTAAATGAAGGAACTTCAGTAAAACCATCACTATAAATGGCCTGTGTAAGAAACACAAAACATTGCTTGCACATTATCTGGTGATTCCCTGGAGAATGTTTTCTCCATTATAACAGTAACAAAGGTAATTGAATGAAACTCATTCATGAGGACGCTCCTTCTAACCCTTCTCTCAGTTCATCTGTGTGCCTCTCTCCTGTCCTTCTGTTTAAAAATGAATGAACTGACTTATAACTATCTCTTCAAAGCAAGTGAATGGCAAGAAGACTCATTCTAGTTGTTGTACTTTGAAAATAACTTTGAAAAGTTGATACAGATGCTAAGAATTATAACAATATTTTAATCAACTAGGAGAGCGAGGGGTTGTGTTCCTTATTATTATTAATTTGGATATTATTAGACTTGTTTCGCTTTCTGGTAACACAAAAATAGATTAATTTAAAATAAAATGGACCCTTTTTTGGTGAAATGTGGTGGATAATTTGTGGTGGAAACATGGCTCACTAATTATGGATATCAGAGTTGTACTTAGAATGATGTCACCTCTTATTTGCAGTAGTTCCTAGACATCCCTCCAATTTCAGCAACAGAAAAGAGACAGTCTAAGAGACAGAGCCTAAAGCAGCTGACATTAGGTGAGAGGCATGGTAGGCCCTTTAGAAGCTGCCAGATCATCACAGGACCCACATAGAGACACCTAACCATCACTACATTATTACTAGTACTCAGAAAGACGCTGAGAGTTTTTTATTAAACCAGTTATTGTATGTGTTTGGTATACAGCTCTATTGGATAAATTCATTAAGAAGAATTTCTGTATTTTATATGTATGAATACCTTCCGGTTAATAAAAGTGTCTTGGAAAACATTGCTGTTACAGATGCGGAGAATATTGGCCCTTTTAATAATCTCAAAATGTGCCCAGTCCGTCGAGGCCATAAAATACAACTGATAAATCTGAGCGAAACTTAGAATTCTGACAGCCAAACTCTGCAGTATTTTCTTCCACTGCTAAATATACTGTAGCTGTTAGGACTGACACATACTGAGTTACTGGTGCATTTGTCTGTGTGTAGGGGTTTAGCAGTGTAAGCCAGGTCTTGAGCCTGTCAGTGTCTCTATAGCTTCTAATCCATGTGTGGAGTGAAGGGTGACCATCCCTGCCCGTGCTGTCTCTCTCTCTCACTCAGTGTCTCTATCTCTACCTAAGCCTCTTTTCACCCCAATTTAACACCAATCGTCTTTTTCACAATGCTGCCCAGACCCCCCCTGTAACCTCTGTAGTCATCCACGGACACCCACACACGCGCTATAACACCCATCCCATTCCACACAGTAGCAGTAGCATCACCCTCCTCCACTGTGATCACGTTCTCCAACAAATTTCTCTCACAGTTAATAACAGTCCATCTGCCACACCTAATCTCCCCTTCTGTCACTCTTGCTTGGTTTTCCATTCTTTCCATTCGACAGAAACAAAAGTTGTGTAGGAGAAACACATGTGATTCGTGATTAGAATCAAGAAGTGGATCAACCTCATTTCAAGAAAGATTGAACAATCAGATACTACAAAGTCTTATTCCGAGAATGTCCCATGATCTGGTTCAGCACATCATTCAGCTTCTCATGGACATGCACAAGGTCATTTTGGGTCACACAAATTACTTTTACCCAGGAGACTTTAATATCATATGCAGATTCAGCCATGCTCAGAATTTAATGCAGGCTGTGTTTTAAAAAACGTACATTTTTGAGCCCATGTCTATATTCTCGGCATGGCATAGATGCTTCATAAAGCTCTTCCAGAAAGATGGATATTACATTACAATTTCCAGAGTTTAGTCAAAAAACCAAAAGCCACTCTGTCATTCATCCAATAATAGGATTGATAGAAACCTACAGTTGTGGTGAAAGACAGCCATGCAGTCCATAATAATTTCAGTAATAAAATGCTGTGACACGACAGGCAACTGCCCCACATTAGATTCGGGAAACGTCACATTATTTGGGAAATACCAAATAAAAATTCAAAAAGATTATTAAATATGAAAAATTTGATTTAAAAAATGTAAGATCAATTGAATCTTTTGAATAATCAAATCCCACCAACTTTCAAATTCTTAATCCTATTGACTTCCTCAAACAAGGACATTTTTTTTGTTTTAATAGGACGCATTTATTAAATACAAAAGACAAATATGTCTAAAAGGCCAATCTAAGAAACAAACAGAGTAATGAAACATGAGTTACATGATTATCTTGAATGATAAGTGTTCAGGAGATGATGAATCAGGATTTTTTATTTTAAATTTCGGAATTATACTGAACTTGATCCAGATTTTGGACCAAGGTGGTGGAATTTTTTGAAAAAAGGTTGTTGTTTTTTTTAGACATCAACCCCTTGAAGTCTAGAGCATATCGAAGCGAAATAATGCCTACTGTGCACTTAATCTGACCAATGGCTTGGAATGTATGTCGGAAAAACAATATTTCTTGCACAAAAAAATCTCCCCCTAGTGAGTAAAATATGAATTATTGGAGCAAAATATTGGATATTGAAGAAATATCTCATTGAGTTTATTAATTACCCGAAATATTTGGTGCCAACGGTTGAAAATCCAGTTCTTCCTGACACTAAAGTTACGTGGGTATAAAATTTGAAAATGATCCATGAAAGAATTTTGAGTGTACAACACTGGCGGAGACAAACGCAGCAGCGGCCGAACACGATGATGAGGTTTTTACGATTTGCCCGAATTTTAAAGGACACAGTCAGACCAAAAACTTCTGGATATGCCTAATAAATCATAAAAGGATTTCAAAAATACTGCAAATGAGACTTTTCTGCTTGTTTGTTCAATTTACAGCTGTTTTCTTTACCGAACAAAAGACTGTAAAATAGCATGGTTTATAGACACTTTGCCAAAGCTAAGACAGAAAGGAGGAGAGGCCACTAGAAGACCGAAGCAAAGACAAAAGAGACCTAAGCTTATGCAGCAGGTTATCTACGTTTTAACCTCGAAAATAATTGAATACGGGCACCACCCAAAGTTGATTTGGGTAAATATGAAATTTGGATAACATATGTTTATACTTAAAAAACACACATCTGAAAGTCATGAACTCTTTCAAAGAGTACTCTCATTTCTCTTCTAGAAGGAAAGACAGGACACCTGTAATGCTTAAATATAAATATGTTTAATCAACTACACACTAAACAAAACAGGAAAAATATGGATAAATGGTAATGAAATAAATAAACAGGTTAATGTGTGTGTGTGTATGCTGTGTGTTTGTGGTGTGCATGTGTGTGTGTGGACTGATGGTTCAACAGCTGAGAGTTAGAGAAATAGGTAATGGTGGAATTATTGACAATTATGAATTCTCTGGAACTTAATCATTGCTAAAGGGCACAATAAAATTTAAAGGGACTTATGTTTTGTACATCAACCCCAGATCATGAATGAGCATGATAGAACAATCTTACTTTGTGCTGGTCGCAATCATGTCCATGGATCGGAATTTTGCAGTCAATCAGGCAGTCCTCCCGCTGAAAAAAAAGGCACATTCCAACCGTCAGCTATAGACTTCTCTCCAGGTGAGTCTGTCTTCGCTGCTGTATGGAGACTGAAGGTTGTTGCGCACACACGTCCAGCTGGGCGAGAGATGGAACTGGCAATGATCGTCCGTGTTGCAGGATGCAAAAATGGGAATAGGATTATGGTTCCTTTAGACTAACGTGCAAAACCAATTTCCAGGAAGAGTCGTAGTCCTCGCGAAACCTCTTAAGGAAAATTGACCTTCTGCAGGGCCGGACAGTATTCAAAATTTACTCTTAGGAGCAGGTTCAAATGAAAGTAAAAAGTTTGCGTGCCGTTATTGGGCTCAGGGTCATGAGGCTCAATAAACAATCAGTTCAGAATACGAAGTATAACTGAACGGCGAAAAATCAACGAAACACGAAAAGCAAACGAGTAAAAGAAAAAGCCAAAAAGTGAATAGAGCTACACTGGTTAAGAGCTCAAGCGGGCTAAGATATTAAGAGGGAAGAAGAACTAACGAATAAGAACATGTAAAATCAAAAGAAAAAGAAAAAAGGAAACTGGAGACGCAGGGCGTCATCCCCCTTTTATACTCGTCCGGGTGTCCCAGTAACTTATTTGAATGAAGGGATGAGCAGAGTATCTTGTTACTCTTGTATAATGCCAAGTTGGGGGACAAAAAGGGGGGACATAAGGATAAAAAACCTAATAGTAACACGTTAGGTAGAATTACTTTCTCTCACCATGGCCAAATAGTGATCAGACTCAGATCAGACAGTATATATATACATATAAATACCATGTATTCTATATAACGTGTTCATGTAAAACAGTAATCAAGATATAATCAAATCAAGCTTAACTCCAATGATATCTGCATTAATAAGGCATACCTATCAGTGTTGTAGCAGACAAGATGTGAAACAATCAATTGAACGACTATATTTCCTGATTAATAGCACTTTCACAGTGGTATCTAACATTCTGCTTGTTTATCATTCAAAGATAACAACATTTCTCTGACTATATTTCTTGGAAAAATTATTCACTCATATGTGAAATCATTGGAAAGCATATTTAACATAGTCCGAATGTGTAAGTCGTAAAATGAAGAAAGCAACAGTTCCATAGTTCTATTGTCGATGTGTCCAAGTAGCACTGTGTTTCCTTCGTTTTAATCTTTAACATTCCAATGAGGTCTGGAAGTGATGAAAAAAAAGGAGTATGGCTTAGTTGTCAGCCATAAGAGTTTTATTGCACCTAAGATCCTGACACTGGGTTCCTCCCATCACAAAGAAAGTCTCCTTTGTTAATAGAACGCTAGACGAAAACCAAATCCATTTTGTTCTTTGATCCTGTAGAGCGAATGGTGAGATAAAACTATCAATCTATCGTTGTTAATGGAACCAGATGAAACTGGAGATGTACTCGCTACACTGAGAGTGGACCTAAAAGCTTAGTGCAAAAGAAAGAGCCCTGGAACAAAGACATGGTGCAGTTTCTGAACAACTGAGCCTAATGTAATATCAAAAGGCAGAAAACCTTTGGAACTTGACAATTCTTTCTTCCTTTGACTCAAATTAAGAAAACTTTATCTTATAGGGTGAAGTATAGGTCCAAGTGCGTACAATTTAAGGTGTATTTAAGGGTATATCTTTGAATAAATCGAATGCAATATTCATAACTATATTTGTTGTGTGTACTCTCAGACAAAAGTTTAACATTTCTCTTTAATGTTTGTTTCAAAAAAATATTTCTTATCAGCCTCATTCACTGCCGCTGGGAAAGACGCTGGCGGCATTGGCCGTGAGCCTCAGCACGGTTAATTTCTGGCAGGACCTAACACTGTCCCCGAGATCCTAGGCTGAGAGTGTGCCATCTCTCCTCCCATGGAGCGATCTCCCCAGAACTGGCAGCCATCTATTGCCCGTCGGCTTTGTTTCAGCAGATGAACTTGACAGACCTCCCCAAAACGAGCGCTCATTCCCTGGTAACATTTCCTCGGCCGTGGCGCTCTGGGTCAGCTTAAGAAAATCTTGGTAGAGAAAAAGAAAATTCATAATATCTATATGTGACTAAGTTATATGGGTGGTATCTGGCATGTGTCCTCTCAGGGAGGAATGAGGCCATCATGGTCAGATGCTGTGAAAATATGTGAAAACCTCAAGTATCTTCTGCATTCCAACATTCTGACAATTGATGGCTGGCTGTGGTGGTAAAGCAGGTCTCAACTCATCGAAATGTTTCTGGTTTGTCCGTCTACCTACCGAAGTGTCCCTGAGAAAGATGCTATACCCCAAATTGCTCCTGATGGCTGATTCATTTTGTGTTTGAATGGTTATTGACTCCTGGTGAACAGATGGAGACTTGTATGGCAGCCTTTGTCACCACTGTATGAATTGGTGAATGCAGGTCCATGTTTTTAAAGGTTTTGATTGGTCACATAGACTAGAAAGACGCTATATAAGTACATCCCATTTTCTTTTTGTTGCAAATCTGAATGGCCAAAATCAAGGCAAAGAAGCTTGATATAGCCTACGGTTTGCTTACATTACCAGCAGTAGGCTATGTTTCTGTTTCGGACTATAAAAAATATCTCACCCAAGACTGCAAAAATGATTTAATTTATTAAAACAAGCACAGCAAGCCAGAGGGTGCTAATATATTTCCACACTCTGAATTTGTATTAAGCTAAATCCAATCCTCAAATACTTTAGAAAACCACTAAATGTGAATTTGTGTTTAACCTAGCCCTTGCATTGAGAAGCTTAGGAAAACATTTGAAAATGTGAATAAAGTGTCTGTAATGAAGGTATTTTAAAAGGAATTGAGTCGTTATAAATTCCTACTAATTAAGTAGCAAGGTAAAATGTCACAGTATTAATACCCATTCTACTACCAAGGATGATTGCAAAGCTCCTCAGTTGCAGGTACTATGAAAACGTGAATGTGCGTGTAGTTATTGAGACTACAATGATTGAAAAAAAAAGCAAGAAATCCTGGGATGATCGTCCGTGTAGGCACAGAAATCCCTTTTCATCTTTTCAAGGACTTGTCACCATCTCCAATGCGTGGAGCAAGCTTCTTTGGTAGTTTTTAGAAAAAAAGTACTCAAAAGGATGCACTAATGAAGACCCACATTCATAATTCCAATAAGCCAAACAGGAAAAGATTTTTTCCAAGACTTGATGTCAGAAGTGGAAATGTAGGAGGACATGTTTGTTGTTTCAAAGTCACCCTTTGTGTTCAGTTGGGAGGAAGCAACCCTTGGTGCCTCTTACTCAGTTTGTCCTTGGGCCTCAGTGAATATGTGAAAATCCAAGGAATGAGAATGCAGGCTTTGGCTACAGACACTGGATATGGACGTATTTGAAGCACTCGTGAACATGATGCTGCTGTGTAAAGAGTAATCTCAACAGAGAAAAGCTCTGGATTGAGCCCAATTTTAACATTTAGGCACAATTTGTGGTATAATATGAACATGCAGACACTCAGACAGGGACCAGGGCTCATGACACTACATGCCAGATACTCAAATAATTGTAGCAACCATTGTAATGCACGTTTAAAAGCAGCAGGTTTCTGAAATGAACTTAGGGGGAGTTTTCCATCCATTAGTGATGTTTTCCTCTTGTGTATTTAAAATCTCCATGGCCGTAGAAAGGCTTTTAGCAGTAGAAAACTATAGCAATGTTTCAATGTAGACATTGGTAGGCTTTTGTAATATTTGAATACAGATATTGAAAAAAATCTGAAATGTACCTTGCAGGCAGAAAGCATAACACAGAGCTGTGCATGACCCTTTCAAAAGAATTTAGCAAAAGGCTACATTATTTTCAGGGCTTAAGGTTAGGGATTCCAGTTGTATATTTTTCTTTAACCTTTTAGATCCCGGAATCTTGCTGATGTGATCCCTAACCCCATCTGTAACCATATGTGTTTTTTGGGTTGGTTTTACATTGATTTTAGTGTGTATATATGTGTGTAATAAAGTAGTACTTAATTGTAGCCTCTCTGCTGTTGACAGGACTTGTAACAAAAAGCTGTATTTAACAAGAATCTAAAATAATATTACCTAATGGAAGTAGCAGAATGTTCGTGCTAACATGGCGTCACTTTTAATTTCATATATTTAAGTTTATGTTTTTAGTTATTATAGTCAAACAGTATCATCACACAACATAGGGCCTAGTAAAAGTTAAAACCCTTTAGGAAACCTAATATATTGCAGAAGTTAACTGTAGAGTTGAATACAGATCATCAACTCTCTGTATGCTTTTGCTATATATAACTAATGTGTACCTCTCAGAAACATAATGCTGTACCAAGTAAAATATGTGGAGAAAAGAAGATTGATTTTGACAAATACTTTAGAATTGAATTAGCATCATTCATTCATCTCTTATGTTGTAAGAGAAAATTATCTAAAATTAGAATCTGAATTGGACAAACACATTCACTCGACATCCAAGGACTGGAACAAAGCCTAAAAGTTTTTCACCGCTTATTAATCCCTAACAACGTTTGACTCTAAAGGACTATGATGGAACGCTGATTTATTGCACCTCCAAGGACTACATCAGCTTTTCAGCAAATATGCAGTAGCTTTTCAACAAACAACATTTCTGATGAAGTTGGCACTGTGGATCAAAAGGAATGGTCGCGGTTTTATGTCAATTACTCTTGAGTCACACATGTGACCTTTATAGAAAGTGAAAACATGCATTCTTCATACCTCCCAAGCATAGAAATAAAGACCAGATACATTATCCCAATGAAAACCATTAAACAACACCTTTTGAACTAAACTGCAAACTGTATTCACTCAGTCAGACTTACATGATCATTACTATGACACAAAAGCTACAAGAGATTTTAATGAGGAAACAAATGATAACACCTCTCTCTTTTATAGCGTTTGATTACGTTTAATTAAACTGCAGTGACTTCCTCTATTAACAAGTTGACGTTTCCTCAGGTCAGCTTTTTGCCCCCCATGAGACCTTGATTGGTCAACCCCCAGCCAACCAGCTGGAGACGGAAGGAAGGCGCTCAGAGAGTTATGGATGGTAATTGGCTCCACACTGACTTCAGAAATCAAGAGAAAGCAAGAAAGAGCAACAGTAATACAAATGTCAGATAATGAAAACAATGGCAACTTTATTTTTAATGCTGCTATAGACTTTGTGATTGAAAAATGTTGTTTTGATGTTCATGTATTGAGCACCATAAGCTATGCAACCCACTAGACAAACAGTATGTATGTGGGTGTATATGTGTTACACAATAGTGTGTCTGTAATTGGGGACTGTAACTAGCCTTCCTGCAGTGAATCTGACTGCAGGCACAGTGAGACAGACGGCTTAGAGCATGTAAACACAATCATAGACAAGACTGCAATTAATGATGGCAATAATGTCCACACTGAGCCAATGCCAGTGAGAGACAATGAGAGTAAAACAATGTGAGACAGAGAGGAAAAGGGAAGAGCGGGTTTTAATGATGTTATTGTTTCACCCTTAATGTTTAAAAGGAGGTTTACGGACAGATCTACAGTCAAGAGAAAAGGACAACAAATTAGTGCAGTGAGCAGATCAGTTATGATCTGATCCACTAGATTTAGACTATAGGCGGGGCCAAAGGACTGGCCAGAGGTGGCATGGGCCATCGCTAGAATCTAAGGCGCCACCCCATGTGCCATCCCTACGAAAGGTGCAATGTGATAGGTTGTTTGTCTTGTCTGTACATTGTCTATCATTTGTACTCTGTAGTTCACATTTTACGGTGCTTCGATACTAGAAAAATGATCAAGATTTAGTTTCATCCTTGCACATCTACATTCACCACTGTAGTTGTTATGGTTGTGGAGCCACGGAAATTATACCCTGTGCTCTGTGAGGAACTCCCGCAACATGTTGCTACAGGAGTAAACAGCAGAATCGGTAAGATGTCGGCAAACAAAGACAACATCAGCCAACGGAATTGGCAAAGTAAACTAAACTAAACTGTGTCAAATAGTACTAAACTATTTGACATTACATACACATTTTTCAGTTGAACTTGAGAGTGTTTGCTAATGAGACGCAGCTCTGAATATTTTTTTAATGGTAAAGAGGGCCTCTGTCGTACACACCTTCTGTATTTTCCACATTCATGCACCACTTTTCAGGTACACACTAGCGAGCACACGTCAAGCTCATGAGTGTTTTGTTACTCAACATATTTGGAAATGGAAATTAATTTTAATATGTAAATAGTTATTTATTACAGTTATTTATTTTTAGATATGGAATAGAGTGAGCTTATGCTTCAGATGTGTATTTAGAATGGTCATAAATGTTTATTTATTTTGATATGTAAATCGTTATTTTTTGTTGTTATTTACCTATGTCAAAAAAAGATGTTTAGAGTGATTATTCATTCACAAATGGTAATTTATTATAATTTGCAAATAGTTATTTATGTTAACCTAAGATAAATGATGGATATCAAGTGTCAGTACATGGAGTAAGTTATTCACTTTTGTTTGACTAGTTTATTAGTGAACCCATCCGTCACATGCTTTGCTGCTCCACCCACAACTGCAACTTTATTAACAATATTGTTTACACGGTGATATTTATATTCATTATTATTTTATATGTGTAATAGTGACACCGCTGTAGTGCAATAATCTGAAGGACTACACAACATTTTATATTCAGAGCATTTCTCTCAAGTATTCCCTCTATGCTATGCCATTGTTTTTTTATCTTGCGTTTTTGTATTTTGTCTTTTGCATGCCTTTGTATTCGCTCTTACATGCTGCTAATCCAAGAGCTACCAAACTGTTCATTGTTGTGCAAAAGTGATAATAAAAGTTCTATTCTATTATAATCTATTCTATTCTGTATGGGAGCACTAGCAGTATTTAATATTCAGCAAAACAAACTGTGATATAATGCAGGGTATTCAAGCTCCTAATATCAAGAGTGAAAGCTTTTTGATTGAGGAGAGCGTTTTACGTTTGGGCGGTCTGTATGAATACGATCTTGATGATGTCAAACATGAACTAAATCAGGCAAGGAAGGTTGATCAGAGGAAAGCTCGGTGAGGGACTGACCTGTCCAGTGTTATGGCGTTTTCTTCTTTTATTGAACAATACAAGGAAGTGTTTTTTCCAGGTTTTTTGTTAGTGTGGTATTGCTGTAAGTCTTGCCTATTGGCAGTGCTAGTTAAGATCGTAGATTTTCAATACAACTATGAATGATGAGAGGCTTATATTATTATATTGAGGTATTGAGGGGAGGAGGAGAGAAACATCATTAAACATGGATGACTTAGTTTAACACTTTGCCCATTATCACCGTAAAAGGCATATCCATTTATTGTAACTGTGTTAGTATGCATGGTGTAAATCTCATCCGATCAAAAACATAATCTATTGATGTCAATTAATTTTTATGTAAATAGAATGGAATTGCAATGCAAAACTATATGGGGGAGAATATTCTTGGTTTTTGTATTGTATATACCATGGGGTACAAGGAAAAAAAATTTAAGTTACTTTAAAAAAAAAATTCTACTTCATTGCACATGCAAGTTGATTATTATGCACCCATTTTTTACCCAAAATGAAAAGTTTTGCTACTTCTTCCAATTTTTTTTATTCAAATGTGCCACCCTTCGCTGAGTTTGTGCCCCAACCTGGCCACCCCATCAAACAATTCTTAGACCCGCTCCTGCTTTAGACGTGTTTATTTTTTCAATGTTACAGGATCGCACTCATGGAAATTAACATGGAATTCTGCATGTAAATGAACAGGATTCATAATTTCAAATTTGTAGACACCAAAAACTGCTAAAGCAAGATAACATAATATAGCTACAGCCAACTATACAGTAGCGAGCTTTTGGTTCGAAAGTTACAGTGGTCAAGACGATTTTCCCAAATGTTCATCAAACATCTGGTGTTACTAAAGTTAATGAAAACTATCAGCCAAATATTCATAGATGACTATTTATTATATCCCCAAAATGTTATATTATGGAATCACCATTATGTCTCCCGCTGCAGATCCTTTAGGCTTAATTCCACTGGAAGCAACAAGTCGCGTTAAGGCTGCGCCTCGACTCTCCGTTTCAAATACGTGCCCGGTCTATTTTTGATGGAAGACACGTCAATTTCAACAGAGCAAATCGAACCAGACAGGAAGTCAAACACAGAAACGACATAAAGCATCCGGTCAGTTTTCAAAATAAATATGCGATACTCGGAATTTTACGTCTTAATTTACGTAAGGCTATGAAGTCAGTGGTTCGGTCAGAGGATCAACAAGTCACCATGGATGAGGAGAAATTTATTTTGGAAGTTGACGAGCACAATATCATCTATGACATCACAGATCCTGAAAGGCAAGAGGTTGAGCTTGGTTGTAGGAATTTGTGGAGTGGAAGGTGAGCATACTAATTCTTCTAATTATCAACTATGAAAAAGGGAGATGTGATTTTCCAAACTAAAGTATACCAACAACGGTAAAAAGCCATTCAATAGCTGTCAATATTCAAAGCCCATTCAAAACAACAAAGCAGCAAAAAACAAAGCATGCAGGCGCGGATGCTCCGCTTCTGAGACGCTTAAGGTGTAAGTGTTAACCTGATAACTGAAAACTGTTTCATCTGGATCCTTTTCTATTTTATGTTTCCAACACTAGGGGGAACATTATCTCCAAAAGTTTCCGGGCCAGAATTTCTCAACTGTTGGTCAGATTTAGTCCAAAATTGGCCTATGTGAATCAGGTTTTATTCTGATAGAATATATATTACTCAGGAGGGTAGCTTTTTTTTTCTTTTTTACGAAATACAGTGTCTCGGACATAACTTCACATTCAATTTGGAGTTATATGATGGGAATTGCTTTTATAACACAGGGGACTAGAAAGCTCTCGGGGATATATCCTTGCTGTCAGGGACGACCGCGTAGGCCTTGTTTTTTTTCTATTACTGCCTTGGAGAGGTTACCTTCAACTGATGAATAATGAGGATATTCTGCTAATGCATAGTATTGAGGAAGAATGGCAACAGACCCTTAATCATGAGCGCTGACAGTCACGAAGGTGGATGAATAATTACACTGGTTTATTGAGGCTCGACGAGTTATAGTATAAGCATACAGGTATGTAAGTGTGTAGGTTCGTAGGTTGGTTAGAGTATAAAAATTACAAAAAATTAAAGCTCACAAAGCAAATTCCATGGTTAACGGACAAAGGCTAAAGCAGAATGAACTCGCTAATTAGCTGGAATATTGATGAAGAATGTTTAGCAGACTGTTGGCAGATGGGTGAAGATATCAGGTAGTAAGGAAACCAGTGGGGGTAGTGGGGAAACCAATATCATTTCAATCCGAGAAAATAGAGAAAGATGGCGAGATTTCTCTGGGTCTCTGCCCTGAGCAGCAGCATGGCCTACCCCCCCTCTGTGGTGTGGATACTGGTGGAGGCTGCTGATGACTCCGCTGAGGCTGACGAATGAGGAGGCCGATGGATCTGTGAGGACTAGTCTGAGACGGGGAGGTGGAGGGCGTTGGAGGAGCTGATGATAGGATGATAGACTCTGCACGCAGGTGTGATGCAGTGATTGGACTGATATGCGACCATGAATGAGTCCAGTTGATATCAATTGATGACCCAGACCATGAATGTAACTGAGACAGTGAGGATAATGGATTGGTATGAGCAGTAAGTATGGCCTGAGTGTGCAAGAGGATAGTCTTTCTGATTGAACTTTTGCGAGTGCTCCATTATATGATCGTATTTGTGTGTAGTTTTGTTAATTGGACATTTTGTAACATCTTCCATGTAAGGCCTATCATACTTTAGTGAAGGAGGGTTTATACAGAACTTCCACTCCAGAATATCAACAGGATACAACCAAAGCTGTGTTCCTCGTAGAGGTTTAGCTCCACAACAGCACTAATGCAGAAAATATGCAGTAGATTATTAGAAATTCCAGTTAACTGCAATCCATTAAATTGTTTGTTCATGTAAATAAAGATGGAGAGTTTTTTCATTTTTCATTCATTAGATATTTTCAGCTGACCTATTTACATCATCAGAGCAAAAGGTCTGGATTTTATTGGGCCCTATGGATTGTGTGTGTTGTTTTTCGAGTACAATGCTAACAAAGCAGTGTTCCTTATCCTGTTGCATTTTGCGATGGTAAAAGTATGCGGTCAATCGCAGATGCAGACATGCAAATCAACGGATGTTCATTTGTGTGTGTAGGTGTTAATTTGTTACATTTACTCCAAGAAAACTTGTTGTTGTAAGAAATAGCACCACACTGTTGGATGTGTGCAGAACATTGATGTGGATAAAATGTGGGAACTTTATGGATCTACAAGTTAGTCATCAGTCCCTGGCGTTTCATGGAACAGAGTGGATTTTCTGCTCTTCATAAAGCGATTAAGAGTGTGAAAGGGAACTCCTCTCTAACCACTGGCTCATTTTTGATTATCTTCTCCACTCTATACCTCATCCCTGTTCTCCTATTTTGTTCTTCTATCCCAGCCCTTCCTTCCTTCTGTTTTCCTCTTTTTTCCTCCCATTTTCCCATTTAACCACTCTCCAGTCTCTTGCTCCTTTCTTCCCTCTCATGTTCTCGTCTCTCCTCTTTTCTGTGTTTTGGATTAGTTTTATCATCTCTGTATTAAGTTGTATCTTTAGGGGAGCATCTGTGTGATGGTAATCTCAGCTGTCTGATTCTATCTTGTTGCTCTGTTGCTGAACTATGAGATGATTTATTGATATTTTGTAAGGGAAGATATTTTCCTAAAACAAGTGCATCTTGATTTTAATCCCCGGTCTAACTAGGCAACGTGGGGATTAATATCACTTTCAACTCCACATGCTTCAGGGCTCTCTGATCAAAACTTAGAATATAAGCAGCATATCATTTTCTGATTTTTTCTGGGTCTTGAGCTTCAGTCATTTTACAGGGATAAAAGTTGTGATTTTTTGGGGGGGGGTTTGTAGTGCATTAAGTTAATCTAAAAAGCCAGCACTGACACAGAATTTAATAAATTGGATGTTTGAAGGTTTAAATGTTTGGACATTGTGTAGCCAATCAAAAAGCACCTCCAAATGATTCTTTCATTGAAGACCACAATATTAGTCACATTGATGGCGAGCACTGCTGACGGGAAACACCTCGTAATTAGAAAAAACAAAGCAGACACAGGTTGAGTGAGCACGTTTTTTTTTTCTCATTTCTGTACGGCATGGGAGAAATCTTTCCATCATAAACAATCGACTCCCCCCTCTCTGACACTTTATAGAGACCTTCAATTTTGTCGTTAGCACTGAACACTGCTGCATTAATCTGTACTTTAATACCCACTACTGTATGGCCATGCTGCCCTGAAACAACACAGAATGCACTTACATGACACAGGCACTTTACTGCAACATAATTCATATTTATGTGTTAAGACAATCTGGGGTTAAACTCCTGTGCATACATTTCAATATAACCTGTATTATATTGTTCTGCATAGAGAAGGCAAATTATCTCCTTGGTTACTTAGGAAACATTTGATTATCTCCCACACCTGGAATCAGTGTTTTTTGTTCCCAGATGTCCTCCCCTAAACCTGCTGTGCAGCAGCGAGTAAATGAGGTGCTCCCAAAGTAAGAGAGTTGAGAAAAACTAAACTTCTCATACTTTGACCTCAGACCTGCCATTCCTGAATGGCAAGCTGAATACCCAGTGCTCCCACTGTCCTGAGCCCACATTTCAATCTGATTTCCTGTGAGTTCCTTCCCCCTGTTCTCAACCGGAATACATATACACACACGCACACACACACACACACACACACACACACGCACACACACACACACACACACACACAAACACACAGGGGAGGAGGTGTCAGTCAAGATGGATGTATAAGTTGGATCAAGATCCCACAAGGCAGCATGCCATTTGTGTGTGTGTGGCTCGTCTCCTGGGCAGTGCCATAGAATTTGCCACCGTTCTGCTCGGCTTCCTCCAGTCTGCTATTAAGTTAGTTAAAATACGCGCACACACACAGAAACACACACATAATTTTCCAAGACTCACTGCTCAATAGCTCCGAAACCTTTCTAATACTGTGTAGAATATCGGGAAAGCAAAAGGTTGCAAATCGTGATTAAGGATGAAAATCTGCTATCATTATTCAGGAACATCAGGCATAACAGCATTTTGATCAAAATTAGATTTTCGGTGTTGTTTAGGACTTAGCCTGAACTACCACGTGAGTGATTATACAGCCAGGCATGCAGAAGGAGGTATATTCACCTCTTATTAGCAGAACAGGGAAGATTCAGTACCTTTAAAGATACTGAGATAGAAGATGCAGCAAACTTTAGAGAAATATGTTGTAAGTATGCAATTAAGTAAGAATGGAAGTATGTTGGATATTCCTCATTAGCTTTATGTTTCCTGATTAGACCCACATCTAGAGATTTTCTACTGCTTAATATTATGATTGTATTTCATGCATTTGAGATGGCATGAACAGCCGCGTAAAATAAGTGAAGTAAGCTTATAATGGTTTTTAGGGAAACTCAGGGTTCAACATGCCGGCACTCCTTGTTTCTTCACTAGCTGCACAGTGGAATCCATCATTTTCAAGATCTGATCTAACATATTAATAAATTATTCAGAATATACTTGCTGTGTGTCAGCACTCATTTGACAGCTTCTCTCAAACACACACACAGTAATCCACATATATCGTGCAAAAACGACATATCTTAGACATGTATACAGCCATATTGTAGCGCACACATACACCTGACAGCACTTGGCGTTCCATATACAGCATACACACACAGAGACACACTGACACAGACACATACACCTACACACACACACAGATACACACTTTCAGTCTAAACCTTGATGACTGGGTCTTTTCCTATCTGATTGAAAGTGCAGTGTCTGCAACTTTTACTCTGTCCTTCAGAAGCAAATCGAGAATCACTCTCTGTAAGAGTTTCCTTTCTCCATCTCGTTATATCGCCTCCGCTCTTTCACTCCCCGCATTTCCACTGCATTTTCCACCACTGACACAAACTTTTCTTCTTCTTTTTTTTTAAACATCTGTCTTGCAAAGATAAAGTCAAAGAGTGTCATAGCTGTCTCTTTAGTATGGCAGTTGGTCCCTCGTTGGGAAATTTTCATTTGTAATAGTTTGTTCCCTGAGGTGTCAGGTTGCAGCCTAATTATGTGTGAGGAAGCAGTTCTAAAGTGCAACAGCAGAACTTCAAATCCAAAGACATTGACGTGAGGGTTGAAGGTCAGCCGCTTGGAAATGAATGATATTCCAGACACCTAGAATTAATATATGATGTCAGAGTAGATTCATTTCACCACCTAAAATAAAATAAATCATGTTCAATAGGCTCAGCCCTCTGTATATGGAATGAGAAATAAGCAAGTACGAGCACCATGAATTAGGATTTGGAATAGAGAATATAATGACTTTCCATTATAATCTTTATATACATATATATATATATATATATATATATTTACATACATATATATAATATTCATAAATATATTTTCTTTATAAAATCACAATAGGCTTATACTGTCATCCCCAACAGCAGGCATATTCCCAAATAGTCCCCAAACCCCTGTGTTGTAAAAGCAACCCCCCTGATTGAACTCCTCAAATTAAAAGTGAAGTTATGTCCATGGTAATTTTCATAAAAAAGCTCCACCTAGGGAATTATCTATTATATACAAGATAGAGCTTCTCAAGTTGATTCATATGCACCAAATCTGGATTAACGGATGCAGCTGCAATGGTGATGAATCTAAATAATCCCAGACTTTTCGGGGTTTTTAAATAGAGGCAGGGTTTTGAAGTTTTGTAGGCAATTCCTTTGCAACCATGGCGTATCTATGAGCTGTATGCAGGTACCCACTTTTATTGTAGAGGGCTATATGGGTCTCAGTTGAGATCAGGTAAGAGGTTTGGCCAATCCTGTAAGTAGGCATGGGCCATAAGAGACATAAACCATTGAGTTGGTTTTCAGTTTCAGCTTAATGATATGATACACCCAATTTTACATTCTAATCTTTACAATTCATAAAGACTCCTCATAACTCATTATCAGGGTACACAATGTCATTATCAAAGGTGCTGTGAAAACACCAATTGCCCACTCAACTCAGATTGTTCCACAATGTTACCATAAAGATAGAAGAAGGTTTTTCTTCAAGGTTACGAGATATTAGATATTTCAAATAGAGCAACAAAGTGTACAATATATCATTGTGCAAACGCTGTCATCTTGCAGGTGCATAAGCAATTCATACATAAGTATATCTTTTTTGCATCAATGAGTCAAATTCCATAATTCCCTCTTTATGGCAAGACTGTAAGCTTGTGCCCGAGATAACTTCATGAACTGTAGCAGAATGCCTGTTAGTTTCAGTTTAGAGCAGGATCTTTTGGCACAGTCACAGCAGGAATGACTGATAGTTGAATAGCTGTGGCTACGTCAGACACTTGGTGATATCAAGTTGTACTTGGCCGTTGAATAGTCCGTACCAAATCTGGACCCGAGCCATCATTGGTGTCCTTTAGAACAAAGACTGATCTGCATCTCAATGAGAACACTTCTCTGTATAAGTAATCCTTGCCTTGTTCAGTTTGCTGTTTTTCACATTTCATCATGGGGTTTTAACGAAAGCTCCTGTGAGCTGAAAGATCCAATCTTTTGTATCACCCTTTGTATGGCATCTACCAGTGCAATGCTAACGTCTAGAGCTGCCTAAAATGGTACACCTTAAAATGATAATTTGCATTCCTTACACAACTCCTCAAAATGTCTGACATATTTACGAATCAGCCAAAACATTAGAACCACCTGACATGAAATATAGGTGAACCGTTGAGTCTAAATTGCCCGTAAGTGTGAAAGAGAGAGTGCAAGTATTGATTTGTTGGCTGTATGGTGAATTGGTGGCTCGTTACGGGTGTACCCTGCCTCTCGGCCAATGTCAGTTGGAACACGCTCAAGATCCCGCGACCCTGATCAGGATAAAAGAAAACGAAAACAGAAAAAAAGAAGAAAAAAGATTTACTAATATTGATAGCGATGAAAAGCTTATAAAATATGACAATGTTGCCTAAAAATCCCAACAAGAGCTTGATATGTGCAACAGCCCTAAAATCGTCCAGTTACTGAGTGGTGTTTGGCCCAGAATAGCGACATGTTTACAATCGTAGACACTATTATAGTTGTGATTCATGGCCATTATCTCCTGAAAGTGAGAGATTCACAGGAGTAATGGCGTCAAAGTACCTCTTGAGTGAGAAATGAGTGAAATGAGTGTTCAACCAAAGTATAACTCACATCATAACATGTTCTCAACAATGCACCTGCACAAAAATTGTCTGACTGACAGATGTAAAGTCTCAGATGCTTCTTTAGGATCTCACGTAACCACTGGTGTGAGATAGAGGATGATGTGTGATGAGGATATTGCTCTTTAACTCATGAGTTGAAGAGCCACACATTAAGGTGAAATAGCTACTGGTACAGAACAACTGGAAAATTATCCCACAGCCCAGATGGAGCTTTTTTAGTGAGGGAGATGACTTAGGTTTACAGTAGTTGTTTTTATATTTTCCAAGTTAACACAATAGTCATTATTTTTTAATCTTTCTTTAATTTTTATTTTTATTTTTTTACCTCCAGCAGCTTAATAGATGCTCTTGTTTCTTATCAGGGCTCACCTTAATGACATCCTGTCTTCCTCTGTACAGCTCATTCCTTTTTTCCTTATCTCTACTCCTATCACTCTTCTCATCTGTCACCTCCAGAAAGCTCTGTCATCTCTCATTTGCTTTCCTCTCTACACAGTCAAAACACCTTTTAACTGCAATTTAACCCCTTTAATTTATTTCTTCCTAATCGACGGCTTTTATTTCTTCTGTTTGCCACTATTCTCCATTCAAATTCTGCCATTCGGTGTCAGTTAATCATGTCTTGGACATCATCCATTCAGGATTCACTCAGTCATTATAATAGTCTATTTCTGACTGCTTTGACACTTTACATGAAAAATTCTCTGAGCTGTTGGCCTAATCCTGCCTCCCATGTTGAATTATTTAGATTGACAGGCACCCTGACACCCACAGCAAAGCTAGACTCATTGCTAGCTGTGCTAAAAATATTCACCCAAAACTATAGCTTTTAAGTCAAAGATTTTGAAGTAAATGTTGGTTTTAATGATTTATGGTCGACTTTATTCATTTCTTGAAATATTATTAAAGTGTCAATATGATTAAGATAAATACGACCTCACATTAAATATAAATGTTTCAAAACATACATGAAGTAATAATTGGTTGGATGGATGAAATGGTCACAGATAGAACCTCATAAACTTTAGGACATTGGCCAGGAAAAAGGTTTGGGGCAGGATCAGTGTGAGGAGTAAATCAAAGTTAATTTGTTAATGTTTTTAAACTTTCCCAGCATTGCAAACAATTTTTATTAATTAATTTTTATTTTTTTTGTATAGTTATCCTAATACAATACAAAACCCCTTGGTGGTCATCAGTGGGCATCTGTGGTGAGCTAAAAGTCCAGCGCCATTCAAAACAACTGACTCTAAAGTTGTATGAAAACAATAATATAATAATCCTTCATATTTTGTCCCAACTAGACCTTAAGGCCAACAGGGATAGGTTAATTTGTCGATTGTAACTTAATTACTGAGTGCAGTAAAACAAGATGTTAAACTTTTGTACAATTAATGACTCACAAACAAGGTCTGTTGGATATTTATCTCATCTGTTAGTCAGATTTATTCAAATTTGGTGCATATGAATGGACTGGAGGAGATCTCTCTTATTCTAATAGTTCATATTTTACACTCTAGGGGGAGCTTTTTTGTCAAAAAATTATGTTTTATGAGATTATGGGCTTTTCCAGGATTTACACTTAATGTCTGGGACGACATCATAGCCCTTGTTTAATATGTCATTGATAATTAAAATTAGGGACTCTCATATTGTCAAGTCAACTCTTGTAATTATTCAAGAGAACCTAACACATGAATTGTTTTTCCCTTATTTCCAACAGTAGTTCATGTACTGATAACTAAGGAAACATCCCCCGGTGTGCTGAATGACAATTTTCCCTTCCAAAAGCTTCCACATCAAAGTTTCCATTAAACCCAATTTCTGTGAATATAGGGTATTGATGAGCGTCCTTTCTATCAAAACAAAACAATTGTGAAGTTTCATCTTTGATATAACACTCACAATATGATTACAGCAGCAATAAGGCAATGATTGGAGCGGATTCCCATTCATCCAAAGTGGCATTAGTGGCTCTCTGTGACAGTGGCTTTGTTGGGGCCTTAACGATGGTCAGTAAAATAGTCTGACATTTCAAACACAGTTCCACAAATACAGCAGAACTCTAACCAGCCAGCCTCTCATGGACAGAAGAAGTACTGCTTATCTAGGATGTACTAAGACAGAACCACAAAAATATCTACTTGAGGCACACAGGTAGCACAACTTCGCCATGCTTTTCACAGCCCAACACTTTCGGAGACTTAGAAGTATGGCGATATCACCTTTGATACTTACAAGTAAAAGAATAGTCACTGAGTGACGTCACCACAACAGATTTGCCATCTGCATTTTTGAAGAGGCTCAGTCTCTACACTGGATAATCTTAATCTTTACTTTATTGATCAGATGTTACTTAGAACATACAGTACAATTATTTGAAATGTATCTCTGCATTTGAGTGAGTGAGGGGGTGTACTGACTTTTACATCCCCAGTAGCCTAGCTGTAACTGAAGGCTTTTAACTGATGACACCTTCAGCGCAGATTTTTATCATAGCATTCTCAGGGTAATTTCTCAGATCAAATAAATATCAGGTTAATGTAAGGCAGTTTGAGTCAACATCAAGAACTTGTTGTAACAATCCCAAAGACTCAAATACTTTATTTCTAGATTGCAGTTATCCTTTTTCCAGATTGAGGTACCACGCGACAGGTCCTCTTTACACTTTACTTTGATCTTAATCACCAAATCCAAGATGGATTAAACGACTTAAGTGTCCTAAATATCAGGATAAATCATTAGCTTTTTTCTTCAGCATCAAATTTGTTTCGGCCTTTTTTAAATGGACTCCCTTCCCCGAGGCAGCCCTCCAGGGTGATCAAATTCCAATTGTTGTTAGTCTTCTTTAGTCAACGAGTTATTCAAATATGGTTTACTTGTGATCAGACCAGTTATTTAGTAGCACCAAAAACCAAATCTAGAGTTAATTAGCATGAATCAATTGTCTTTACTCACCACTGCCCCAAGCAGACAAGTTGTTGACACCATTAAGTTACTCCGGTCCTCAGCTCCAAGCATCCCTAAAACTTGGAGTTGAGGTCTAAATTCAGCCATCCTCATTAACCTTACCTCCCCATTGCTAATGGTGTCACCATAAATGGTTCTTTTGAACCTCGTTTCACCAAAGGTGGTAGGTTCTCATGAAATCCATGATAGAAAGAAATATATAATGATAGAGACTTAAACAGTGATACATCCAACGTAAAAAACCTAAGCCAAACAAATTTGCGGTACGAAATTATCCACTGGAGCCATCACTTAAGGAAAGAGCCCAGAGAAGAAGAAGATGAGACATAAACATTTAGGTTTTCAAAGGAGATGTTGGCTGTGACGAACTGCCGATATATTCAGGTTGTAACTTGCCACTTCCCCAATGTCAGCAAGTTATAGAAAAAGAATGAACGAATGAAGCAAGCCATTAACCAAACACAAACTGTGCATGAAAAAAGGAAACATTGGACGTTTTCAGTAAGAAAGTATTATCCTCTCTGTCTGAGTGTTAGGATATGTCAAACCAATGTCAAACTGAAAAGGTCATTAAGTTGTCAGAAAGCAAAAAGAAGTCCATTAATAAGTTTGAATTACACCTATATTGAATTCTAATTTTTGGTTCTATATTATGTAGTGGTCATTTATCCTCAAATTCCTTTCGATGCCAACTTCAAGGTGACCCTTTCTAGTGAAATTTCCCAACATAATATTATATATTATCCGCCAAATGAGTAGTTTCCTTAGCTTTTCATCACTAAAGCTATTAAATTGCATCGCTTGTCAAATGAATTACATCAAATAGTGGATGTAACACAGTCCTTAGTGCATGGGTTATTAAACATTTTTACTGTCAATTATGTGCATATCATGATATAACAATTATCATTTATACAGAACTCCGCTAAACAAAATGATAGTGACAGCATAAGTGGTGTTTACTCTATCTAAGCTTACACAAGATAACTTTATTGGAGTGAATTTCCCCTCTGGTGGAAATAGACATGACCGTGATCAGTGATGAATGTATTCAGTTGCTTTACATCATTAAAACTATTAGTTCCTTATTCAATGGGAAATAAACTGATATCATCTGGAGGTGACAACTGCATAACTGATTCACACCACATTTTCCACGCATCATTTGCAAATGCTGAAGGCTTGGGGTTGGGTTGGGGTTTGAGGCAGTGGATTGAGGCCTGCTGAAGCAAAGGTCAAGTAGTTGCAATGTTCTAAACCAATAGAGCTTGTCGCTTTCCGATCAAGAGCCACTGAACTTCAAAACTTCAGCATATCCTACAGATCTTCTATGGGGTCTAGGTCAGGTGACTGGGATGGCCATGGAAAAACCTTTATTTTGTTGTGTTTTTTTAAAAGATATCAAGGGCCTTTCAAAGAAAAACGGCCCCACAGCATCAGAGATTCACTGCTACACTTCACAGTGGGTATGATGAATATTTCAGGAAAGTCACGGTGGTATTTGGCAAATGTTTGTCACTTTACTTTGTATGTGGATGACAGCAGATGCTTTTTTCTTGTCATCCTCCCAAATAGCTTGTGTTGGTGTGCCTCCAGGGGCCTCCAGGGATTGCATTTGTTTGCCAAGCACATCCGACTGATGCTGGATATGATTTATATCATTCTGTTGCTTTAACCATTCCTGCAACTTTTTCAGTTTGGCCGTATGTATTGTCCAGCTGAAAGGCCACTATGAGATAATACAGTTTCCATGAAGTGGCGACATGCTCTGCAACAATATTTACTGTATTTAGATTTTTTTTTTGACTTTCTACCTTTTAATTGTGAAAATGTTGGATTTCATTTTTTAATAGAAAATATCTGAAGTGAAACCTTCCTGATGGTGGAACTGCTAACAGACATAGCAGACATACCACAAAACATTTAGACTAACAAATTTTGGTGGCTGTAACTGTAGTTGGAAGAGTGGTCACACCCCGAACCTATATATCAGCGATTTGACGCAGGATCGAACCTTATGTGTCATAGGGTCTTTGAGCAAGATGCTGAAACCCAATTTCCTCCCCAGGCACTTCAAAGGGGCTGGTCACTGTTCCTGGAAGAGGGGTCAAAAACAAAGGATTCATCTGACAATATTGTCCTGTGTGTATGTTACTGTGTATAACAAATATGATTATACAGAAAAATTCTCATAATCAATCTGACAAATAACCGGTAAAAGCTTTCAGATACTATAACGTAAACAAAAATAAATAAAAAATTATCTTTGCCTTTGATGAGTGATGACGTAACATTATAAAGTAAAACTTCATTACAAACACTTGACATTACCTCTTTGTCAGCAAAGTGTGTGTTTGTGTGTTAGGGGTGAGTGTGGGGGTAACTGCAGGTGATCAAGGTGACCGGACAAGAGTGTGGTTGCCAGTTGTGGTGGCACAGATTCCGTTGATCCTGTATGTCAGCCTTCAGAAAAACTGGCATGAACAAGCGGCCACACTGTCATCTAAGGTTTGCAAAAGTATGTTTCTCTGGTACACCGAGTTCTTTTCTTGACTCTGTTGTATATTTTTTCAGTATCCAGTTTCATGTATTTATATACTGATAACAGCTCTACAGTGCCAAAAACCTCTCAAATATGACTTTTTTTCAGAGCATTTTCCCAAATTTTGCAAGGACGCTTGTTCGGTTAGATTCATAATCAGGTACAGATGTCATCTCAAACTTGTTCTGCTCAAAAGACCTTGACATATAGCAGTACTTCAACTAGCCACTCTTCCTCTTCTAATATTTCCGTCCTGCTCTCATTCATACACGTGTCACCTTTTAATGTCTTGAAAATAAAACTTGCGGCCTTCAATGCGATCTGTATGGGACGAGTACACAATAAAGGGTCCTCAGCCGAAGTTTCTCAGTCTGTTATGGCTCTGTTAAAGAAGTAGACTGATGCATTATGTGAAAGCTCCGGGTAAGTCCAGAAAGAAATCAACTACAATTTAATATTAAAGATAATATACCAATTAATGGACTTCTAATTCTGTTTGTTTATGAATGTATTTCTCTAATTCTTCAAAAGCCTCGATGGCTTACAATCAAAGCATTGACATTAGATGGGGTTTTGGTGTCGTTGAAGATGTGTCCCCCACATTTCTCTGCTGCTCTTCAGCAAATCCACTGTGGTTTATTAAAAATATATCTCAAGGTGGACAGAAGCTGAGAGGCTGAGAGACAAAGTGATATGTCTCTCATCTCACTATGTCTCATAGTGAGATGAAGACCAAACCGATGATGGAGAAGGAGCCATACTAGACGGAGTGAGAGGAAAATTTGAAAGTTGAAAGAAAAGCTGAGTCTTTGAGATGAGAGGGAAGTGAAGCTGCTAGAAGTCTGTCAGCAGCATATGACGGTTGTAGGAGTTCATTATTCTACTGGATTTACATGCAGATTCTGTCTCCCTTTTGCCATCATAAATGTGGGGAGTATGTTAGAAATGCTTCCTTCAAAAAAAAGTCTTCACTCTCTCTGTTGTTTCGTTTTTGTGTTCGCAGTCTCGAATCAAGATAAAACATCTTCAGTCTTAAAGTCCTGCAGGCAACGTCTTTGTTCTTTTTCTGTCTTGGCAGCGATTCAGAAAAAATGAAAAAAAGGGGTTGGATATAGTTTTGTAAAACTAAGTTGGACAGAGCTGCAATAAGAATATCATATAGAGCACTTGACACTTCTGCCTAACAGTTTGCAGTTATGCTCAACCACTAATTAATTTTGTGTTTGTTCCAAAAAAAAGTCACAAAAACAGTATTAGAGAGGCTGAGGTCCAAATCAATAAAGTTTCTTGTTATTAAATCAAGGTAACATAATAAAAAAACTAAATCAGAAACTTAAAAAAAAATGCATAGACCTGAGGATCAATCTGATGATAGTCATCTATTTGGTGATAAATACATTAACTTTGGTCCTTCACCAAACACCTTACAAGTGAAATATTTTGACACTTACAATTTGATGTCCTGGTTCCAAATGTTGTGTAAAATAGTAAACTACAGCTTTAAATCAACAATAGCAGACACTTAACAATTACTATTACATTTAAATTCATTCATGCAGCCATCAGGTGGGTTGAACAGTGTCCGATTTTACAACGCAGGTTTTTGTATCTGCTGACGAACACAGGTTAAGAATGGATTGTAGAAGGAGGTAAGGCATTGGCAGATGTTATTCTCTTCTCTAGCCTGGCTTCTAGACATTTCCGTTCACAGTTTGGAAAACGCCTGGAGTGCGGCATGTCTTGCAGGCAGCTAGGATGTTCTTGAAGAGATGGATGGAGGCATGTAAGGTCTTCACCGTACCATTGGCTGAGGATGCAGTCGATGTTGTAAGTTTACGACCTGTAGATCAGTTCCTCTATTATCACCAGTTTTTCATTGCCACCCTTTTAGATTTTCGAGGAATTTTCAGAGGCCCATGACTGTTTCTACTCCTGTCACAGGATTTAGGCCACTTGATGAGTGGCTTTCCCCCTTGGATCTTAGCCTCTGCTGCAGGCTGTGGTAGCCTGTGATCCTGGTTCTGTATGTGCTGTGTTGAGACCTCATCTTCCTCAGGGACCAGGGGACTGATGTCCTGCAGACTTTAGTTGTTGTCCTCTGTGCCACTCTGAAGTAGTGGTCGATATAAGTTCCATGTCCCACTGCCCGCAAACACTATTTCCTGCCTTGATGTATTCTCAGACCTGCAAAGGATGAAATTTTTGTTCAATGTCACATATAATTCAAAAAGCATAAATAGAAATATAGATTTTTCTATGCCTTTTTGCTGTTATTATCCTGAGTATTCTCTCCCACCAAACCAACGTTTGATAAACGTTTATGTAGTCCAGTAGGAAAAATCTGGATATGCATAATAAACTTGCACAACTATGTTCTGCCCCTGGAGCCCACTTCTCTGGGAACTCAGTGAAAACCGGTGGTGCATCTGCTACGTGTGGGGGGATTTAAGTGTTTGTGCAGCTTTACTTTATGACAGAACATTTCTGATGACTGATGATGGTGATTTACATTTATAAATTTATTTTTCACAATTATGCCATTCCTACATTATTTTTTCAGCCTTTATCTTTTTCACATTCTGTTGCAGTTTTCCTGGAGCTCCTTTCTCTCTTTCTCTTCAGAGTGCTGTCAGTGAACAGGTGTGCAACTACTTCTATTTATTAATGACAGGCAGGAAGTAAGCAAAGGGGAGGGACACCGGTTTGCATGTATGTGTGTGTTTGTGTGTGTGTGTGTGTGTGTGTGCTAGAGAGAGAAAAATGGCGGGAGTGAAAGTTAGGAGATCGGTATAAGTAAATTCAGTATATATGCCAGTACTGAAGCTAAAACGGAATAAATAAATGTTTCCAAGATTTTTTTAATTCACCATTTTGTGCATACATGAAAGGAACATACTGACATATACTTTACATACCATATTTTATTATAAATCTTATTAGATGGACAGGAGGCTAGTTTACACTAAAGAAACTAGGCCTATGCTGTCATCCCCAACTGCAAGGGTATATACCTGATAAGTCCCAAATCCCCAGAATGGTACAAGCAATCCCCCTGATCGAACTGCTCTGATTAAGCTCCCCCTAGTAAGTGAAATATGAGCTGTTAGAGAAAATATGATATATACACAAGATAGATCTCCTCGAGTCACTTCATATGAACCAAATTTGGAGGAAATTCCATCAACGGTTGAGAAATAATGGCACAACAAATTTTGGAGATAAAGCTCTGCCTAGTGTTAAAATTATACAACCAACCTGTCCAAAAATCTCTCAAGATACAAAATCTGAAAATTAACCATGTAATTGTTTTTGAGTTATCGCGTTAACATAAAGAATCTGCAGCGATGGCGGATGCAATGATCATTCCATAATATCCCCAACTTTTCGGGAATATGAATATATACATATAAAAAATATGCAAACAAATTTTGGCTGGCCATCACACTCAATATGTTATGAATGCATGAAGTATTTGAACACAGTACGTCTCACGAGGTGGGTTTACATGGGACACTTTTCTCCTTTTCGAATTAAACCTTTCCAAATTGCAATGTCGGTTGCCTGTTTACATGACTTGTGATCTTTGCCGACCTGGTGTTTACAAGCATTGACTCACTTAATCGGAAACACGTCACACATGCGCAGACGATCCACATTCCCGTTCATAAGGTTGCGATAATGCTTCGGTGAGCACGGTGCCGACCGCCAACAAGCGCCCAGAAGAAGAATATGACAAAGAAGTGACATATCGCCCATCTAACCATCCAAAAATGTTAATGTATTTCAAAGTTGCAATGAATAAATCCCTTTCCGATGTAGACCGGCACTGTTTTGAAATCGCCGTATTTAAAATGTATAGCGGCGCTGAAAGAAACTTAGCAGAGCATTACGTCACGACGCTACGCATGCGCAGATGCAACTCAAACAAAAAGCTGGCTATCGGAAAGGCTTTCCGAAAGGATTTTGACTACCTCCTTGGGAGGTAATGAAATCTAATTCGGAATGGTTCTTTATATTCGGAAATGGGTTTACATACAGCCTTTTTCTTCATGATTAGACGTATTTTCTGAATCAAATCGGAATTAGGCTGTCCATGTAAACTTACCTAATGTCTCCTTCTGGAGACTTTCTAAATGTAATCTACAGTATTTGAGACAGTTTTCTTTCTTCATTTTCTGTTTCACAGTCCAATACAACAACAAATCATTGTATTTCTCATGTATTTGTGCCAAATTCAGATCAAAATACTGCACCATTTCAGAGTGTGTACCATTACTACCTCCATCTACCTCAAATCCATCTCTCACATCCATCTACCTCATAACCATCTACTTCACAAACATCTAGCTCAAATCCATCTACCTCACATCAATTTACCTCACATCCATCTACCTCACATTCATCAATCTCACATCCATCTCCCTCAAATCCATCTCCCTCACATCCATCTAACTCACAACCATCTACTTCACAAATATCTAGCTCACATCCATCTACCTCACATCCATCTAACTCACAACCATCTACTTCACAAATATCTACCTCACAACCATCTACCTCACATCCATCAACCTCACATCCATCAACCTCACATCCATCAACCTCACATCAATCTACTTCACATCAATCTACTTCACATCCATCAACCTCACATCCATCTCCCTCAAATCATCTACTTCAAATCCATCTACCTCACATCCATATATCTCACATCAATCTACCTCACATCCATTTACTTCACATCCATTATCCTCACAAACATTTACCTCACACCCATCAACATGAAACATAAATAAATACTAAATGAACAGTAAAAATAGATACATACATACATCTTGATTGTAGAGCTAATCATTTGTCATCTGTATCTTCTTCATTATATGTCTTTTTTGACCCTCTTGCTTGTTCGTACCTTCACAGGTTAAATCATTGCAGTTTGTGTCAGCTGTAGATATCAGAGTGAAAAATAGAGACGTAAAGCAGGAGGTATTTGCTTTAATGGGAAAACATTTTCAGAAACACTAACATTACTTCTGTTATTAGATACATCATTAGTCATCTTGTCCTTGATCACATTTATTATTGTAATTATCCAGCAGGCACCGCATTTAATTTGACATTGATTTATTGATGTTTGTATTACTATGAACAACTGTCTGCCTAATTTATTTTTTTCACTGCTATCTCTCCTCTCATCCTCCACCTTCTTAACATATTCTCTCTAATATTAAATAGTTTTATAGGCAACGCTATCCAATTATATTGGTGATCGAGATATGACTCTTTTTTCTCTTTCACTCTTCCTCTCCCTCTTTCTTTTGCCCCTCTATATGTCCATACGTCATTCCATATATGCAGCATACCTCTTCATCAGTTATGAAATTGTTGTTAATAAGAAGGCTAATGTCTTCTGCTTCCCAGGGAGATGGGACTCCTTACTTTCATTATCTACTTCAGGATAAAGCTGTCTGTATCCCCTATACTTCTAATTTCCCCTGTTCTTTCTTTCGCTCCTTCTGCTTTGCAAATTGTTTGAGATTTGACAAACTTATGGGTCCGTAACTTTTGTCTGGCTTTCTTTGTCATGACTTTATATTTACTCTTTAAAAGATTTCGGACAAATTTCGGTCATGACACAGTTGTTCCTGGCTGGAGCATAGTGAGTGACTCAAGGGCCAGAGTTACTGTAATACTGTTGGATGTGGAACTTTAACTGAGCCTATCCTAGCCCGACCATTCAAATCACATTTTTTTCTATTCTCCTTGTGACAGCGCTCTATTATCTAGGGCACAGACATCTGGTGATAGAAAGCAGCTGTAGCACCAAACTTTCAGGCAGTGCTGTGCAAATTTTTTTTACCCGACTTAATTAACTGAACTCAACTAAATAAGACAATGAATTGCAGCAAAAGTTTTTTTGAGTTTATGAACTCAAGGTTAAAATATCAGAGCCTGAATATTCAGAATTACTGCTGCATGTTCTCTTTGTTTAAATCAAAGTATTTTATTACTTGTACATGTGCATTTTAACTGTTGAGTATTAAGCATCTCTGAAGATAGATTTTATGCACCTGTTACGAAATCTGCAATTAAAGTTTAAATTCATTGAAAATTCTGTGTTTGATATAAAATAAATGTTACTGGCATTAAACACATGCATGCCAGATCTTCTCAAGCCGAAACATATTCACCGCATTTGGACGAAATCTGACCAATCGTTGAAACATTCAGGCATGAAACGTTTGGAAATATAGCTCGCCCTTGTGTGGGAAATTACAACCGACTTTTCCCAAAATGGATCCAGTTCCTCCTCGCACAAAGGTCTCTATCTGGGTATGATTTGAAAATCATCCATGAACCATTTTTTGAGATATTTCATTAATATGAAGGATCTGCAGAGCAGGCGTGGCAGCGGACACAGCAGCAGTGACGATACCATTAGATCCCCGACTATTCGGGATATAACCATTTGTGTTGCTTCCTTCGGTTTAAATAGCTTTCTTTGTTTTAAGTTAGGTCTGATTGTTACATTATAAAGAGTATAAATCCTTGACACAAATTCAGTAACAGCAGAATGTATACGCTAGATATAAGTCCCATTGTTGAACACTTCGGAATTAAAGTTGGCTTTTTTTATCAGAATTACTTTTCAGCTTCGAGAAAAATCATAATAAAATAAAACAAACATAAAAGATACACACAAATAGCGCACAAGGTTACGGTCGACTGGTAGCCTCCAACACCTGAATTCCTGAAAATATTAAAAACATCAGTGTGCCTCGTGCTGTTGACCCATCTATGCTCCACCAAATGATCCGTTTGGCAGAGCACCCTGGAAGGAAGGACACTGCTTTGAAAAAAAGAAATTAACAGAGGACAATTGATGAGTTGTGTCACCACCAACCGACCCGCACAAATCAAGTGTCCCCCTGAGCCGAGTCATCTCTCAGGTTTGGAACCGAGTCTGTGAAGAGGGATGTTGTGTGCACCCACACACCCTGGAATATTAACCTTCATTATATCAAGAATTATATAAAACGGCTTTGTTACATATTGCGTATCACACCATATTTCATGTGAATACATCAATTACATAAATGATTACTCAAAAATTGTCAAAGGAGAATTCATACGACAAATAGTAAAAATGTTTATAATGATCCCAAGCATGGTGGGATCTTCAATATTAAACACATGAATATGATATATTTGTCTGTCACATTATCATATTTATACCTAAGGCCGCCATGATCAACAAGTCTGAGCTGACCATTAATTGCCATGCAAATACAAAAACACCTCATGAAGAAGAGTAATAGTTCACAACTTGTGAGAGGCCAAGGTAAATAGGTTTTACCTTACACCTTAGAAACCAGTTACATTCATGGGATGTTACCCTAATTGTTGAATACAGCAATGCTGACCATTGTTGCTGTTGCCTTCAGGTTCTAGTGAATATACCTGTTCATGTTTGGCTTTTGGACTCATTTGTGATGACCTTATTTTATGAAGCTGATGTTAACCTAAAATGGGTGTTAATAGATTAAGTTTAAATATAGTTAATGTGATAAAAATGTTTGATGAGTTTTGATGAGGTTTGAGATCTGATTAGGGTTCTGATATGCTTCATACTGCATGAAGTTGCGTATATGGCAGACATCAAGAAGGTCCAAATGAGACCGGCTTGCTGTAAGATTTCTGTGGCTTACAGGCCCACCAACTGTGGAAAAGGTGAACATCTGTGTCTGTGCATGTTAAGAATGACCATAAGAGTGATCTTTGGAGCCTCTTCAAGCTCATTCTTGCTCTCAGCCAATATAAGCAATATGAGTCAGAACGTAAACAAGTAGTGGATGTCATCAGAAAATTGCTTTAAAAAAATGGCATTAATGGTGTTCGGAACTCCCTCAGCTTTACCAGCTGTCAATCCCATGGTTGTACAGAACAGACACTCAGCTGAAAAACAATCCAACCCTGGTGTGTTTTGTCATGCAATTGAAAGGATTTACAGTGCAGTCCCATGTGTGCATAGAAAAATGAGGGACAGACAAGTATTCTTAAGTCTAGTCAAGCGTGAGGAGCTGATGGGGGCTGTGATAGGAGCCAGACTTGGGAGACCATTGTAAAAGTACTTCATATGGAAAAGACACAACTCAAACTGTGGTTAGACTCAATGACAGTGATAAGACTGTCATTGTACAACTTATTAATCAAGACACAGTGCTCTTAGATCCACCTCTTTGTCTGAAAGGGTACAGTAAAGTGAAAACAGTGTTCAGTGTGAGGGATAGCTTGGATAAAGTGATTCATATTCAACACACGTTCAAGCACAAAAATGAGTGGCAAATTAACGGCCGAAGAGCTGCATGAAGCAGAAAAGTACTGGATCCAACTGACTTAGAGTCAGAGTTTCAGCCCTGAAACCAAGAGAGCTATAACCGTTTCGGATGAAGATGAGCTGCTCAGCGTTGGAAGAAGACTCCAGCATTCTGTATTCACATACAGAGAAGAAAAAAAAATCCATGGATTTTTCCCTATAACTTAAGTACACAGGAATATTTGTTCAGTATCAACATCAGAAGATAATGCACGAAGGAGTAAGAGACACTGTGGTAGAAACTAGAAACAGATACTGAGCTCTGAGGGCAATGCAGGTAGTCAAGAAGGTTGTGTCAAGGTATAGACTTTGCAAAGCAAGGGCTGCACAGCAGACTTCCGCACGTCTACCAAGGGACATAATAACAGGGTCGCCGCCATTCAAGGTCACACTGTTGGACTTGCAGGACCGCTTTATGTAAAGAGACAGGGCTCCATGAAGAACTCATACATTGCATTATTCACCTGTGCAGTAACCAAAGCAATACACCTGAAGCTCAGATCTGTCTATTGAGTACTTCCTATTACCCTTGAAAAGATTTAGCGCAAGACGATGATTATGGAAGGTGATATACTTGAATAATGTCAGAACGTTTGAGAGAGATAATCAAGATATGAAGGAAATATGGAGGGGCATAAAGGATTCATAGCTACGGGAGTTCTTCGCAGGAAATGGCTTCACCTGGCGATTTATTACTGAAAGAGCCACCTGGTGGGGCGGATTCTGGGAAAGACTTGTGCGAAACTCAACTTTGTGGAAATATACACCACCCTGGCAGAGGCAAAGGCCATAATAAATTCACAGCCCCTCACCTATGTGCACAATGATGTGAATAAACCGCAGCTGCTGACACCGGCTCACTTTTTGGTTGGTCAGATACTCCTTTTTATGCCCCCCAAACCATTCTCTCACAGGGAACAAGGAGGAAATAGTCAGGAGATGGAGGTAGACACAACAATTCAAGACCAACTTCTGGAACAGCTGGTTGAGAGACTATCCGTTGGATCTCAAATCAGCCCATCGCTGTGACACCCCACAGCCCACTTTGCTGAAGGTGGGAGATGTTATACTGATCGGTGAGGAGAACACACCAAGGCGATCCTGGAAGCTAGGGAGAATTGAAGAACTGTTTCATGTTTGCTGGCGTGTGCTGTTCGCACTACTTCAAGGATTATACTGCAGAGACCGATGCAGTTGATGTATTCCTTAGAAATTTAGATTAACTATTGTTCATCGGGGGGAGAGGGGGTGGTGTTGTATTCGTTTTATTTGATGAGGCTGATGTTAACCTTAAACAGGTGTTAAAAGGTTACGTTTAAACATAATGAAAATTTTGGGGAGGCTAAAATCTCTTTTTGTATGTTGGGACGTCATTCTGCTTTAAGAGCAGACAAAGGGAATAAGATCTGAATTGATTTTTGGCAAAGGTCGAATGTATATTTCTGACTATGGGGAGCTTTATCTCCAAAGGTTTTCGGGCCAAAATTTGTTGCTTCGATTTAGTCATATTTTGGTGCATAAAAATTGAAACGAGTTACCTTTTACATATTATATTTTACTCTGAAAGTGCATGTTTACTCAAAAGGGGCAGTGTTATGTTCGAAAACACTGTTCCTAACAAATACTCCGATTTAGTCCAAATCTGGTGCTTTCTGAATCGATGGAGGAGCTCTATCTTGAATATACCATGTTTTTCTCTGATAATTCATATTTTACTCACTAGGGGAAGGTTTTTTTACGAAACACTTTCGTAAAAGACATAAAGTCACATTTCATTTGCGGAATTCAATTAGTTGGATCGCTTGGACAACACAAGGGATTGGGGCCAATCGGGGATTCATCTGTCAGGGACGACAGCATAGGCCTAGTTAAATTAGAAATCTATCGAATGTCTCTCAAGGTAGGTCAAATCAGGCTATTGGATCCTGATATGTGATCCTTCCTGTTAGTTAATTATGTCAATTAATTATTATTACGTCAATTATTATTAGGTGTGATTTAATCCACTCATACTAAACCATTACATAATATTATTTCAGTTATTTCATATATATACATATAAATGACACATTTAAAAAAAGACTTAAAACTTTCCTTTTTAGCAGAACCTATAACTTTAATTAACGTTGCTGCTTTTTGGTAAGGCTTTTATATAGTTATTTAATTTCTTTTAATTGATGCTTTTATCTGCTTTTGCTTTGTAGCACTTTGAGATTTGATCCAAATGTAAAGTGCATTATAAATTAAATGTATTATTATTTTATTATAAATGAAATAAAAACATTAATTCCCTCCTGTCATATCATGTTTACGGCGCAAAAAGTTTACTTTGTCCGAACTAACCGTTTGTACATGCTGGAAGAAACGCTACAAACACACACAGACACGCATAATACATAAATATATATATATGTATTTATATATATATGATCATGAGTGCGTGTCTGTGTATGTGTTTTCTCGTGATAGGGTGGATGGTGCCACTCTGTCTGGTAGCATCAGACGAGGGCAAATTGTGGTAACTCTTTTTATTCAGCAGTAACTATTGTATTTGTGTGTGTGAGGGGGTGTTTATATGAAATTGAGAATTTTACTATGGCTGTGGGCTATGTCTGCCTTTTTGTGCATGTGTGCGGGTTTGAGTGTTTATCTGTGTGTGTGTGTGTGTGTGTGTATGTGTGTGTCTGTGTGACCTAAACAAACACACACATTGATATTACCATTTATACATACCATTTATTACAATTTAATGAAAGAAACATAAGATTTGATGCATTTTGGTAATTGAGATGGTTCAGAGGTTAAGAATACTTTTTTTCATATTCGATGGCTTAGGACACTCTCATAGGCTGGACATAATAATTCCCAAAGGAGGGCCGAACAACTCAAAACATTGTGCTGTCTCCATTATTATTGTAAGTGGTCAAATATGGTGGAACTATGCCCGTGAGAATCTTTTGCCTTTTTGTAATGTGAAAATCCACCTGGTATCATGACATTTGGTAAGCACCCTGCTGAATCTTTACTCTTTGTGCTCTGCTATTGTTTTCTGTAAAGTTGACATGAATACATTATTAAATGTGAGTGCAATGAGGAGAAAGAGGGAGATGGACAAGAGAGACAGCGAGAACGGGGTTTGTGTTTTAGTTATTCTCAAAATGACTTCTCAAAATCAGTTGAACTTTGGTCCTTTCACCTTATATACACAGCTCTGTCAGCCTATTCTCATACAGCGTTGTCACAGAAAAGAATTTCTCCATGATCATCAAGTCTGCTGTGTGCTGAAATTGAACATGAGCACAAAACACAGCCCAAATGACTCACATTCCAAAACTCCCTCTCTTAACCTCTCTCTCTCTCTCTGTATGCTTCCACCTTATTCCTCTCCTCTCTTCCCTTCCACATGGATGGAATCTGGCCAGCAGTGTTGATCAACTCACCTCTTGTTCTGGAGTGTGTGCCCTGTTTTCCGCGTCTGCAGCTCTCTTCCTTATTATTATTATTATTTTTTTTTTGCACAGGTTGAGATCATTACCCTTGTGTCCCTGCATGTGTGTGGTTTGAGTTTGTGTAAGCGTGTGTGTGTTTGTGGGGGGGGGGGGTCAGGTCAAGCTATTATTGTGGCAGCAGATGTAGACGTATTGCAGGGGATTTTGGGAGAGATGCAGTCAAGCTGATGGCTCTGAGGGCCTTTATATACAAGTGGCATAGCACAACTAAATATGCTGAGCCTTGCAAGAACAAAAAGTCAAGATTCATTTTTTTATTATTTTTCATATCAGTCTTTTATATTAATTTCATGGAAGTTATGTCTATGAGGTAAATACATATCTTGTATTTTGTGCTTACAGAATGATGATTACATTTTTCATGAAAGAAGTAATTATTTTTTTCCCAAAACACAGAGTGAAGGCAGTCAGGACCGTGTGAGTTAACAATGGGGAAAATGACGCTACCAAGAGGATTTAAAAGACATCAATGCTTTTATATCATTACCTCCACCAAAGAGGCAATATATTTAACCCTTGGCATTTATTTGTCTGTTTATTTGTTTGTTTTTCAGAAAGATTATGGAAAAGCTGATAAACAAATATCCATGAAATCTTAACCACAGGTAGGCTTAGCCATATCCTGTTTCGTGGGTTGCACCATTTTAAATAGAATAATATAATATGTTATATGTTATATGCAATATATTAAGCAATATTTTAATCTTTTTCTACTTAGTTAAAAATCTTAGTGTCTGTACAAAACAATGAAACAAGGGATTATTATATTGTTGTAAAGCTAACTCTTGTGCTCCTCAATCTGAACAACTATGAAGAAACTTTATGGTTGGTGGTTGGAGTAGAGAGTTTGCTGGTAGATCTGGTCTCTGGTAGAATAAATGCTGAATCATATGTTAATGGAGCAATCTGAATGAAATTTTCATAAATGAAGCAATCTAATTAATTCCGATTCCAATAATGTTCTACCCTGGGAACTGTTGAGCCTTGGCAGAGCGCTGTGAGTGCTTTTTCTTGTTGTTTCCATAATAGAGTAAATGTATAGTTTAATGACAGTAAACACCTCAGTGTGCGGCTGCATTTACCTATGAATAAAAAAAGCTGTGTCTAAACAATTTCAAAAACATCCAGCTTGAAAAAGTTGCTGTCTTTTAGGCCAGATTGCATTTTAACATGAATACTTATTCTACTTATTCTAATACTTACTTACATATGAGTTAATTTGAATGAACTTCATTTTCATCGCAACAAAGCATCTGGAACAAATCCTGTTGAGTTCCTTGTATATCAAAAAGAACACTGCATATATCATCGCAACAAAGTCAAAGAAAAACAAAGCAGGACTTAAGTTAATGACATCACAGCAGCTTCCTCTCCATCACTTGTAAGTCTATACGGTGCTACCAGGTATCGCAGGTGGCTATATGCCAGAACTGCTTCTGCTTTATGAACCAAGAAGATCATCCGGTTTTCTTTTTTTAGTTGTTCTTCAGAGCAGAACTAGAACATCTGGTGATGCTGCTTTCAGCCGTTAGTCTGCTGGAACTGCTGGAACAGCCATCGGACAATCTGAGAGGATCTGATGATGTGACCTGAAACCCAGGCTTTTATATAATGTTTTTTTTTATTTTTTATTCTTAGATATTTATGCTTATTTATTCCCAACATTTGACACTTAGTCATCCCTATTTATTCTATTCTACTATTATTTTTAAATTGATTTTATTCTATTTCATGATCTATATTTGACGTCTCTTTTCTTCATTTATCATCTTGTTTATGTTATTTTCTATTCTCTTTAACCCTTGCTCATATTTTCTGTTGATGTTTTTTATGATCTTAATTGTCTACATTAGTCTCTACATCTTTTATTATCTTATTTTGCTTTACTTTCAAATTACCTTGAATGGCACAAAAATTGTTTATTAACTGCTGTAAAAATCAGGCTGGATTTATTCATTAAAAGGTAATTAATTGCAGGAGCAATGCAGACAACAATTATCTCTATTAGTCACCATATGCTAAGCAAAATTAAGAAAAAAATTCCCACCCTTTCAAATCGTTGTTTCAATTATTTTCCGTTTAAATCAAAACACATAAACTAAAATTGTCTAAAAATATCCCAGAAACCATCCATAGCCATCCAGCACAATCTTCTGCAGGGCTACTTAACCTTTTTGTGAAATCAGTATAAAAGTTGATCAATCAATCCTTCTACAGTATCTTCCAGAATGCATTGAAATCCAGACATGAAAGGAATTATTACAAAAATCCATCCTATAAAAAATTGGATGAAGCATATTTAAATTGATTTATACTCTCACCAAGAAAAAAAAACAATGGAAAAAAATATTTCTTTCAAAATATTATTGAATATAATACATGGCATTTATTGATTGAAGAGCTCAACACTCTAAATTTGGGTTTTCAAGGTTGTCAATTTTAATTTACATTGGCTAAACGCTTGGGTAAAGCATGTTTTTAGAAAAACGCTTTGACCCTTTTTGATCTTTTTCGGTCGTATCAAGTAACATTATTCTGATAATGAAGTCCTCACATGCTTTATATATCAGAAAAATAACTACCTATCGAGTAGAACATTCTCAATAGCCATGGTTAATGCCTCCTCCCCAGCGGACTCTTTGACCTGTAGTGTCCCACAGGGCTATATCCTTGGCCCCCTTACTCTTTATCATATATGTGCTGCCACTAGGTCAAATTATACACAGGTTCAGTCACATTTTTCCAGAAGAAATAGAGACTCAAATATATAACTTTTTTGAAAGTGATAATGTTTTTCACCAAGACTCTTGCACTTTCTCAAGTCAAAACTTTCTCATTTATCCAGGTTTGGTTTCATGCGACTATTTTGGGGCAACAATTTTCAGATGCAGCTGACGCGAATGATATATTTGCACATGCTAACACCTAGCCTAGACATCCAATATGTCTGCAGATACACACAGCCGCACAGCACATACACATATAGGCTTGTAAACACACACTGACTCATGCACTTTTGTTCCCCTCCACAGATTAATACACATGCACAAGCATTTGTAGATGCAAGGATGAATTAATTATTAGGAGTTGGCTTCATTTATGACCTGCAGCTACATATGGACCCATTGTTTTAATGTGTTTGACTGTGAATATGAATGTATGTGAGAGTCTGTACGTGTGCCTGACCTATGTTACACAATGTAAGAAACAAACTCTATTAGTCCAGCAGACCAAACTAATGTAATTCACTATTAATGTGAATATATCCGTTGTATCTGTGGCTATGTGTTTTTTGTTGTTTTTTTCCTTCGCGCGTGTCTGTTTGCGTGACTGTGTGCGTATGTATTTGTGCGTGTGTGCTTGTCTGTGTTCGTTGTGTTTGAAAATTAACTTATAAATAGCCTTGCATTAATTTTTTTGTGGTAAAGAAAAGAGCTGACACATATTAAAGGTGTGTGGTGATGGATGGTACACACACTCAAGGGCAGGGGGAATTACCACCACTTGTATCAATATAAGCCTAACCATAAGCCCCACGTTTACAACAAAATATTATGTATTGAATTCTGGGGTTCAGCATTTAGTGTCCCCTCAAAGGTGTTTGATACCACAGAGTGAGTAAAATCCTCTAAAAACCAGTTGCATACATAGTAACAAAAATCGGGCTATATTGTCAATTTCAATACAAATTAAAAAATAGATTTGAATACTAAGTCATTCCCTGAATAAGAATGTATTGCATTTTTGTAGCACCACTTTTTGATATATTCATTCAAGTCTTCCATTTCTTTAAAAAATCGAAAGTCAACCCCGACTCTTGCTTTCACCCATAAAATAAATACAGGGAGTGCTTCCTTTCCCAACTTGCTCTCTATTATGTTTTTTCTGCTGCTTTAAAAGGACAGTTTGACCTTTCCTTTTAGGAAATGATGTAGTTGCAACTTAGTGGCATCAGTCTTCCTGTATTTGACTCCTAAAATGAAGGTAGTTTTGGTCCATGTCCCTCCATATTGTTTCAAAACAATTTCAAGAGCATCACATAGGTTACCCAGTCTTGCAAATTCATAAAAGCAATGCAAAATTTATCTCAGCTTCAACACAAAAAGGACATTTATATGTGGGGTTAGTCATTGAGATAAACATATTTACTGGCATGGCCGTGTGTAAAATCATCCACTGTAAGTCACCAGTTCTTTTCTTTAGGGGCTTTTTTATAAAACCCTCCACACTGGTTTTGTGCGACTGTTCAACTTCAGTTTCTTCCTCGCCATCGTGTAATCCTTCACATTCAGTTTGTTTTTGATCAGTGCTTTCACACATTGCTTGTTCACATTTTTCCTGTAACTGTGTACAAATCCACCAATTTACAGCCTATTCCATCCAGTGTTGGGTTTTGTTCCCAACCTGGGGTCACTCTCATCTGGAGTTCCCCCTCATTCATGAGCTCATGCAGCATCCTAGTTTCCTCCACAGTCTTTGCCTTAGTCCACTTATCCAAAATATACCTTACTTACCTCAACCCAAGAAGAGAAGCTTCAGCTGATGTGATACTCAATCCATTACCAGCTGCATCCACTATCCTTGTCAGATTAGTAGCTCCTGTTGTATGCATGACGGAGAGACCTGGTGTTGTGCTGTCCTGGACTTGTTATCTGGACCCATTGATGATTGGACCTTTCCAAAGAAAGCAGTCAAAGCTGGTTGGTTCGAGTCGCTGCTATTGAAAACAAATTCCATGCTTTAAAATGAGTTTGATAAAAACGAGGTAATCCAAACAGTTTTACAAATGTTAGATCCATTGAAAAAAGTGCAGTGTCTATTCCTGGATAAAAAACCTTCTCCTTAATATGAAGCTAAATAACACACAGCCTCTTCACAACCTGTGAGATATTTTTGTATAAACTGTTAAACAAACTCTCATCCAGTTTCCCGTGCTATGGCTTCGTTGAAGCCATCTTTTCTCAATGTCAAGTTACCAGGTAGACTGGGTCGACCCCCCTTCCAACTCTCAACTGCCCGAGCTTCAAGTTTTTAACCGGTAGACCTTAGAAGCTTATATTGCTCCAAAAACCTCAACAATTCTCTCCAGTTTCCTAATTTCTTCTTGATCATGAACACATTGGCTGCATATGCTGATAAAAATGTGTTTTCTGTTAAAATCTCTCAAGCTAAAACCATCAATGTTTCCCCTTATTTTACACAACATGGGCTCAAGAGCCAGTGCATACAACATTCCAGCCCTGTCCCATCCCCCTACGCACTCTGCAACGGGCATTTAGACTGCCATTAATGTTCAGAACACTCAACATCTTGGTACAAAACCTTGATCTAGCTATAAGACCTGGGCTGAGAATGAAACTCTATAGAGTCTTCCAGAGGTAACGATGCTCAACCTGGTCAAAAGCCTTTTCCGGGTCAAGAGAAATGAGTTCAGACTTCATGTTCAAAAAACTTGAGATGTACAAAATATCACGAATTAAGGATACATTACCCAGTATGGATGTGCCAGGCACACACTCAATCTGGTCCTGGTAAATTACCTGTCCATCAGATCTCTCAATCTGTTACTCAGTGCTTTGGACAGAAACTTGTTATCAGCGAAAGAGAAGGGATACAGGGTGGCATTTTTTTAATTTCACGTAGAGCTTCCTTTTTTTCAAAGACATATCTTTGAAACTTACATTAAAGACCTTTAAAACCAGTTTACTTCCAAATTTCTTTGTAGAATTCCACTGGGTTTCCTTTGATGCCAGGGGTCTTTGCTCCCTCCATGCCCTCTAGGGCTGATAAATTTTGTGATAATCCCAGTGGTTCTTACAGCCCTGTGTTAACATATTTTGGGACCTTTGGTAGCTCTCCACGAAAGGATGTAAACAGTTTATCATCTTCTTTGTATTCTCTGCTAAGTTCTGAATAACATCCAAAGCTCATCTCCGTATTTCCCCAGATTCTTTGATTTCCTGTCCAGTAGAAGAAACCAAAGCATGAATGAAACTGACCAAAAAAGAACTTGTGTGTGTCCATCAGTGCGGCACTCTTGAAGCGTGATCAGAACAGGGCTCCCTGAGCTTTAGTGCCTAGTAGGTCTTTCAGGACAGATTTTCTAGACTTGAGATCCTCAATATGATCTTGGTTTCCAGTGGACTAAATTCTGCAGTTTCACAATTTCCGTTGTGGACCAGTTCCACTGGTCTCTAAATCCTTCAGAGATCTGGTGATGTCCCGGAAGACATTGAGAGTCAAATGTTGACAGAGCTGCTTTATCTCCGTTTTTCCACAATCCCACCACTGTTTCAGAGACTTTAAACCTTCTTCAGGTTTTTAAAGCCTCCCCTCAAAAAACTTAAAAAAATCTTTAAAATTGGAATCAGATAAAAGGGATGTATTAAAATGCCAATATGCAGTTCTAGGTTTTATATTTCTGATTGAAACATTACAGATAACCAGAGAATGATTAATAAAACCAGCAGATATCATTCTGCACTTTTCAAAGATTTTAAAATGTTGTTTAAAACGATGAAACAGTCTTGCCAGGGACAATATATTCCCTCTGGTGTGAGCCCAGGTATATTGTCTGCTGTCCCGGTTCAATCTTCACCACACATCTACTAAATCATAGGTTTCTATAATTTGTTTCGGTGCACTCTGTGATGCACTATGTGGCTCCAGATGGTTTCTGTCCATAACATAATTTTCAGTACAATTAAAATCTCCTCCTGAAAAAGAAAAATCAACATTATTTAAAACGCAGCATAAAACTTGCAGGATCTGCACACTGTCAGCTCCTGCAGTCAGAGCATAAACATTCATGAAAACAATGTTAAAATGTCTTATCTTACCACAAAGGCAACATTTCATTGTTTCTGATGTCACAAAAATCTTAAAATCAAACTTCTCCACCCTTAATTTGAAGACTAAATTTTGCTCCTCATTCGTTCAGGGTCATCTGCAGCTGACAAACTCCGTGCTGGAGCTCAGCCCAGCGACCTGCAAACGCCGATTGGCTGCAGGCACACACAACAACTCAGTGAAACTCATAACACCCCTTTTTCACACACCAGTTCACATACACCACACACTATATTTACAACATATATAAGAGATAAAGACAGAAAAAAGATCACTCACGACCGCTCTCGCACGTCTGTCTGTACACTCGCTCCATTCACTCAGAGAGAAAGAGAGAGAGAGAGAGATGGAGTCAATGAGAGGTATGAATGAGTTCTAAATATTTTAGAAGTGTTGGAGAACCTTAGTGTGTCTGTGTGTGTGTGTTTGTGTATGTTGTGAAATCTTTCAACGTAACCAATTAGTGAATGGTTATGGATTTTCTACCACAACTCCTCCAAATTCACATTCATGAAATCTTGGTTACTTCACTCCACATAAACATTGACTAGCAGAAGTGCAGCGGTTGTCTTCCGACTCCTGATCATACACTGGAGGAGGTGAGAAAAGGACCTTCATGCTTCTCTCTGGTAGCTGCAGGAGGCGCATACAGTAAACACTAAGGAGAAGATCACGAGGTGTAAAGAAAGTGATGTCAGAATAACATGGATTTTCTCGTCACAATGGCCCCCGTCAGCAGGTGGGATAGGAATTTTAGGCAGTTAGAGAACAATATGACTGAACAGGTCTTGTGTTGAAAGCAAGGAACATGGGCAAGCATGAGGGTCTGAGTAACTTTCAAAAAGGTTTAAATTGTGATGGCTGTACAACTGGGTCAGATCATCTCAAGAACTACAGACCTTTAGTCTGCATTGGTTACAGACTAAACCAATTCCTTTTCAGCAATTTTCTGTTTAACTGCATGGAGATGAATATTCTTCATAAATTCAATAATTAATCGTATCCTCATTTAGCTAAAAGCATTCAGGAAGAAGCCTGCTCCATACTTTTTGATTTATTTCTAGCCAGCAAGCATTCTTCCAGTCCTCTATGTAGACCCAGGAGCAGGTGCATCATCTGGGTATATGCTTGAATCTCTATCATGTTGCCTAATCTCTTTGCCACTTTGGGTTAACGACAGTCAGGATAAAATCACGCAAGAATAATTGGATCCAGACGGGGACATCACAAATAGGCTTTCCAAAACTGAAGAAAAATAAACTATTTGGAAAATATACTGGAATAAAACATTCGCTGATATCTATTTTAATATTTAAGAATTTCCCCTCGGGGACAATAAAAGTCAAGTCAAGTCAATACTATAGTTTTAATTTACTGATGTCTTAGTACTTGTAATAATTCTTATGATTTCACACCCTAGCGCCCTTCTTCATTTAAAGGTCTGGTTTCTGTTATTTATATAACAAACATAACTTACATAATAACTCTATTGGGTCCTTAAAAGCTGACTGGGCAACATAATTATCTATGTATTATTATCAAAATCAGCTTAATATGGCCAAGTATGTGTTTGCATATGAGGAATTGACTCACTGGTGCACAGGTGCTTACATATGAACAACAGCATGCATTCTGGTCTCTGCACACATCAAGTATTGGAAAAAGATTAGGGCAGGTGGGCCAAAAGGAATAGTAATGCAGTCATTTAGAGGATAATATTGTCGCATATTGACGTATTGCAGAAAGCAATGACCATGAGGACCGTAAAAAGTGACATAATAAGTGTGCATTGGTTTTAGTAAGACCACAGACGAGGTGGTAATGTTTGTGTATGTAATTTCCTGAGCTACAGAAAGTATGAGACAGTTTTAATTGTTCGACGGAGTGATAGCCTGTGGGAAGAAACTGTTAACATGGCGAGATGTCTTCTTGCTTGCTGCAGGGGAGAAGCTTGAACAATCAATGTCCGGGGTGTGATACGTTGGCAGCAATCCTTTCAGCCAGTTCCCTGGCCCTGGGCAGGTTGGGTTCGATGATATACTCTTCTCTCCTGACAGCCCTCTGGAGTCTCTTCCTGTCTAGTTTAGTGGCAGATTCAAACCTGACAGTGATGGAGGTGCAAAGGACAGACTGGATTGTCGCCGTGTAAAATTGGACGAGCACTTCCTGAGGCAGGTTGCACTTCCTGAGCTGGTGCAGGAAGTCCTTCCTCTGCTGGGCTTTCTTGATTATAATGTGGATGTTGGACGTCCATTTTAGATCCTGGGAGATGGTGGATCCCAGAAACCAACAGTCAGAACAGTGTTGTATTTAATAGTTTTGGGCTCCAGAGATGGGGGACATCTCCTGAAGTCCACGGTCATCTCCTCTGTTTTTAGCATTTTTAGCTCTAAGTTGTTCAGACTGCACCAGGGGGCTGGATCCATCTCCCAACTGTATGCAAACTGAAACTTTTTTACTTTTCAAGAAGTTCCTAGTATTCCAAGTATGGAAGAAGTCACATCTCCCTTCGCCAAATATTTTTTCCAAACAAACATTTTTCGTTAAAATAGACCCAATTTAAAAAGTGGATTCATGGACCTATACTTTTGGAAATTAGTTTGAGAAAATACAGTTTTCATTCGGAAATAATTTATTAAGAAAAAAAGAAATATGTCACCTCCTCCCACTGAACAAAGTTGAACTGGTGACTCTAGATTAGCAATTGGTGAAATTGATGGTTGCTTTGCTCAATGTGCCAGCCCTGTGATTAACAGGTGACCTCCTCGCCGCATGACCTCTTCAGGTATGCGTTATTATGGAAAAGAGAAGCTTGTCAAAATTCAGGACACACATTTATAATGATATTGATACTGAATGTTTTCTGGGATATGTTCCAGCCCCTGCAACCCTGCAAAGAATAAGCAATTACAGAAAATAAATTGCTGTTAATCCTTGACAGATTAAGGCAAATTGTATGTCTGAACTTTCCCCTGATTACAATTTATTTATATTTTAGTTCATTTCAGTTGTTTGTTGTTTTTATATCCGTCTTGATTTTTCACCCTAATTTCTGTTTTACACGACTTACACAGTGGTACGGCCTTGCTTTTTGTGAGAATTGTGTTTTACTGTCATAGAAGCAATACAATTACTATCAGAAGCTTCTTTCACATTGTCATTTCTGTTATTTTTCATGAAAAAAAAGTGGGACAAGGCCACCATGAAAGGTTGGTCTCCATTATAAAGGACTGTTCCTCAGGAGATATAGGATTTTTTTTCAAAGTATCATTAAGTTTCTTCTGGCTTCATCTCGCAGTATGAAACAAATATAGATAAGCCAAGCCTCAATTTTTTTTAGTAAATAGGTATCCTTAATCTAGGAATATAAGGAAACCAATAACAGTAGGTGAGTTTACATGAACAGCCTAATTCCGATTAGATTCGGAAAAGAGGTCTACTCGGAAAGAAAATGCTGCATTTGGAAAGAAAACCATTCGAAGTGAGATTTCATTCTTTTGCAAGGACGTAGTCTAAGTCCTTTCGGATAGTCAGTCGCTGCATGTACACACTGTTTCAAAAGCTTTCCGTTTGTGTTGTATCTGCGCACACCCAGCATCGTGACGTGATGCTCTGGCTGAGTTTATTTCTGCGCTGCAACACATTTTAAATATGGCGACTCCTGCCACACACTTCCTCGAGGCTTTTCTCTCCTTCATTTGGACTTTAAAACCACACCTTCTTTTTGTGTCTTTTGTACACATTTTTCTTTCAAATTGAGTTTTTGGAGATATATAATAAGACCAGTTTGTGAAAATAAAGTAAAAACATCAAGAGTGCATTCAATCTTATTTCATTCTTTCCTTCATCCTCTTATTCCATTGCTACTCACTCATTTTCAAACAACTAACCAACACACATCTGATTTGTGTGTAGTGTAGGTAGGCCAGTTATTCCCCTCTCACTCTCTCTCTCTATATAGAGATATATATATATATATATATACATATCTTTCTCTCTTTTCACACACACACACACAGGCACACACATATACACATACACACTTTCCAAAATTCATAATCACAGTTTTATGTTTTATTGCCTTGAAGACAAACAATAATTTTAAACAACAATGATAATTGGATGAGACAGAAAAATTCCCTATATCACTCACTGTGTTTGTATTTCTGAGGCTCTCATCTCTAACATTTAAGGACTTTTCAACTTAATTTATTCAATGAAACTACTTTTGTATTCTACAGTGAGTTTATTAGAAAATGTAATCTTACACTTTCCCTCTCAAAAGATTTGTGGTGCTGCATCTTGGGCCTCATTGGGCACTCATCTTATAGTTTAGCAAACAAGTATAAGATGAATGTACGATATCTTTGAATCGCTGCAGGATAAGAAAGACATAACTGGCTGGTTGTCAAAAATAAATAGTGCTGATTAAGAATCCAACATGAACATATGCAGCGATGCAGTTACTCTCAAGCATAATAATGAAATTCAGCCCTAGTGGTGTTAAATCCCATTTGTAGCCTGTACAGTTAAAGGCATGGTCATATTTAGCGTCTGCTAACTATATGTAGCATCTGCTCCATAAACTGTGTAGGTTGTGTTTCTAAAACATCTATCACAAGTTGTGATCATTATTATTCATCTATTCATTACTTTTCTATTTGTCTTTCTCTCTCCTCATAGTCGATGGATGCATAGACTGGTCCGTTGATCTGAAGGAGTACCATGTTTTGGCTGGGGAGCCCGTTCGGGTGAAATGTGCCTTGTTCTACAGCTACATACGAACCAACTACACCATGGCTACCAACGCTAAGTTACGCCTCATCTGGTACAAGAACAAAGGAGATGCAGAGGTATGATCCAACAATGATGAGCTGAAAATTATTAGTCAGAAATATAATTTTTCTTATCTGGTACTATATATACTGTATTTATCATTGGAGTAAAAAATGATATACCTATTTAGTTAAAATTATATTATAATTAGCATGATGTACAGCATGAGCGATAGAAAACCGATCAGCGATGCCACAATTCGGATTTTTTTTTAATTGATGCGTGCGCCATGCTGCCCCCGTGCAAGATGCCACCATGAGCGACTGCCCATGTTACACATAGCTAAATCCGTGAGTATTGTGTTTTTAAGTGCAATACTGCCATATTCTTTTATTCTCTATTTTGAGATATTCTCCATTTTAGATGATTAATTCTGTATTTTTACATATTCAACTGTTTTAGCATTTCATTCTTTTAAAATCATTCTTTGTTTTTCTGTGTTTTTCATACTACTTACTTTGACCTAAGTACCTAAATTTTGTTCCGACTAATGTACTAGCATGTTGGAATGATAATGAAATACTCTGAACATTGATTGTGAAAAAGAAGCATTGATTATTATAACGTAGCACATATTAATTATAATCTGTTGTTTGAAGGGGACGATGAGGTCTTCAAATACTGATGTAACAATAAAAATACTTTTGTATTCGGGCAACTTAATAACAAATGCTAATGGAAGGCAGACTGAGATCATTATGAAAGTGAATACTACAGGTGATGTGAATAATCTAATTTCTGCAGATGATGTCAGATGTTGTTTTAGACAGTTGAACCCACATTAGGCCCAGACAGACAGATAGATAGATAGATAGATAGATAGATAGATAGATAGATAGATAGATAGATAGATAGATAGATAGATTTGAAGAAAGCTCGATAGATGTGGAAGGTGAAACCCTAAATCTTCACAGGTGTGATAGGAGGGAACGTTAGGGGCTCTGACCCCCCTGCAGACTCCAGTAACAACATCTAGGGTCCCTGTCCAGTAGAGTGCAGTCTTAGGAAGAGCTGAGATACCATACAGAACCCCCACATCCCAGGACACTTTGTAACTCATTAATACAATATCTTATTTTGCTTAAAACACTTATTTTACATTAATACTATTCCCATGTTGCCTTTCTTTGTGTCTTCAGGAGCCAATCATCTTCTCAGGTCACAGGCTGAGTAAAGAAGATGACTCTATCTGGTTCAGATCTGCTGAGCTAGAAGACAATGGATTCTACACTTGTGTGTTAAGGTAATATGAGCAGACAACTTCACAAAGGGCTTTTCTATGATTATTTCAATTACATGACACTTTCATGAGGAATAACTGAAGTCGGATAAAAAAGCACATTTTTGCGGTACAACTTCAACTCCACAGAAACATAGTTTAGATGCTGATCAGTTATATAGCAGAACCCAAATGTTTTGCTCTACATCTTTTGAGATATTAGGATAATGAAAATCCTATAGTGACTGACCCCGCCTCTGGCTGGGAGGAATATGGAGGTACAGTGACTGAAAAATGTATATTGTTTAATTTATTTTTAAATTTCACTTCAACTTACGACAAACTGTATGGTCTTCGTAAGACTCAAGTAACACAACAATGGTTTCAACCATTTGAACACAAAATATTTTTGGCCCAACTCTGCATCCGTACTCCCGAGATGCTTTTCCATTCTATGATCTTAACCTTATGGCCCATTTGAAGTGCAATGTCAAAAAAGTACTACTGTGTCTCTTGTTTGTATAGTGAGAAAGTAAATTTTAACCCAAAAATGGCCAGTATACGTTTAGAGAAAAGCTTCCAAAACTCTTTATAATCAGTAAATGAAAGTCCAGGTGTATTGAAAATCAAATATATTTCGAAGTTATATACATTTAGAGAAAAGCTTTCAAAACTCTTCATAATCAGTATATGAAAGTCCAGGTGCATTGAATTTCAAATATATTTAAATTTTAAGGGAACATTTGAGAGATTCACCATCAATATTTGCTAATTCTTTAAGTTAGCTAGTAGCAGATTAAACAATTTCATCTTTATCTGAACTCTGAGTGTTGTTTTAGATTTACTACAAAGTAGAACTTCTGTGAAATTATCAACTGTTATTTTGACCAAACTGCATTGCAGACCTTTAATCTATAACACAATCTGTATACTTCAGTATGTATCATAAGTATGGCATTGCAGTCAGGAAGCTCTATTAACCAAACGGTTAATAGAATAGATATTATACACAACTGACATGTTGTAATGGTGAGCAGTTGGGTTAGCACGTTTCTTTCAAAGATGTTAAATACAGACGTAATCACAAACTGCAATTATTTTCAGGCTTAGTAAATCGCACGTGTGTGCTTAACTATTGGTATTAAATCCTCCCAGTACTTTAAGCACTCTGGAGAAAGGCCCTATATTGGATATCCATTAAGGCAAACATACTAAATGGACAGCGCGTTCTACTCTCAACATTTGACAGGCACAATCCTCAGTGGGCACGTTTAGTGGATAAGCTTGCTCATTTAATTGTTCTCCTATCTGTCTCAAATACTTGAGCGATCCTGTCGGTTAAAGCTGACGTCACGTCTCCAAGCAGCTTCGTGCAGAAACACTGAATCGGACACGTGATTTGATCACGCTATCGTGACCTTTGTTCTCAGAGAGTGGCGTTCCTTTGGAGACACCAACCCTGCGCAGGAGATGATGATTGCGTGGCTGATTCAAATCTGGGTTTATCATACTACTAACTTCACTGATGAGCTGATCCTTTCTCTCACACGGGTTTTTCTGTCTCATCCGATGGTGGTGCATGTAATCGTGCTCATAATGGTTCAGATAATCATATTCGCAGTCACCAGGTTGTACCTCTTCTTGTAATATATGATTGCTCGTCTGATGTGACATATGAATGTTTATTTACTGGGCTGCATGCTGACACATATTTTCCGAATGCACTTTGTGGACACAGGCCTATTCTTGAGTCTTCTTTTTCTACAACTCGAACCTTCCCCCTTCCATGTCTTTTGTTTCTTTGCGGACTTTTCTCCAACACCTAGTCCCTCCCACTCCTTTTTTCCTTCTGCACTTAATCTGATCACGCCACATATCACCAGCTGCCTCCATCTCCTCCATCTCTTTACCATCTAGGTGGCATTTTTCTTCATTGGCTTCTTGCTACTGCTCCATTGTCTTCTGTTTCTCTCGCAACTCAGTCCTTATTTTTCTCTATCTCTGCTCCCGACTCCTTTTACCTCCCCTCATCACCCTCCCCGTCATCCCTCCCCTGCTTTACTCCCACCTCCTTTTCCTGCCAAAGCATGACACCTATCCTCCTTAATAAGCTCCCTCTCCCTCTTTCCCTCTCAGCATGACAACCTAATTAGGGTTTGGTGTCTGTCATTGTCTCTGTGTTTCTTATTAACACACGCACGCCCGCTCACACACACACACACACACACAAACACACACACACACGCACACTCACATACACGTAGACTCACTCCCCCTCCTTTCCTTATCTAGGGCTAACAAATAGATTTGGAATGAGAGAAAGTACTTTGACATGAATTCATAGCCCTTGATCTGAAACATATTGTTGTGCTCTAGTAAGAAAATTGTCATATGATGCCGTTTTACGGTCAGCAATTTTTTCAGAATTAATTTCAGATTTTCGCCTGACTCCAAGCTCTCACCGACATGGGATGAAGTTTACGTTGATTTGCTGATAATCTCAGTTGCAGTCTGAACCTACATTACGCAGATAAAGTGGGTATAAACATAAATGAAAATGTTACCATGTACCTCAAATTATATATTATATATTTTTCTCCTGACTTGGGTAGGGTTCAAACCGAAAATCTTTTTAATATGTCTGGTTTCTTGGAATATGTTTCAATTTCATCTCATCATCGACAGAGAAAAAGGTAAAGAATAAAGGTAAACTGTATATATTGCACGGTGGAACAACATCTGGATGGCTAGGAAGGCCGGTGATTCTTAAAACTGTCTCACCTCACTGTGTACTTAAAGAGGGTATTCATTTTCATATGTTTGCAAGAAACAAGAAATGCATGTTGTTCTGCCTTTCATTCTGAAAATCTCCGCCAAATTCAAGTCGAACATTGATGGACAAAAGCCAAAAATTCAAGTACAAAAATATCACTCATATGTAATCACCGACGTAGGTGGTCATTCTGTTCAGGTGTTTTTTAAAGCGCAAATATATGATCTGTAATGGTGATAAAATTATGAATGCCTTCTTCTTGCACAACCAGACGGAGGAGCACTTTATTGCCAAATGCAGTAGCACAGCTAAACCAATCAATGCACAGATGTGAATGAGTCAGAGCTGGCCAAACTTTTAACAGTGTTAAAAACACAAAAAAATACTTTTTCTGGGAATAACTTCACATTTAATATGGCTTCAATCAGAAGGGTAAAGCTTATGCAACGCAGGGGATTGGAGGCTTTTTGAGGATATACCCTTGCTGTCAGGGAAGGCTACATAGACCTTTCTTTTAATGACTTTCTATTAATATAATGCAGGAGGATGTGCTGCTGCCTCTGATCTCTGGCAGTATATGATTCATCAAATATAGAACATGGGATCTGTCATACCTTTGCTTTTGCAAATTTCTCTTGCCTTATGTCTTTCGTATGGGCTAGAATGGATGGACTACTTGTTGACGAAGGGTTAGAATATGGAGTGACATGCCATTGAGTTAAAGACAGAGAGCGCTGTACACTGGGAGGAGAAATAAATGAAAGCATGGAAAGGAGTAAGGGTGTGAAAGAGAGGAGGTTAAAGAAACATTTCAGGAGAAAGAAGTTAAAGGGTGAGGAGAAGTGGTAAATATAGACAGAGAAAAACGGAAGAGCTGATGAGAGTGAACATTTCATTGTACATAGAGGCATAAGAGGAGGTATAGAGAGATGGAGGAATGAGTGGAGGAGAAAAGAAAACCAAAATCAATTTTCTCTGCAGGGAAAGGAACTCAGTAGGGGGAGAAGACATGTTGTGATTGCCAAAGACCCTATGCACTCACTATGATTAGGGTACTAGTACACATATACACACCCACAGAAACACACACGCAATACATAGAAAGTACCTGATACGCACAGTGAGAGGTCAGCTTACTTTTGAGGCCTTGAAGCTGTTGTGATGTCATTTGCACCAAGCCTCTACCCTGAAACACTTGACAATCTTTGACAGTTTGGCTGAAAGACGATCACTAGTAGAAATACACATATATTGATGAGGATAAACGCATAGAGTACTGGACTCAGACACAAGGAACTGCTAGATATGGAACAAGGTAGCACAAGATGAGAGATTCCATGCTTCTGGTGTTGCCTGTTCTTCTCCTCAACACATGAGATGGAAATGCAACATGTGTGGTAAAATAAGTGGAAAGCTGGCAGGCTTCCTGGATAATGACGCTATCAATTTTTTGACTCCCTGAGTGATTGTGATGTTGTTTCATTTGATTGCATCTTGGCAAAACATTTGGCTTGGTTGTGTCCATGTCTGGTTAGTTTGTTGGCGGGGAGGCAGGCAGATGGGCTATCTGGCTGGTTGGTGGAGAATGAATGACAAGGTAGCTGTTTTTCTTGATATTTGGCCATAACAATCATTATCCCGAAAACTAGGTGACTGGTTAGTTCTGAGGCTAATTCACTGGGTTAGTGATAAGACAAACAGCTGTTTGATCGAAATGTCACTAATTACCTTGGAGGTTTGGATGGTGCTGACAATGAAAAGTATTTTCTTCTTCTTATCTTATATTTCTATATATATTTCTAATATTCTATATATTTCTGGTGTCAATCTTTTAATAAAGATGTAAGATGTGACCTTATATGGTCAGGCAACCCACTATTTTTGTGGAAACTTTGTTTGTAGGAAGCAGACAGATTCAGTGTTTGGTTCGTTGGTGGGGTATGATGAAAATTGTGGTTGATTTTTGAATGTTGAGTGATTGGTTGTTAGGCTCGCTGGCTAAACCGGTTAACTTATTTACTAACTGATTACCTCTCTGGCTAATGGTAAGTAGAAGACTGTCCTCACCTGTAAAATCCATCCATTCAACCATTCTCTGTCACGGCTGGAGCCTATCCCATCTGCCAGTTCATCATTTGCTCAACACATTTCAGACAGACAACCATTCTTGCTCTCATTCATATCAATGGGCAATTTGATGAATTTGTCTATATTGCATGTTTTTGGACGGTAGGCTGAAGCTTGGGATACTGACGAGAAGCAACACAAACACAGTGAAGAGATGCAATATCAACTCTTTCTCCCCCAGTATAAGGGCAATAGGGGTAAGGGGTAGCACAAGCAAATACGTTACATGCTTACCGAAGAACAAGTTCGATTTAAGGACATTGCTGCTCACTAGTAGCATGACACCTCTATCTGGTCACAAACTTAACATTTGAACAACAAATAATAGTTACCGGTAACCAGCTGTATTTGAACCCGGAACCTTCCCCCATCCTGCCCCAACAGTGCATGCACTAATTATTTGTTCACATTTTACATTAGTTACCACACAGAGGTGTTATGAAAGAAGCTAAAAGTGAGCAGCAGCATCCTTGAATCGAACATATTCTTCACCAAGCTTGTGACCTCTTTGCTTGTGCTACACCTCATTGCCTCTAAACCTATATGGTAAATGGACTGCACTTATATAGCTTTTTTCAAGTGTGTTGGACCACCCAAAGCGCTTTACATTGAGAGCCAGCATCCACCCATTCACACATTGCTGATAGAGGCTGCCATGCAAGGTGCCACCTACTTATTAGGAGCGGTAACCATTCACAAGATCATTCATGCACCAATGGAACAGTCATTGGGCGAAACTTGGCATTCAGGATCTTGCTCAAGGGCACTTCGACAATGTGGACTGCAGTGGCTGGGTATCGAGCCACCAACCTTCAGATAAGTGGACAACCGCTCTACCAACTGAGCTATCCCAAGTATGCACCCAGCCTCTCTGCTAAAAAGCATTCATAGTGTGTGCTCTACTTGTGCACTGTTATGTAGTTTAAGCAGGAAAAATATGAAAAACTGGGACATGTATTCGCAAACAATTATGCAAACGATAATGAATTAATTGTGATTGCTTTTTGACTGGTTTCAAGGCAAAGTGGTGGCTTACTAAAGCTAAAAAAAAGAAGCTGTGTATCTACTTGCTGCATTATTTGTCTCATGTTCTAGGACAAGGTTTCATCTATTTGCATTTGTTAATGAAATGAGTGACTTGTCATTGCCTGTTATTTTTCTAAAACTGTGTGTACCTCCCTCTTTCACTCCGTCTTTCTTGGCTATTCCCCTGAGTTATTTCTAGCAAGCTGAGCCAACTGTCTCTCCTGCCACCTGTCTCTCCTTGCCTTTAGGATCAATCTACTCTCTTTGGACACTAAAAACACACACTGTTGACACATGGGTGTTTTCTGATGGCAGCCAAATGTTTAACCTTTATCTTAATCAGATTAAATGCCTCCGAGTGGGGGATAAATATGGCAGTTATAAAGAGACAAAGAGAAGAAAACAAAGAGTGGGGAGAAGAAAAACAGAAAATGGCAGTTATGTAGTAAAATAGACAACTGGTGAGCGAAATAGAAGCAGAAAAGCAGAGGGGGGTAATTTGAAGTTGCTTTGGCAGTCCTCTTTGACTTGGCAGCCACTGAGTCGGTACCACACCTGTGAGGGCCAACTTGTGCCTGCCAAGTTGAGCCAATGCCTGCTACATTTGCCAGTTTGTTTTTTTTTAAAGTATGGCATGATTGAAGTGTCTGTAAAATACGGTCTGAATTGGTAGAGCTACGGAGCATAGATTAAGACAGAAAAAGGGGTGAGAGATGGATATTTGAGATCTAAACTGCATGTGTGTTAGAGTGGTAATCATTTGGTCCTCCCAACAGCCAAGGTAAGTCTGTAGGAGGACAATGATTTGCATTCTCAGTAAAACATAAAATGCATGTCTTTGAAAGTCAAATCTGAACCAACTGGACTTCTGTTTAGACTTGAAGGTGTTTCACCTGTCATCCACAAGGCCTCATCACTTCTTAGGAACATCTGCAGGTGCAATGCGACATAAGTGCCCTATATGCATGGAATGAGAAACAAATTTCATTGGAAATGATGGAGGTAGATTAAGCTAATTGACTTTAATAACATTTGAATCTAAAATGATTCTTGCTTTCATAGACAGAGATTGAAATCCGCACTATGAATTGTTTGTCTGTTTATGCCAGTCAGTGAAGGACCAACCAGTTATTAGTTGTAAGTTACTTTTTGGACATAAAGAATCATACTTCCTTCTGAAACTCTTCTTCTTTTGGTTTAACTTGACATCAAACTACACTTAAATTTACAAGGCAATGAAGTTTCTAGGAGTGACATTGGTTGAGGACACACAGGATCCACTGTATGTTCAAATTAATTTGCAAAGATGGACGGACAGTAAAAGAGTCAAACGCAACCATAGTTCATAGTATATCAAGCTTATCCAACAACAATTTCATGTTAAATACAGGCCGGGGGATAAAAGTGCTCAGCCTTGGCAGTTGAATCCATACTTTCACAAAAGTGCTCTGGATTTCACGGTATGTAAATCCTGCGCTGTATTTCTTTACACACTAACTCAAAACATATATTCTCCAGAAACCACTGATATAAAAATCTGTAGTTAAAAATATCTCAGACATTCCAAAATTACAATTTTCCTTTTATCCCAAGGCCCAATTGTATTTGCTCACATATAAATATATATATATTTCCCCCTGCCTCATAAAAGCAGCTAATATACTCACTTTAAAGTTGTCAACAAAGAGGGTAACTGTTCAAAGGCCTCAGACTGCCCCAAAACTCCAAATTCACTAACTAACATTTAGTTTGACTCATTTAAAAAATGGCATTTTTTGGTGCTGACACCCCTAGAGCAGTCAACCATTGTCCATAACAGCCTATGATTGGGGCAGACACGGGATACGTCACGGAGAGGACACAGGTTCATCACAGGGCAGACATGCTGCCATTCATGCTCATATGCTCTACGTGTCATTTTGAGTCCTTTAGAGTGAGGAAACCAGAACGTGGCCGAAACCACTGGAGCACATGATTTGAAGTGATTATGTCACAAGGTCATGTAGAACTTTGAGTCAAAATCTGCTAAAATGCCTTTTTATTCAGGTTTATATCATTCATAGATTGCAATTTTTAAAAAAGGTATGCACAGCACACAGTGAGTGGAAGATTGGACAACATTTCTACAGGAAAGGATGGTTGTGAAATTGTGGCCCGAAAGCTCCCCTAAGTGTCGGAATATACAACTGACTTACAACTGACTTTTCCTTAAATCAAACTAGTTCTTCCCCAGACAAAGGCCTATGAAGGTATACAATTTAAATGATCTAAATGATCCATGAAATGTTTTTTTGAGTTATTGTATTAACAAAAAGGATCTGCGGTGGCAGACGGCGTGATGATGATTCCATAATATACTGACTGTTGGGGAATTTAAATAATGTGACCTGCACTCCTGCGCTCTTAAAGGGGAATAAAGGTTAATATACTCAATACATTTGATGGTCCTGACCTTAAGAGTCAACATAACACTCAAATATGCAGCGAGAAGGAATGATAAAAGGTATAACTACAAAGATAAAGCACTCATCCCAATGTCTGTGATTCAAAATACACACTGGGACATATACAAAGCTTTCGTTTCTTGGCAGTGATCCACATCCTTCTATGCTTCAAAGGTCAAAGATTACTGACCTAAGACATGACGGAATATTAGCAATTGAATGTAACCCCCACGCATTTTATGTATAGATCTGCTTGAGAGCACGAGATAAGAGAGAGAAAAAACACACAATATCTCTCATTTATTACAGTACCTCTATATGGTGGCCATGATCTTCTCATCTGTCATACTGCATCACTTCCTGGTCACAAGCCTTATAATCAACGGAACAACCCATCATAACAATTTACAACCAGATCATAAAAATGATGGAAAACAAACCAATGAGATGGCATTATTGCTGTGTCTTTGAAAAACACAATATGTTTGGCCTTGAAAGCTTCATCAGCTACACTAACCGAAAATTCATCTATAAATGCTTGCATGTCCTAGCCACCCCTCTGTTTGATGAACTTGTGACCAGATATCAGGATTCTCGTGTCAATATGCGGGCCACACTGAGCGGCAGGGCCCGATCCTTTTAAAAACTGTTGGTTGTGCTCTGCGTGCCCGCGTCTCAAATTTTAAGAAGAGGCGGACCTGCTGTACGCTAACTGTCATATTCCAATGCACAAAACCTCATTTGGATAAAAGGGTTCTACTATTATTGGTGCCAAACTTTGTAACTGTTTACTTACTGAGCTGAAAATGAAACAATTCTGCAATGTTTTTTAACTAAGGTGTTAGATTATATTTGCAGGGTTTTGTGAATGGTAAATGTTGCAGAACCAATATTGCTGTACGTCCATGTCGAATAAATAAACTAAACTAAACTAAAACTAAATCCACCTCTGCTGTCCTTTCTGTGCGGAGTTTGCAGGTCACCCCGGTTTCCTCCCACAGTCCAAAAATATGAAATATTGGTGAATTGATAACGCTAACTCACCCGTAGGAGTGAATGTGAGCGGGAAGGTTTGTACCTGAGTGAACCCTGCCTCTCGCTCAATGTCAGCTGAGATAGGCATCAGGCCCCGCGACCCTGAACGGGATAAGCGGTTACGGATAATGAATGAGGATGATTAAACTAAAACACACATAGTTGCATGCATGACACCTAACACTGGACACACACTGACCCGGCATGAAGCAAACACTGAGCATGGTGGTTTCAGTGTGAACAATTTTCATGCAACATTGAGTTTATGCAGGTGAGTGTGTGGTTTGTTTGGTTTGCATCTATTTCTATTCTCTGTAGTGACTACAATGATCAAAACACTGAAAGTCTTTTTACATTACCAGTGAATTTAAAGAATATTTGGCCTTTGTGAAAGCTTAATTATTCACAGTTGTACCTACTGGTGTTACGAATTAATGTTTCTAGACACTCTAACTCGCAACGTTAGCTCTGTTTCACTATTACGTCATTGCAACTAAAAACAAACACTCTTAGAAAGGAAACAGGATGGCTGCATTACAAAACTCTTTAATGATGAATTAACTAAATAACTACATCCTTAAGGATTAAAACAAGAAAGTTTAATTACATTGAGTTTTGGTATTGTATAAGTGTGTTTAGTATATTTTACTTAACTGTGTTTGGAACCTGGAATATAATTATATCTCCGAAAAGATGGGGATATCATGGAATCGTCATCAACTCCGCCGCAGATCCCTTGTGTTGACATGATAACTCATAAACCATTTCACGAATCGTTTTCAACTTTTAGACTTTTTAGACCGTGGTGCAAGGAAGAACTGGATTGATTTGGGGAAAGGTTGGTTGTATATTTCTATATATTTCTGTATATTATGAACATTTTATCATATTAAGCGGCAGCAAAATATTTTCGGGCTATAATTTCTCAACCTTTGTTCCAATTTAGTCCTAATTTGGTGCAAATGAATAGTCTCGAGGACAACTATCTTGTGTATGTCATATTTTAGTCTAAAAGAAAAACTGTCAAGAGGTCTTAATGAAGAATTTTTTTGTTTTTTTTATTGCAGAAATATGAAATCATTTTATCTGAAAGACTTTGGAGAGGAAATGCTAATGACTAGTCATTTTAGAATAATAAAAAGCTCATAAAATCAGGTAATGGGTGATTAAGTCATTTTCATTTTCCATAACTCATTTCCATTTCAGGGTCACAAGTTCATCTCAGGGCCAACACTTAGACATAGAAAACTACTCACAGTCACACTCTTACAAGCAATTTAAATCCCCCTATCCATTCACCTACATAGGGAGTCATGAATGCATTTATTGTTTAAATGATGAAAAAAATGCTTTTTTTTTGGTTTCGCTATAAAAAGGTCATATCCATTCAATGGGTGGAGGGACCTTGTCGTACCAAGCATCATTGACCTTATCCATGAAGTTCAAAGAAAAATTCTTGTAATTATCCTTTAAAACTACTAATTAGCTTTCACCAGTATTTTATCAATTTTTTTGGATGATATCAAAGAATCAATAAAACCAACACCTTCAGATAAATAAATAGTATCATTAATAATTTGGCTGCAGCCACAAAACAGACAAAGAAATGAATCCTCTGGGATAAACAGCTGAAGATGGAGCAGCTACATCTGAAATGTTACTTAGAGAATAAGCTATCTGCAGAAGAAGATGGTCCAGATAAGTTAGTTGTGCTGGAAAAGGAAAGCCATGAAGAAAACGTAAGAAACAGATCTGGTTATTTTTATAATGAGGTGACGGAGCTAATAACTGCAACACTGTAATTCCCTTATTCCTGTAGAAAACCATGAAGATTCCACTGATAAAAAATATTAATTGCTGCCACTTGGTTGAAACTGTTTGAACAAGCAGAATTGTGCACACCTCATTAATGGAACATGAGGTGTGCGTGTGTAAACATGCATTCTTATGTATGAGCATTTTGTGTTCCGGTTTTTCCTGCACAAACACGTGTATGTTACGGTGTTTGTGTGGATATGTTTCAGCAAAAGCAGGTGCTCACGCTCTTTCTCTCGCATTTCTCTTCCTGTTAGCTCCACTGATAGCCAAATTAATCTGCAGATCCGTCCAAGTATGAACAAGCTGCCCGCCAGTCACGATATGCCCCCCTCTATTAAATGCCTTGATTCAGCACACCCTCCAGCTGTCTGCCCTCATCATGGGACACTAATTGCAGGAAGGGTTTGCTTGATTTATTGATAGAGAGGATATGGTAGATTACAAGTTGATGTGCAGATGGATTTATTGCTCATTTTGCATTTTAGGTCATTGGAAGCTCTGTCCTCCAATGCACTTAGCCAATACATAATTCTGAAATATTAAAAAGTAGAGAGTGCCCGAAGTTGTTGTAGTGTTGTTGTCCATAGTCTGAACCTTAACAGCTGCACAAAATCCAAACAAAACAATGCCAGCATTGAGTAAGGCATTGAGTTATCTTTTCAAAAGTATGAACTTTTGAAAAGATAACTCAAAGAATTAGTGGAAGTTGATTCAGTTTTTGGACACGTCCTTAATACACTGTATGACATTTTTTCTCACGTTTGTCATGTTGTCATAGTTGCATTCAAGGATCTTTATGTTCATACTTGCCATGTGTTTCAGCATGGCAGCACATTCCATATTTGTCTTATAAATGCACATCAGGACTCATGAGCTCACATATACATTGTCGAATTAATGATATGATGTGTTTTATTCACAGAGTTCCTCAAATTCAACAGTGGAAATCTTTTGTACCCTTTTAGAATCCTGTTACAAAAGAAGGTACCCAAAACGATCCACACACTAATATCTGTATACATGAACATGACTTGAGATTTAAATTAACTGATGATAAAAAAAAAAATGAATATCATCCTCTAGACACACAATCTTCCTCAATTCTTTCCATTCACCTTTTAAAACCCCATTTCCACCTCATTCATTCTATTTATGCTGGAGTCAGTCCTATGCAATGTTATAAATAAATAAATATATATATATATATATATACACTACTCAATATATATATACACTACTCAAAAAAATAAAGGAAACACATAATCATCACAGCGTAACTCCAAGTCAATCACAACTACTATTGTTCAAATGGCACAGACAACAGGTGGAAAGGAGCGGCAATTAGTGAGACAACCGCTATTAAGTAATGATTTTACAAGGATGGCCACAGACCATTACCCTTTCCTCATCATTTCGGGCATTTCTTGGCTAGTTTTGCATTTTTCCATGGCCTTCACCACTAGTGGTAGCATGAGGCGATATCTGCAGCCTACAGAAGTTGCTCAGGTAGTGCAGCCCCTCCAGGATGGCACATCCATACGGGCCGTTGCCAGAAGGTTTGCTGTGTCTCCCAGCACAGTGTCAAGAGCGTGGAGGAGATACCTACCAGGAGACCGGCCAGCACACCAGGATAAGTGGAGGCCGCCGTAGGAGGGCAACAATCTGCTCCTTTGGGCAAGGAGAAAAAGGAGGAGCTCATCAAGAGCCCCACAAAAAAACCTCCAGTAGGCCACTCGTGTGCATGTTTATGCACAAACTGTCAGAAACAGACTCCATGAGGGTGGCATGAGGGCCCAACGTCCCCAAGTTGGGCCTGTGCTCACAACCCGGTACCGTGCTGTCCAACTGGCATTTGCCAGAGCAACCAGAATTAGCAGATTCGTCATTGGTGCCCTGTTCTCTTCAAAGATGAGAGCAGGTTCACACTGAGCACATGTGATAGATGTGAGAGTCTGGAGACGCTGTGAAGAACATTCTGCTGCCTGCAACAACCTGAGGACACACAAAGGCTGCTGAGGTGGAGAGGAACCTGGCGCAGCTTGTTCACCGCTTCTCCTGCTGATTCATAGTTTTTTTAGCACCTTGGAATTTGGAACAAATGAAAGTGTGTTACAGATAAAATGTATTATTACAATTATTATTATTATTATTCCAGCATGACCGTTTTTTTTCGCGGTGGGTCAGTGATGATCAACGGAGGCATATCCTCGGAGGGCTTTTCTCATTTTTCTATTACTTGCAGCTTGTCTGCTAAGTCAAGTCCTGAGTCACATGAGTCAGTCGTCTTCTGACTGGCACTCACATTAGAAGCTGTTTAAAGAGGTGAAACATGCTAAACGCTTTGATCCTCAAAGGGATTTAGCATTTTTTGCCGAAAATTCTATGATAGTTTTCTGTCTATTTGCTTATCCTGGGATGAACTGGTGTCTTCACATTGTTGTACCTAGCCTCTCATCCACTGTCAGTTGGGATAGGCCCCAGCCCCTGCTAGCCTTAACAGGATAATGGCTTACAGAAAATGGATTGATTAATGTTTGCATTTTGCAACATATAAGGAATTTATAGATTTCATATCACAAAGTTCACTCAAATATATTGTTTGACAAAAACCTTTCCACGGGTTTGAATACAAGTGCATTTCCTGTTATGAATAATTTGATGTAATCTTATTTAACTGTAATCAGAGTACACGTACCAGTAACGTTGAATATTTATTAGTACTTTGATATCCTAAGACTCAACTGATGCCTTTCTTTTTTAGAGATCCAGTAACTTATTCAGGTTCGGAAAGTATGTTATAGTAATGAAGCAGAAAGTTCTTTATACTTTCCATGACAGTCACGGCTTCTCTGTTTGGACATTTTCCATATCCACTAAACAGGGTTTTTTCAGTGATTTGAGATGCCTTCGATTTCCAAACCTGAAGACATTTTATAATGATGCCAATTAAAGGAAAGTTCAAACCTTAGATACTGGAACTGCTGTGACATTTTACTTTGAATTGATATTTGGGATACAATTTTATTTTTTTACACCCTGTCTTTGTTTCTACTCTGATTTGCCTTCACTTTAATTACTCAGTCCTTATATTTGCCAGAATCTAACAATGGCCATGAACGTACTGTCATTTCTACCAAATATTTAATAAATTGGTTTATTGTTGCTATTTGATGAGAGAAAAGACTATCTACTAAATACGGCAACACCAAGTAAACTTCTATCTTTGAGATGCAAAGACCTCTTTGACATTCATGGTATGTAAGTATGCAGTAAAATGAGCAGGTAATGTGTGTTAAATACTCTAGTGTTTTCCCTTCAGGGCCACTTTTACTAACTGAAGCATTTAAAAATATTCACAGAGGCAGATCTGAGCACACACCCACTCACAGACAGACCAACAATTTGCATCAATATGAAGTGCACAGCATGAGCTAAATCATTGCGACGCGATTTGTGCATTGCAGTATTATTGAATCTTCACGTTTATGGTGAGATATGCATAATGTATTTTCTTTACACTAGGTGCCGTTGATACCATTCATTTTTAGCCAGAAAGAGGACGACCAAAATAAAGGCAGTTATAACAGTTAAGAGGAATTGTGGAGGGACATGGTAGAGATAACAAACAGAAGAAATCTTTTTTAATCCTCCCTCTTGTTTCAGGTCATCAGGTTTCAATGTACTTAGAGACAGATAGTCTACCCCACTACGTTTGGCTGATAGTGTTTCATGTTATAGTTGCATATGTTATAGATTGAACTTATTAATGAACATTTTAAATCATCCACTAAACCAGAGTGTATTATTAGAGATCAAACTACCCAGCGATCGGTATAGGAATTAATAAAAATGTTTAAAATCTTTTTCTGATGCACATAATAATAGTAATAATAATAATAATACATTGTATTTATAACGCACTTTTCATTTGTTACAAATCTCAAGCTGTTACAGATAAGTAGCAGGAGCATAAAATAAAAATAAAATAAGTATAAAAACAGTTAAAATTCAACATTAGTCAAAAGTTTTCTGGAAGAGAAATGTCTTTAAGCCTTTTTTGAATGCTTAAACTGTCTGTGGAGGTGTCTGAGGTGGTCAGGAAGTGAGTTCCACAGATGAGGGGCAGCAGAGCAGAAGGAACGGTCTCCTATGGTCCGGAGCTTGGTTCTTGGGGGATGGAGGAGGTCGCCATTTTGTAAGCGGAGGTTTCGGCTAGATGTTTGCGTGGTGAGGAGTTCCTTTAGGTAGATTGGAGCATTTCCGTGGATGCCCTGGTGGGTGAGGAGAGCGATTTTGTAGTGGATCCTGGAGGAGACGGGGAGCCAGTGAAAGGCATGAAGAATGGGGGTTATGTGCTCATGTTTACGCACTCTCACCAGGATCCTAGCAGCCCTGTTCTGGATGTGTTGCAGTTTCTGAAGACTCTTGCTAGGGATCCAGATGAGAATTGTGTTGCAGTAATCCAGCCTGGACGAGACAAAGGCATGGACGAGTTTTGTGGCGTCGGAAAGGGTGAGTGTGGGACGGAGTTTGGCAATGTTCTTGAGGTGGAAGAAGAATAATTTGCACAGATGTTTGATATGGTTTTCAAAGTTAAGGTGAGGGTCCAGTCTCATGTGACCGGTTTACTTCTGTGTGGTGTTTAATTATTCTCGGGACCGCAAAACCTCTTTGGAGATGCTCTCCGTTTATTCTGTCAACATAAAAAGACATGTGCCACAGTTCAGATGGCTTTGACCTGCCAAAACATTCTGCCAAAAATAGATTTCCATATCCATGAATCCTTTTGTGTGACTTAGATCAACTTCTGATAATTATTCAGCATTTACTTCTGTGGGGGTTATTGCATTCATAGCGAATAGGACGTTACCAAAATATGTTTTAAAGTATTAAATACTATGATATGGGTAGTAATTTGTTTAAGGTAGAGCAGTGGTTCCCCAACATTTTTTAACAATCTACCCATTTGAATTATGTTGGCAGCCTTCTACCTACTGATCAATGGAAAAGTAAAAAATGAAAAAAAAAATTGAAGGTGCATTTAATCATAAATATAAAATGTATATAAAGAGGTCAGGATTTTGACTTCAACGCATCAGCCAGATTTTCTGTCTATCAGGCTGAGATTCAATGCCAAACTTCTGCCTTTGTTTTCAGAACTCTTACATAAATGACCATTTAGAAGAAGAAAATTGTGGTTCTGATCCTCTTTAAAACAGGCCTATATGCTGCTTGACAGGGATATAAAGGTATATCCCTGTACCAATACCCTGCATAAACAATCCCCTTGATTGAATTCCTTAAATTCCCCAAAAAAGTGTTTTTCATTGAAAAAGTTCCCCATAAAGAGTAAAATATTACAGTAAATGTGACATTTAGAAGATAGATCGATTCATCTGCACCAAATGTGGACTAAGTTGGACGAACGATTGAAAAATGATGTCCTTAACAATTTTGGAGATAAAGCTCCCCCTACTGTCGTAAATATACGACCAATCCCAAAATCAATCCAGTTTTTCCTAACGCTAAGATCCGTGTTGTTTCTAAATTTTGAAAATGATCCATTCAACAGTTTCAGACTTAAAATTAAGGATTTGCAGCTGTGATAACAATATCATAATGTCAAGAACTTTTCCCGGATATTATTAGGAAAACCGAGGATAAAATGTGATTTATTGTACTTACATTTTAATTTTATAATTAACTAATATAGTTACTTTACTTTCGGAATAATGCATGTTTAATATTTTTCTAATAATTTCACATACCCCACATTACCCCCGGTGATACGTTAACCCCCACTTGGAAAAAAAATGGACCAGCGTGTATTGTAGGGATTATATTAGGTTGGGATATTTTCATATATTATCTTGTTACTGTGTATATATTATGACATGTATAATTCTGACCTACGCATATCTTATTCATGCGATAAAGCACCTTACCCCTAATGTTTGGCATAATAGGATTATATAGTTTTCACTATATGCTCCCTCAAAGTCATCATTATTCTCACAATACCATCATTATAAAAGCAGCACTGACAAATCACCAACTTCAGAATTTGTCATAGAAACAGTGTTAGCACAATTTACCGTATATGACCATCAGATACAGAGCAACATTATCATTCATTTGAAGGTGAGTCTCCGGCCAGCAACCCCTGTCTCAATCTGTGTCCAACCCGGCCCGCAGAAACATGGCAGTGCACCATGGTCCACTCCATGGAATGTAAACAATCCTTTTGTGAATCCTTTTGTGTATAAAAGGCTAAACGGCTTGCAGGGGTACTCGCTCATGGTCCAAATACATCTAGCACAGGTGAATCGGTGACTCTAAATTGCCTGTTAGTGCGAATGAGAGAGTAAATGGTGTTCTGTCTCTACGTGTCAGCCCTTTGACAAACAGGGGTCTCGTAATGGATGAGTCCAGCCTCTGGCGAACTGTCAGCTGACTCCGGCTCCATGACAACCCTGAACAGGGAGTGGTTACAGAAAATTGGTGGAAGAAGAAAAATTAACCTACTTGTTAAATAATCATTTACTAACTACAAAGGCTGCTAAAATCCCGTCTAGAACTCTTTTAATACCTATGCAGTAATTTTTTTTTCATTGATTAGAATACCAATTTTATGTGGGTTCTATTTTTTCTATTGCAGTGAAGACTGACTGTGATATGGAGTCTAAAAAAGTGGAAATAAACATGAAGAATTCAGAAAAGGTTGGGTTTTTTATGTGTGTTACAAAAGAAGTCAAAGAGAGAGAGAGATATTGAGCGAGAGAGAGAGCGAGAGAGAGAGAGATAGAGAGAGAGAGAGGTAACTGAATCACTGGAGCAGAAAACAAGATGCTCTAGGCAGAAGATGAGTGATGAGAAGAGAAACTGAGAGATAGATTGATGGATTAAAAGGCTTTCCAGGTCTGTAGTTCAATGCTCAGTGGTCCTGGTTAGGTCAATGACTAAAAGAAATCTCTGTGTCCTCTGCTGGACACACACAGACATGCACATACACACTAAAAACCACACGCACACACAGACAAACACAAGCACAAAGACAAAGACACACGCGCGCACACACACAGACAAATACACACGCACATAGATCATTGATGGAGTAAGGGGTTTTGATCCACTTAGATGAGAGTTTGTAGTTAAGGGACAATGTGTGTATGTGCTTGTGTGGGTGTGTGTATGTCTGCGTGTGTGTATTTGACAGACAGAGAGAGAGAGAGAGAGGGATTTCAATGGGATCTTATATGTCTGGGTTGAACATGGAAAAGACACATCAATGTCTAAACAAACAAACAGCAGTTTTTTTATGTTGCCATACATGTTTCACATCCTATAAGTTCTAGGTTGCATAATGAGCATGTTTTGCGCTGTTGTGGTTAGATGTAAGTTTAAGATGGTAGTTTAATTTACTTAAACAATAAAGCCCATGTTTTTCACCCTGCTAAACATAATACCCATTGTTACATTCTTGGCGACAGAAACTGCAACTAGAGCCATGAATGGTGAGAGAGGCCAGTCGCTCTCTGAAATCAACCTTTTCCGTGATTTTGGAGGAATTTTTGGAGGATGGTCTACTGTGGGGAGGTTCCTTATGATTCAAAGTCTTCACCATTTGTATGTTATTTGAATATATTTGGAACAGCAGATGTGCACTGCCATAGAAGGCTTCATAACCCTTCCCACACCGATGTATTTCAATCACATTCTTCCTCATTCCTCATTCCTTTTGGTTTGATTGACACAGTGTATTACAGGTGAGCCCAAGACGCCAACTTCATGCTTCTGAAAATGGTTTATTTAAGGTGATTAGACTGAATAGTTATCTAACCTGAGTGCGTCCACTCCAGATTCCTCTTTGGATTTAATTTGGGGGCTGATTCTTTGTCATAAAGCTTTTGTATTTTGTTTAATCAAGTTTGAAGGTCCAAGGCCGGGGGTTAATACTTTTTCACACTTCCATTTATAATTATGTTGTGCTTTTGCAGAGTTTCATTTCTCATGGAGCAATTGTTTGTTTGTTTGTTTGTAAAAATGTTTACAACAAGCTTGAAATAAATACTGATAATACAACATTTATATTTTCTTGGTGATCTTTCAGTTTTACGTCTCCAAAACAGGCTTCAAAGTCAGTCTAATCAGCTAATGTCAGAGGAGGAACATAAACGCCCTGTTTTTCAAATGCTGTGTGTCTGCAATCTGTTCAGGAACTCGACATACTGCATGAAAGTGTCCATGTCGATGACGGTGGAGGAAAGCGACGAGGGCAAATGCTTCAGCAGCAAAATCCGCCATCTGGAGAAAGCTGAGATAACCCATAGCAAAATGATCGTATGTCCTGATATAGAAGACTATCTGGCTCCATACAAGCAGCCGCAGATGTCCTGGTATAAGGTATGATAAGCACAAAAGAGTTTAGAGTAACCGTGTCTACGTCATCTGTGGACTTTTACTTGATCCGTATGTGTCTTTTACAGGAGTGTGAGCGGGTTGAATGGAGGAACTCCATCGGTGTTAACACCACGCACATCTGGATACCTGTGGTGGAGGAAGGAGACGGAGGGAATTACACCTGTGAGTTACAGTATGGATCGAGACTCGTGAGGAGGACAACACAACTCAAGGTCACAGGTAGAACACGGCACTTGGATGAGTGTTCCCATAACGGTACATCCGACTAACTTACATGTTGGCATTTGAGGAATATGGATCATAACAAGCGGAGAAAAGAAAACTTTAGAAAATGAAAGTGCGTTAATGCCACTGCAAGACACTGCAGCCCTCATGAGAAGATACATGGATTAAAACTGTCAGTAGGTAATGGATTAAACTTATATATGTCCAGCCCCTCACAAGCCAGCATGCAGACACACATGTACACATGGTGGTACATGTGGATAGATTCTTTACAACATTGGCAACTTGGGCATTTGAGTGCAATAAGGCACCAAGGTAACATTTATTGACAGACTGTTACGGTTTCGACTTAATAGAATTCGAGGGATCTTATGTTATGATTACGATTTTTTTTTGCTGCAAGAAGTAGTTGGAAATTCAGCACTTCACTACAAAAACACAGTTAATAAGTATGGAGGACCAAAAATGACACGAGGATTAATAAATGAATAAATAAATTTAAAAAAAAACTAAAAAATGAATATAAAATTATTTAATGAAGCCCTTTTCGATGAAAAAATGCAATTATTTATTTCCAAATGTATTTATTTATTTCTTCATTATTGTATGTTTTTATTTATTTCCACATTTATGTATTTCTTTATTAACTTCTATATTTGTTTCTTCATTAATTTAATCATCCTGGTGTCATTTTTAGTACTCCATAAATAAGAACGTTTGTAAGCAACTGGGGGTTCAATGACCTAAAAATGAAGAAACGTGTATGTTTGTTAGTGTGTGTGTGTTTGTTTGTGTGTGTTTGACAAATGCAGTCTGTATGCTGGTGTGTCCAAACAATGACAACATGCTGTGACCATTGTCAATGACACACACATATACAAACCAAAAGTTCTTTCTTGTGAATTTGCTCCACAGATTTTGGATGTTGTCCCTCCCTCAAACACACTTTATCATTCAAACACAGACAATCTCTCATTCACACACAGACACTCCCACTCAAGCACAGACACTCTCTCACTCACACACAGACACTCTCTCACCAACACACAGACACTCTCTCACAAACACAGACACTCTCTCAGTCACACACAGACACTCTCTCACTCACACACAGATACTCTCTCACAAACACAAACACTCTCTCACTCACACACAGACACTCTCTGACAAACACAGAAACTCTCTCACTCACACACAGACACTCTCTCACAAACACAGAAACTCTCTCACTCACACACAGACACTCTCTCACAAACACAGAAACTCTCTCACTCACACACATGCTGTTTTTTCCCAGCATGCAATGGTTCACTTTTTTTTTGAGCAAGAGAAAATGGGTCTTTTCATTGCTATTATTATTATTATTATTATTATTATTATTATTATTATTATTATTATTATTATCATTTATTATTATTATTAATAATTATACGTCCAAAACTGACCTTCAATTTTTTTGTTCCATTTCTCAGAGGATCTAAATTATATCACCAGAAGCCATCAAATATCTCCCAATATGTATTATTTTTATTTCTTCAATTCAGCTTTTCTGTCACATATCAAATATAAAGGAGGTAAAAAGTGCAAATTGCAAATCAGTCTGGAAGGGAATCATGCTATAGATAATGACAAAGGACAGAGGACAAGCCAGAGTGATCTCTAAATGTTGGATGTGAGTACACCTCATGCCTGAAGTGGAAACTATGCAGAAATGTAAAGAAATGTGTTGATATCATCAGTAAAAATTTACTTTACATGGCAAATGATCAGATTTGCTCATTCAGAATTGAATGGATCATATGGAAAACTATAATCCCCCCAATATATAATACCCGTCATTATCTATTTATCTTATGTAAACCTCAACTTGTCCACTTAACGCCACATTAATCTTTACCTCCCATCCAATCCCTGTGTTGTTTGAGCCATCATTAGATACCTTACAGAAATGAACAGGGAGGCAAACTAACATATTGCCGTACATTAAATTAGTAACACAACATAAGCATGAATGAACAAGGGTGTGTGTGTATGTGTGTGTGTGTGTGTGTCAGCTGAATGCTCCATGTTGCCATGAGACCAATTTATTTCGTCTTGTTTAGGAAGCAAATCTCTGACTCTCATTACTTTCTTTCTTCAGTCAGCCTTCACTACCTGTCCCTCTCTATATTTATTCTTTTTGCCTCTTATCTTTCTCTCTCTCTCTCTCTCTCTCGTGCTCTTTCATCTCATTTATGGAGCGACGCCTGCGAGCTAGTTCAGGCAGCAAACTCGAGCTGCGCTGCTTACTCACATGACATGCCACACCCTCCATAACCATTTACCAATCACGCCCTCCAAAATTTGACCGTGTATTTAAACTGCAAAATTTCCCATCTCCCCCCTCTGACTGCTTTTGCCGGAACTGCCCTGCATCAGCATTTTCTACCTGCTTGTTGAAGCCACACCACCACCCCAGCATCCACCTAGAGACACCTGCAGGGGGGTTAGGATATTTTCTCCTCACTTCCCAAAAATCTTATCTGCGGGGAGTGATGAGGTCGGAGATGGATGCCAGATGACATATTTTGCCATTTTAATAAACAATCATAATGTGAGTTGTCCTACTGAACTATGTACATGGTCAGTAATTATTCTCTGGTCATTTCTGGCCAGTTGTAATAGTCCATGTCCAGTTTGTGGGCACATGCTGCATGCCTGCATGTCCCCTCGTATTTGAAATCTGACGAGGTATAAACATAAGCAGACAGATTTGTGTTACATTTATTGTGATTTGCTTGTCCATCATTTTTGGCGGCAACATCTGCCGATATTCATCTATTCCTCATGGTGTGAAAAGGGATTCCTCATGTTTAGTATAGTGCGCTTATATGGTGTCTAATTTAATTGGAACAGCTGTCACTGTGTGCCAGGCTAAAAAAATCACAGCTCTTCATCCTGTAGTTAGGTCTGAGTTTCTTGGCAGCAGGTTTTATGACTGAGCTTCTCAACATTAAATGGAGATTAAACCAAGGACGGAGGAAGATCCTTAGGATCAGATGTTGGCTATGATATTGATTTCAATAAATTGCTCCTAGATGACAAGACTTTAGGGAAGTGTGTCGGAATTTGGTACAGAGTTGGAGAAAAAAAAGGTTTTTTTTTAACTCTCAAAATGCTTCTTTCAAAGCTACTTACAGTAACAATTACAGCGTTTGGTTTAATGTCAGACCAAAGGGTAGTGCGCACTTTATGAAGGTTATGTAATCCTGTGTTTTTACAAACACATCACAGCTTTGTGTTACAAAACTGTCAATTCTTAGTCCTGAGATGTTATTGTTTGTAGATTAAATGTTATTGGTTGGAGATTAATCGACAATGTCTAATGTACAATCTATGCCTTGCCATATAATAGATTTTGGTTATAGGTTTTGGTTTTTAGTCTGGACTGAGTGTAAGAAAGAAAAATATAAACCAATGTAAATTAAGAGATTTCCTTTCTTGATTAAAATGTGAATGAGGATGATCATATTAATCGAAAGTCAGGGATATTATGGAATCTTCAGTGCCACCTCTGCATCTTTTGCCAGAGATCGCTCAAAATGACACTAACAAAAACATAGTTAGTGAGAAGAGAAAATACAAGTATATAAGTATAAGTATACTGTAAGTGGAAATGTTAAAATCTAAAAAATAAAGTGTATAAAGGGTAGATGCAATGAATAACAGTATGATAATGAGCGTACTAATGCCGTGTTAATAATACAGTAAAGTAATATAAATAACATTACTTAGATAAAGCGATAACTATTACCTTGTGGTAATTTTTCATAGTCCGGGTTGTCTTTTCTTCTGTTAGTATTTTTGTTGCCAGGGACCACCATGAGCTTTTTCAGTCTGTCGGTCCTCTTACTCTCCAGCTCCAGGGCTGTAGTTCTGCGAGGACATTGTTGTGGAGTAATCATTTCCAACACTGTTTCGCTGTTTATTCCCTTACTGCTACAAATCCAGGACTTAATCCTGGATTTGTCTCTGGAGGACAGACCCTTTATTTTATTGGTATATCTTTTCAGCCTAGCATCCAGAGCAGGGGGAAATATGGTCCACAGTAAGGGGTCATTTGAAAATCCGGCAAAAAATGTAATCTTTTAATTAAAAAAAAGTAGATAATATTTCTTAAAGTGGGGTTTAAAAGGGCAAGTAAGTATGTTTCAACCCTGCTTTCTATCACTGTCATCCAAATGGATGCTGCTGTACTCTTACTCAGTAATCTAAAAGGATTACATTTTACAGAAAATATTTGAAATGTCTTAATAAAGAAATATTGACGAGATTGAGAGAAATAGACTACTATGAGCATCTCTATTTGGTCTGAGCATGACCTCAGGACCAATCTCCTACCTACCGCATCACAGCTTTGTGAGCTTACCGATCTTCTCATCAATCCGTCACAGTGTTGTTCTACTGCTGCATTTTCTAGTGATATTGCAGTTTTTATTTATTGCCGAATGCTTACACTCGGTGAAAGAAAATAGACTTACAAGAAATAAACTGTTTTATAGTTTAGTATGGCTGTCTATTTTTTAGAAACTGCATTTTGGCTTTGTAGGGCTTTTTTTTTCTCCAGCCTTTCCAAAGGTGACATAATTATTTAATCTCGTTCTACCCTATACCTAAACCCAGTCACTCTCTCCTTCTGGTTCTCCCTCTCTCTTTATTCTGTTTTCCCCGCTCTCTTACCACCCATTGCCATTTTCAAAATAGCCTTATTCATATTTCAGTGGCAGTTCAAAGTAAGATGTGTGTTAGCAAAAGTACACAGCTTTCTGGCTAAATTTAACACTGCTGAGTATTTCTGTTATAGGAGATATGTGTGTGTCTCTGTGTTAGAGACAAACATACAGAAAGATGAAGGCAGAGAGGAGTTTAACTATGTTCCCAAATTTTTTTTAACATTGTGGGAATAATATAAGCCTAATGCAACATTATTTTCCATGCATTACAGTTAACATACAAGTACATGCTCACACAAATGCACACGGGACACAAGTCTTTGTCTTGTTCTGTCTGACTGTTACCAGTCTCCACAACCCTCTATTTGAATACATTTCTTCCTCTTCTTGAATACATTTTTTTCTCCCTTTAATTGGCATCACATAACCAAAGTAAGTTTGACATTAGACAGCAATTAAAAACAATAACAAACACTACACATTATTACTGTGTTATTATATACAATGCTGAATATTTTACAGTGCATGCGTACAAATTGCAACCCACCTGAGCAGGTGTGATTGGCGGGACCTGAGCTCAGTGCAAAAATAAATACACTTACATAGAGTGAGGAATAGAGTGATCTTTTTACTGTTAGAAAGGTATATTTAAACATTAGTAAAAGGATATAGTCTATCCCTCTATTTCTCTCTCTGTCTGCCACTCTCTAACTTGTGTCTCTCCATACTTCTCTTTCATGCCTTCAGCGTCTTGTTGCTAGTACTTTCCAGATCTTCCCTTTAGCTATGAAACATTGTTCCACGTGTAGTTCTCTCTCTAGCTCGTTTGGACCCTGTCTATGGTAAGTGTGTCTGGTTGTGCGTGTGAAAAGGGCCTGTGACCTAGTTACAGACTCACCTCCTAATTTATTGTGAAATTGGCTCTGTTTTCCAAAGAAAGAGGGGCTGAATGAAGTTACTTTACACACACAAACACACACATCCCATTTATACGACTTTGCAACTTCAAATGAAAGTGAATTAGGAGATAGTAGCAGAAAGAAGCCAAGAGACATAAGAACATAATATCCCAGTGTTGTTTTGGGGTGTTTATGAGGGAGAATTTGTTTATCTAGAAGTTTAAGCTCAGGCGTCGTTCACTGAAACATTTAAAAGATGCATGAACTCAATTTTAGCATCCATCGTCTTGGGTCGTATCCCCAAACCAATTCATGGTACTTGGGTTGAGGGCTCAGGTTTGTCTCTAAAATGATCATGGTACTGTGGTGCCGGGGGCTTTCCTCAGTCGACGATACAGATGACGAATGTTGGTGCTGAACATTTCCTCTCAACTCAAATCAAATCATGAAATATGCTCAAACCAAAAGATGCCTCCTCAAGACATTAAAGGCATCGTTCAGCGATAAACGAGTGTTCATTGTAGGAAGCTTTAAACATTTCCTAATGTCTCAGAGCATTTTAAAATGTCTTCATGAGGGTAATACGGAACCATGCTTCACATCCTCCTCCAAATTGACTCATGGGGTCATAACTCTTACAGCCAAAGGAGGTGATGCCGTGTCCTTGTGCTGGATGACCATTGTAATAACTGTTTGGTAGAATAAATGAGGCCTGTGCCTGTAAGGATAAAATTTTTTGCATATTTAGTAAGAGATGTTCCATTTGCTAAAGTAACCCGTAGTATATCACTAGAAGACTCTTATTTTACCTTCTCAGGTTGCAGCCCATAACTTGAGTAAAATAAGGTCAAAAAATGTTTAAAACATTTATTTTCCTAACATATTTTCACATATGTAGAGTTTTCCAATATGCATGTTTCTCTTTAGAATAATTATCATAGCTGTAAAAGAAAACATTATCATGGTCCCACTGCACACAAAGTGATGAATAATGGGAATAATTTTAAGACAACTGTCCTCAAAATAACCTCAGTAATTCCTGCATAATCATGCAAATGTATGGAACTAACAGCAAAATGATTGTGTTATTTAGCTAGATAAAGGGAGTGTGCTGTTAGAATTATAGCATTCAAACAAAATGCAGCAATGCAATTGTTAGTATGATTTGGGGGATTATTTGGATCTTTCTTTCATGTAATTAACTTGCACAACGCAATGAGAAAATAATTAAAAATTATGGACCACACAGATCATGAGGTGAGATTCATACAAAAATTAATAATAAACCTTATACAGCACCTAACTCCCTCCCAACACAGTCCAATTCAACACACAATTAAAGATTAATGCAAATTATTCATTAAAGAAATAAAAAATAAAGCACTGCAGTACTGTTAGGGGGATAATTATAAATTAAATGTAATATGGCTAATGTATACAGTGGCCCCAAAGATAAAAAGAGGAGAATACAGTGGGAAGACACCTGTGGACGTACACAACTTCAAAAGGACCCACGTCTGTGTTCGCACCACTTCTCTCCTGATGCATTTGAAGCATTTAGTCGTACACATCTGCTAAAAGAGTTGGTTAATTGTTATAAACGAAGGCTAAAACGAGATGCTATGCCAACAAGAAGTGAGTCACAACCGCTGTACGAAGCGGCAAAGACAGGAGACTCTGGACGCTCTCCTGCTAAAATCTGAACCAGCTCACGGATGCAGAGAGTCTGAAAGCAGACTATCGGACATGACTATGACCATGGAAGATATCATACAACGATAATATGATCTATGTACTTACCTTGACACCTGCTGACAAAAAGCGGAGCTCTTTACAACAAACACTTCTTCATGGTTTCCATAACAACACAATTACGGCAAAGACACCAGCGATCGTGTCCCACTCTCTCTTCATCACAACTCTCATCGTCTTCTTGTGTTTGCTCAGTTTGAGTAAAGTAAAGCTCAAATTGAATATGAAGTAATGTAACTGTAACTCTAAAACAGTGTTTGTTTGTTTTTTAAAAGCTAAGCTAAGCAAATTATGATCTGTCGGAGTAAAATATGATATATGCAAGATAAATCTCCTAGACACGATTCATATTCACAAACTTTGAACTAAGAAGGACTATTGGTTATAATATTTTCTATAAAATATTATATTATATTATTGGTTATAATATTTAAAAAAAGTTGTTTTTTTTGTAAAAAGCTCCCCCTAGTGAGTAAAATATAAAATTTTAGACTGAAACTCAATTTACACCTTGAGTCAATTCATATGCACCAAATCTGGACTAAATCACAGCAAAGGTTGAAAGATTATGGCCAAAAAACATTTTGAGATAAAGCTCCCTCTAGGGTTTTAAATATACAACCAACCTTTCCCCAAATTTTCCCAGTGCTACCTTAAACTAAGGTCTAAGGTCTAAGTATAAAATCTGAAATTTTTTTTTGAGTTATCTCAAGAGAACATGGTTTTTCAGAAAATGAATCACCCTCTACTGAGTAAAATATGAAGTGCCAGAGTAAACGGGGATATATCCAAGATACAACTTCTTGAGTTGATTAATATGCACCATATATGGACTTAATCGAACAAAAAAAGTAGGAGTGATTTTGCTGCAATTTCTACACACTATTAGTCCACTAACATTTCAGTTTTTAGATCATTCAGGGTGGCTTTAGCTCAGTGGGTAGAGCAGTCATTCCTCAAGCAGGAGATCAGGGTTCACACTCAGCCCCTGACACAACAAGCCCTGGGTCCTTGAGCCGGACCCTGAAACCCTAGCTCCCCGGGCGCTTCAAAAGGGACGCCCACTGCTCCCTAAGGGATGGGTTAAATGCAGAGTTAAATGTCACTACGTTGTACTGTATGTACGTACTGTGTAACATGTGATTAATAAAGGAAAGATTATTATTATTATTAGATGTTACCAGCATGTATGTCGTTGCTGTGTGTGTTTTTGCTTGAGGACATAGGTAATGATTAGGTAACTGGCAGAGCGAGCGAGGATGAGTTGTTGGTTAGCACTGAGACTTGTCCTTTTTTTCATTACTTTCATAGTTGTAAATTACAATCTCAATATGGTCAGATTTTTATCAGCCTTTTTTTTTAGGAGTTACAGAGAAAGGTTCTCTGTCTAAATGGCGTCTGTTGCAGTTTCCATTTTCCTCGCAGAGTTCCAAACCGTGAAATACATGTGAACTGGAAAATCTAAATTGATTGACTCCAGCCCCCAGAGACTCTGAACAGGATAAGCAGTTATAAAAAATGGATGGATGTTCACACAATCTTCATTTGCTTTAAAAACCAGGTGCACCTGATCACCTGATGCATTGCTATGAAGGTAGCAGCACTGGACATACTGACTGAAGGTTAGCAAATACAAAATACTGAACTGAAGAGGAGGAGGAGGGAAGTTCCTGCACATCTGTGTGATGGTAAAAAGTGGATGTACAGAAGTATCATCATTTTGATTAATAGCAGATGGGATTTGAGTGATTGAAATAATAGGCCACATCTTTAATAAGAAAAATATTAATTACATTACCTGCAGCAATCCCCCGGCAACAGAAATGATTAGCGTTTCTCGTTATTAAAGAGAAGCAAGCGGGACTTATCTTCATTGGCTATTTATTTTTGCCAGTACACCGCTGGTAAAAAAAAAAAGGATCTAATGGTAATTAATGTTCTGTGTTCTTCTACACATCCAAAAGGTGACAAAAGTCAAGGGTCATACAGTGAAGCTGTTAGAAGTGAGGAAGCTTCTTCCTGATAAATCCTGAACTCAATCAGAGTGATCTGGAGCTTTAGTCTACCCTGCTTTACTCTACCCTGTAGACTTACATCTGTCAATTTTACAACTACAGCAAATCTTTATGTGGAAAGATCTCCCACTTTTTTTGCAGTTTTTGGAAAGGTAAAGAATTATACCAATTCCAATTAGCCAGATTAGATATCGTAGTTTTACTTTCAATGTGATGTTGTAATGATCATTATTAAGATAATCTAAAGTGAAACTTTGAGCAGACTATTACTCTGAAAAGTAAAAAAAAAATCAAATCTCACAGATTATTTATATTTGCAAAGTACTGTATAGAAAACTATCCATGATATATCATATTTTGGGTGTAGAGGGATAGTCCGGATCAGCAATGTCAGAATGTATTATCCTCTGGGGAACTATGAATATGATGTTATGATGCTAGGACAGCTTAATTATGTTTTCCATGAAAGAGAGAGAGAATCAGTCCATCTATCATGTCTCGAGTTTGGGGGACTCACTGTATTGTCCATCAATAAAACACTGGACATCTGTTTCCGATCCTTGACCTCTATGCGGAGAGACAGTGTTGATCCCTTGAGAGAAATGAGCAAACTGATGCATGATAACAAAGTAAAGTGACTCAGCTTTTCATATAAAGTTCAATCAGGAGAGACAAAGTATGAAGCGAAAATTAATGTTTATTAGAACAGATGATATACGATAATTAGTCTGTCAGAAAGTCTTTGGCACTCATCACTGAGATTTTAATCAAGGGGTATCTGCCCTGAGCTACAGCAAGATATATCCCCCACCAACACACTGGTGGTGGTGGCTGATGAGACTGCTGAAGGATGAAGTCGATGGATTTGTATGGACTGGGCAGAGATGGGGACGTGGAGGGTGGTTGTACTAAAAGCACAAAGAAATAAGGTAAAGAGAAAAAAAAAAAACAATAGCAAGATGAAAAACTAATAATGAGGACCGACGTTGGTAGATTTGGTCGGCTGTTGAGAACAGTTAATATCAGTCAATCTAATATCGATACTCTTGTATGAGGCAGGTAAAAGAAGGTCTGTCTGGGAACTTTTTGTTGTGTTTTTGGCATGTTTGAAAGTGTTCTCGGATAAAGATGTCAGCAAAAACAGACTGGAACCACTGAACAAAGCATTATTTTACATTTTTTTTATTTATTCTTCTTTAGTCTTCTCAGGTTTTGCTTTCATAACAAGCACAAGCACAAACTTGTTATGGCCGCATGGTGTGTGCTTGTGTGTACGTGTGTGTGTATTTGTGTGTGTGTGTGTGTTTGTGTGTGCATGTATGTGTGTATGTGTATGTGTGTGGGTGTATTGGGTCGAGGTGACTTGATATCGTTTGCATTTTTATTCCACTTGACACGTGATTCAGCCATTGGTCTGGAAAATTAGGGAGTCAAGAGGTTCATTATGTACACACACATTCACACGGCTAAGGTAATTTGTCCATTGGTGTTGAAGAAGGGGACAAACACATGTTTTTCACCTAGGAGCACACTCTCAGTCACACTTGTTCAGAATGAGACTTAAAAAGGGCTGTCGGTGTTAACATTGTTCCCTTGTTCTGGTTATCACTCTCTCACAAACACACAAATGCTGAAAACCCAGTGGTCAAGTTAATTGAATTACGAAACATTGAGATGCAGACCCTTCTGTCTCTCACACATCAGTACCTCTGAGAGAGCATCAAGCAAAGAAAAACAACAGAGACAAAAAAAGGGAAAAAAACAAAAACAGGATGCTGAGAAGAAAGACAAAAAGTAGGACCATTTTGCATGACTTTGACAAACTTTCTCCATAGCATTATTATCTTTGGGCAGAGGAGAAAAGGGCTTTTAGACTTATGAGACATTGACTGAGACTGTTTCCTGATTGGTCAATGAGATAGCCCAGAGACAGCCTGGATAGTTCACTCAGTAAAGGATCAGACATTTAATCTGAGGGTCCAGGGCTCAAGTCCCTGTTCAGGTGTATATTTTGGAGCAGAAAGTAGAGCGATCATCCCCCACTAAGATGTTTGTAGGACTACTAACCCTAACCCACTATATGCCAGCAGTAAGCAATGTGCCAGCAGTAAGCAATGGGCTAGCAGTAAGCAATGGGCTAGCAATAAGCAATGGGCTAGCAGTAAGCAATGGGCCAGCAGTAAGCAATGTGCCAGCAGTAAGCAATGAGCTAGCAGTAAGCAATGGGCTAGCAGTAAGCAATGGGCCAGCAGTAAGCAATAGGCCAGCAGTAAGCAATGGGCTAGCAGTAAGCAATGGGCTAGCAGTAAGCAATGGGCCAGCAGTAAGCAATGGGCCAGCAGGAAGCAATGGGCTAGCAGTAAGCAATGGGCTAGCAGTAAGCAATGGGCCAGCAGTAAGCAATAGGCCAGCAGTAAGCGATAGGTCAGCAGTAAGCAATGGGCCACCAGTAAGCAATTGGCAAGCAGTAAGCAATGGGCTTGCAGCAAGCGATGGGCCACCAGTAAGCAATGGGCAAGCTGACCCTTCTTTCAGAGGCTGGATTTGGACGGTTTCTAGACAGTTGGCGGCTAAACTGACATTGTGGCTGGCATTAGCAGGGAGCTTGTGGTAGTCCAGGGCTTAGCTAATGATAACAGGGTATCAGGGTTATCCACAAAGTTTATACTCCAGTCAAGCAATGAGTCATGGTTAAGCAGATGCCTCACTATCTGACACAAACTAAGCAGCTTGTCAGACTACTTTGTGAGGACTCCTCTTCAAACCGCATGTGTTGGCTGATAAGATTGTAATTTAGATCCAACTGTTCATCATGTAGAAAAATGTGTGGTGGATTTATTTTTTGGTCTGTTTCTTTTCACATGTTTAGTTCAAAAACAGCACACAAAGTATAGACGACACTGGAACCAGACTGCAGTTCAATAATTTCATGAAAAAATTAATTTACAAACAGAAGCTGAACTCCAAACGCAGGGTAGACTAGCTATAGTCTATCAAATAGTAATAGCATTAGTTATAAAAAACAAAGTAAGTCAGGGAGGCAATATTACAATTTTTAGGAAAATGGGAACATAAAAAGGAAACAGGGCTAGAGCGCACAAGAGTCAAAGGTTTTTACAAATCAAGGCAGCAGGTGAGGACTCGAAACAAGTGGAAATAATAACAATCAAGCCACACCATGGGGGTTTCCCAGAAAGTATATTAATGAAAAGATGAGGGAAACTCTGGGAGTTCTACTTTAGAAAGAGAAGCTAGTAAAACTGAGTCAGTTTCCTTGGCAACTTACCCCATGAGTCTAGCCCCCCCCCACGGCAAGTTTTTGCGTGATGGAGAGGATAGGATATTTAGAAGATGAATAACCTCTTGGGATCACCTTAAATGTTATATATCAAAAGGCATATCGATCTATCATGGTTAATTTCCATGAAAATTGGGTGAGGCTTGACTATATGGTTTGCAAGAGATGCTCCAGACTAGATGACCACCATTAAGACTGAACTTAAAACAAATGTGTCAATAGAAAAAGATGAAATTTGTAGAAAAATGGAATTATCAAAAAGTACAATTATTTTTCCTGGTTCACATCCCACACTTTGCACGAAAAGATAGATGGATATAATCATCACTATTTCAGGCCTCATTAAGCGTTCAGAGCATACAAACCACATACCATAAACGACATATACTTAACACATTCCTGTATATTGACCTAATGAGTACTTCTTTTATTTTATCAATTATTTTAAAGGCAGCAGCAATGTGAAACTTTAGAAACGTTTCAACTGGATCATGTCTCGTTGATAGGTAAGTGATGCTGAAGCATAATAGGTCCCAAACATAATGCATAGGCAGGAGATTAATTTAAAACAAGACTTATGCTCCTGAAACATCTAATAAAACTATTATAGCGTAGGCCTTTATTTTTAAGGTTAGTGAAACTGCTTACCATCAATACAGATATCATACAGATATCTGTATCACACAGTGTGTGCAGGTTTAGGGGAAGCAAATGGTAGGCCCAATAGACTGTGAAGGACAGTAGGAGAAAGTACCAAAGAGAATGAATGAAAGACCAAACATAAAAGAAAACTAACCACAAATCAATAGTGGGAGTCAGTGGAACTTGATCCTTCAGATCCACATTCCTTTTGAAAGTTTCTTAAAGCCTAGTTCCGCCGATTCCTCAAAGTAGGCTGCCATCTTCAGGGATGTATTATAAATTTTTCCCCTGCTTGACTTGTTTATGCTGGGTTTAAAAAGTCAACCTCAGGATTTTTTTCCATTTTCCAAGACATCATATGCAGTGTTTCTTTCTTCTCCTGCTGGGTTCCTTTGGTTTCTTCAAGGGGCAGGAATTTTAAATTCTTTGAAGGATTTTGTTATGATGCTTTTGTTCTCTTATATTTGGGCTGGTAGATAACACTTTTTAGATTATTGCAATTCATTGTCTGGAGAGATATCCAAGCAAATAATATTTTGCAAAGATCTTTTTGGCAACTTCAGTAGAGTTCCTTATACTTATAAAATTTGTTTTTTGCATGATCTCTCCGACCACAATATGAACCATGTCCGGTCTCAGTCATGGACTTGGTTGTTTCCCTCTCTCCAATAACTGCACAAGTTTATCTGGGAACTTTTCCCATGGTATCATGAAGGTGTCCTCCAGTCTTTGTAAGAGCTTTTGAAGTTGTTGGAAGAGAATGAAGGTTACTTCTGGGTGTTATTTTTTTCCCAGTTGCAGAATGTATGCAAAATGTTCTAGTTTATCAGAAGAAGTTTTACTGACCCTCCTTTAACCACATGATGCCATTGATCTTTCTTCTTTGACCATCCTTTATGTCATTTACCTCATTATGTTCAAGACACATTTCAGTAGTTGATGGATCAATAATACTTGCTGGACATAAAAGCCTGATTAACAATGAGGGGTTAGAGGTGACTTTATAGTAAAAAGCTCTAGATGTGGGAGATGGGGAGTTCTGGTTATGTATGGGGTCCGGTAGGTGTGGTGTCTGATGATGGCAAAATCTGAGGATTGAGACACTGAAAGGCATGAATAGTGAAGGTGATGACTGGATTGGAGAACTGGCACAGGACAATAAGGCACAGGAGTGTCCCAGGTTGACATCCATCCATGAGCAAAAAATACTTTGAATAACTACCACAGCAAATACTTACTAGCTGATGATGCTCACAATCAGCCATAACATGAAAAGCACCAGTTTTATATTCTATAGTTCCCCGTACTGTGATACACTGCATGTTCTGAAACCTTTCAGTTAGGACCGGCATGAACTTTCTCAGCAGTTTGTCCTACAATAGCTTTTCTGTGGGATCAAACACAGGTTAGCTTTTGCTCCCCACATGCATCAATGAGCCTTGGGTGCACATGGCCCAGGTTCCAGCTCACCATAGGTCCTTCCTTATACCACTTTGGTAGGTATACTGCAGATCAGGTCTGTGGATATATTGTGACAAGTTTGCTAGGGATGGAACTGTCAAGCAGGAGAAAAACAGGGAGACCAAAGAGGAGGTTTCTGGATGTTGTAAGAGAGGACATGCAGTTGGTTGGTGTGACTGAGGAAGATGCAGAGGGCAGGAAAATATGTACACATGGCAACCCCAAAAGGGAACAGTACAAAGAAGTAGAGGAAGAAGAGCAGCAGAGAAGCCCTGATGCAGTCATGTAGCCATCACATTTTCGCTTTAATTTCAGCTCAAAATGTTCACTTGCTGCCAAGGATATCCGATCCACTGACAGGTACCATGGTAACGAGATAATCTGTTATATTCTAACTTCATCTAACAGTGGTTATAATGTTTTGACTGATCAACGTAGGTTCCTGGAAGGAGACCTGGGATCAAATACTTCGGGCCACCGTACATGAAGAGTCAAGCAGGAAAGCAGAGATACTGTCTTTGAATTCTGAGAATTGGGCTAATTTGGAGGGAAACTTCCTTAATGACTGCATTTGGTGTTTTTATGAGATAATTGTGATTTATTTGCCCAAGCAAAACCAACGCTCTAGTTTGTTTTTTTATGTGTGAGTGAATGTGTAATTTTATCACATCTGATGATGAAGTGGTTTGATGATGAAGCGGTTGGAGTGACACGCACTCACACATGTCACTCCAACGGCTTTATAATAACATGGCACTGATACAAAATAATTCATTTTAATCACAATGATTAGAAGTAACCAAGCAGATAAGAATCCAGTTACCTGATAATTGGAGTGTTTTCTTCCCTTTAAATCCTCCGGAATGGTTTGCTGAGTGTGCCTGTTCATTTAAAGGACCAATTTACTTCCCCCCACCTTCGCTGCTGTTAGTCAGTGAACCTTTACAATTACGTGATTAAAGGTTAAGTGCTTTGCTCAAAAACAGTCAAATAAACTTTTGCGACAGAAGATTAGTATCTGAGTCCGATGAGGTGTGTGTGCTTCACATGAGGACTGCACAGAGGTGGAGGAGGAAAACTGACGGGGGCATTAAGGAGAGAACATCCTATGAAAGAGTAATGGAGAGCAAGGAAGAACGGTAAATAAATACAGCAGGAGAGAACAGAATAATAGAACAATAAAAGCGGAGAGAAGTATTTTACAAAGTCTGTCAGTGTATCCTTTGCGTGACCTGAATGTTTCCTCTTGTAGGTAATCTGACAGAGTGTTATTTGTATCACTGTAACAAGGGAGAGAGGAGGGGTGAGTATTTCTGTGAAGGTTATTCCCACTCACACTAGACAAATTCATCATGTCTTCTCTTCAGCAAGTCTTCCAACTGCCTGAACCCTTCCTCCGTGATGGAAATGATTAATGTGAAAGGCTTCGTTTGTGCTTTATTTCACCTGGGCGGCCGGCAATGTTTAAGTATCCTCTGTTTGTAGCCACTGTGTTTTTCCACATTCAGCTTGGAAAAAGTTGTTGCTTTTAACTATCCACTACGCAATTCCACGATGCTTTGATAGAATCTAAAGAAAAATCAGAGGTTGTGTTCCTGACTTACTTGTCTCCATAAGGTGTTCCTCCTCTGTAGAGTCCTGGGGGGACTGGAACCTATTCCAGCATAGCATAAGTTGTGTGAATGAAGAGAAACTGACACTGGCTGCCAGTCCTCTCACTGGTAATATTCATTTTAAAATAAGGATAACTGATAAGAATGACAACTGTGGTGCATCAGGATGAAGAGAGTCTGATAGAGAGGAGAGACAGAGAGGGGCTGATATGCATTGTGTCACAGGTTATTACTCTGGACGTAATGAAGCCTGTTTGCTGTGATAGCCACACACTGCATGTTGTTACACAAAGCTCCTGTTTGTATTGACACACATACAGAGCACCAACCTCCACCTCGCCTCTATTCTGGCACCATGGTGTGAGATATTAGATTAGATGAGAGTGTAATTGATGAGACGCTGATTAATTATAGATCATTATGAAATCCTCTTCCTACCTTTGCCTTATTCTTATTCCTTATTCTCTCTCTCTCTCTTTCTTCTTCTCTCTCTCTCTCTTTCTTCTTCTCTCTCTTTTCATGCGCCATGGATGTATTTGACACCTGGAACAGTTTTTGTCTTAGAATCCACAGTGCATACTTAGAAAAGTTTAAGCTACTCTGAAAGATGCAGATCTGTTTAAACTGAAGGCGTTTCCCCTCTCAGCAGTCGTTTTTTCAACAACCCTTTATTTGTCGGCTAAGCAATACTAGTCAGAATAGTCCAGTGTGTGGCATTTCTGCTGTGGAAGAGGCCACAGCTGGAAGAGATTCCCATATAATGAGATCCAAAGTTTGGAAGTCTTGGGATTCCCCTTAACACAACATGGAGGAGAGATAAATGATTAGAGGGAAAAATATGACATCATCAACCAAATAAGGTCCATGATGTTATATGTTTGTTCATACTGACTCATTACCTCCACCAAGGAGTTTTCTGTTTTCACCTGTATCTGTGTGTTTGTGGGCAGGTTGGTTTGTCAGCAAGGAATATGCAAAATCTATCGAACTTCAACAAAACTTTTAGGGAGATGGTTCCCTGTCCAGATTATACTCCATAAAGTTGTATAAAGAAAAAAAAGTGTAGATCTGTTGGGCCTTGGATGAGGTATGCTTGCTGCTGAGAGCCAGACTCTGAGTACCATTCTAGTTTATGATGACATTGTGTGTGTATATAATTTGCAGTAGACTCAGGTGAATGGAAATCAATCAGCCTTTGCTTTCATTCTAGAAGTGCTTGTCTTGCTTATTTAACAGATTGTTGCATGAGAGCGCATTTTTAAAACAAGGTTGTCAGATTTTTTAACACTGCAATTCAAACTTCTTCTTGTTCTTCCATCTTTTGCTACCTTTCCCACTGAACTTTTAGAATAAAGTCCCTTTACTGCACTGTAAAATGCAATAAGTTGACTTTATTTATAAAAAAAAAAGTCAAGAAACAAATTGCCTGAAAATCACTATGTAAATTAGATTTTTTTTTTTTTTAAATGAATAAGCTGCATTTAGTTTTAACAATTTAAACGTAACAGTCTTCTTTGCTTAGTAGTTTTGAGGCAATTTGACTTTTTTGCTGCTAAAAATGCTACAGTCGGAAGGACCTGGATACTGTCCATGTTAACCTACTGTCATTCTTACTGGCACACTTTAATGTGAGCGAGCCTTGCTAATATTATCAGAAACAAATACTTTTCAAAGTTGTCAAAATTTCAGTCTGTTGCTTTGTTGATTCTGCCATATAAGACTATTTTTCCATTGATTAAAACTTGGTGAAATGATGAGGAATTGGACAGGAAAAAACCCACATTCAGGATTTATTGCAGCTCCTGAAAGGTGTGATTTTTTCACAATTGGACATTGTGGTTTTTTTCCAACATTTTTCCCAATTTTGCTAAAAAACAAGTTCCAAAACCTCCTTAAAGTTTGTGGATTTTAATCAGTTATAACTTGATAACTTGAATAAATCCACTGGTCAGAGAAACAGAAAGGAAGTCTGCATGGGACATTTTGAGCCCAAGATCGGTAAGACACATCGTTGAAAATGTTAAAAGTCCATGTTTAGAATTTTGGATGTCTTTCTATGCCTCCAAAATGGCTTCAGCTCAATAGGACTAGGGAAATGATTAATATATGTTGGAAAAAAAGGCAACTTATCATCAAAATATCTTGACCACTGACACTTTGCAGCTCTTTCTCTACACCAGATGTATTTCACAATACTCCTTAGTCGTCCATCTATGTTTCTATCTATAATATGGCCAACATCAGTCGTGCAATTGTTCCCCTCTCTACATAATCTCTGTCTTTTCTTTATGTCTGAAAATTAAGAAAAAGTGGGGGAAAAAAAACTGTTTCTGTTGTCCAACATTGATATGAGGACATTATTTATAGTGAATAGGACTTTGCAACGCTGTTTAAACAGGTATAGTGAGTTGTTGTCTTGAGCGAAGGAGTTTTAGTTAATTGGTGTCTTGGTGTTCTAAAGTGTTGAGAAAATGGACCGCGAGCTGGGCACACTGTATGGTGCAGCATCAGCAGTAATGCAGGTGTTGTATCCGTTCGTTGTAGTGAAGAGAGAGCTGTGTCATCAGGTAAAGCTCTTACCAGTCCATCTACATTCCAACCCTCTCCTATGGTCATGAGGTCTGAGTAGTGAGTGAGAAATGAGGTCAAGGATATGACCGGCTTAAACGAGCCTCCTTGGTAGGATGACTGGGCTCAGCCTTAGAGATACATTGTAGAGCTGGACATCTGGAGAGTACTCGGAGTGAAGCTCTTTGTCGGATGGAGCCAGTTGAGGTGATGCAAGCCTCTTATTAGGATGCATCCAGGAAGCCCCCTTTTGGAAGTTTTCCAGCCATGTCCAATTGGATGGAAACCCTTTGTTGGACCCAGAGCTCACTGGAATGATTATATGTCTAATCTGGCAGGAGAACGCCTCAAAAATAACAACAATATGAGCTGAAGAAAATTCTAAATCATTAATACTCTAATACTAGTAAGATAAGAGCAGTCGAGCATAAAGTTCTAAAATGTCTAAAAACGACAAGGTTACATTTGAAATGTAAAGCATTCCGTTGGTTATTATAACTATGGCCACAAGGAGCAAAAGAGGAAGTAAACTTTAATGTTTGATGAAGGAGTAAGTCAGAAAAAAACATAATCTTCTCTAGTCTTTTCTAGGTGTGAATTGTTGTTTTTTTCTTTACATGTTGGCCGTGTTTTTCAACTGGCAACTTGTTCAGGCTCTTCAACCCAGCAAATGACTAGCTCAAAATCAATGTCAGTTAATATTATTTATTGAGCATATTTTCAACAACCGCAGCTGATCAAAGCGCTGAACAGACATTAAAGGAACAAGATCAGCAGATTAAAACAAACTGTATGAGAAGTAAAAGCAATAAGCAATGAAAACATTTTGTAATACAACCGTAATAAAAAATTTTAAAGACTTAACCTCAAATTAAAGTCACAGAAAACAAGTGGGTCTTCAGTAGTGATTTAAATTTCAATGGGAGCCAAGCAGTCCTTACAAAAGCAAGTAAACTATTCAATAATTTGGGAGAAGCCAACGCAAAAGCCTGGTAACCTCCATTTTTCGAGATTAGATGTGTAAACATCCAGGAGGCATTGACTGGACCTCCTCAGTGACCTTGCAGGAGTTTTAAAACGTAAAATATCCGCCGGATAAGTTGGCATCAACTCATTTAAAACCTAAAAAAACGGTAATGAAATTTAAAAATCAATCCTGAACCGGGACAGGGAGCCATTGTAAGGAGACCAGGACTGGAACGATGTGTCAATCACTTTCGACATGTGTTTCGACATGTGTGAGCAAGGAGTATTCCTTTTCTGCTATTCATAACCACAGTGTGTGTCCACAGACCAATCAGAGTTTAGTATTCAATGCAGCAGTGGATATGTTAAAATAATATAAATGTAGATACATACTCACTGGTAATTTATATCGTCAATAGAGTCCTGCAGCTCATAAAAATCTGGTTTAAATGAGTCAAAGCATTAGATATTCTGCTCGATGAAGTGCTCCTCCACAAACTGATGATGATTAAATGTAATGCTTCTCATATTTCAAGACAGACTCTTAGAGAGAACAAAATATATGACTGCCCTCGACCACACACATTTATTTACCCAGAATATATTAATGACACAACCAGTGTGTAGACAGCCAGTGTAGGCTTTTAAATACCAGATGTTGACACATGTAATTGACATAACAGGGAGATTTATTGCTTAATTAGAACCACTCGGTCACATTCGCCAAATAGGCACATAAAAGCGTTGAGATAGAAAAGGGTGACTGTAATCAACACACACATTGTGACATTTGATATTTCAGAAACTGGCCTTTCAGACTGTGTATGAATATACAAAGTGTCATGTGCATTAAAAAGAGTGCTAAATTAAGAATGGTAATACATTGCTTTAATAAGTGTCAGTGCAAAGAGCTAGCAGAGCCTCTGGCTCGGCTTTACTATTTATTCTGAATAAGAAAACAGTCTTCAAAGGTTACAGCCAGACAGGAGGTTTTCCAGCCACATTAATTACTTTTTCTATAAATGTGATTCAACAGAATCTCACTTCCCCGTGGTTTTTATTTGATTAAAATCATTGTTATGACTTCTCCGTCAAACATAGAAGCCCGCCGCGTCAGTTCAACCTGTCAGGGTGGATCATACACAAGCTCGCACAGCAGCTTTCATCGCTTCAGACATGAAGGCTCCATGGGACACACTGCAACTTGGAGGCTTTTCTACTTCCATTTAGAGAAGCAAAACCGCTGCCTCTGTTTTCATAGTCCTTCACGACCTTTAACTATGAGCAAAGACAAGGAGGAGGGTTTGATACCGAATGTACATGAAAGATTAACATATATGCTTGGACTGGACATTGAAAGCAAACTCATTCTGTTCTATATAAATACACTTTCTAATGGCTCAGATCTACAGCCTAAATCAGCACATATTTAACCAATGCATTAATTAACCCTATTATGAAGTTTTTCAACAGATATTCACCCATTCCTTGGATGACGTGATGTGACAGATCTCCTTTAATGCAAAAAAAACCCAAATTGAGCACATTTATGATTTATGACGTATTTGAAATGCTTTCCCTTGTCAAATATCTCTAATATTACAGCAGGCTTTTATCTTTCTGTTAAATTGTTTTCTCATTTGAAAAGAAAAATTAAATGAGGAAAAATTTAATCAAAAGGGAATTTTTTTTTCTTCTTTTAATTAGGAACACAGATTTATTTTTTTTTGTTTGCAATTGCTCAAAATATGTCAAAATTGAAATTTCACTGGATACATTTTATAGCACAAAGCTAAACCTACGCTCTCGCCAACAGCAAGAATAAATCTACAGGAATAAGAAAATAATCCCCTGCGTTGAACAAACAATTTCTCTAATTGAACTCCTCAAATTAAATGTAAAATCATGTGTGAAAAAAAGAAAAAATAGCTATAGCTATATAGTCCCCATTTACACCTATAGGGTACAAGCAGATTCTCAAAAATCGTTAGTAGCCCCAATTCAAGTGTATTCTTTCACTATTGACATTTATGTAAAACAAAGTGGTTATCCAGAGCAAAAGGTCAATGACAATGGCAGAATCCAATCAGCGTCATTTGGCCCAAAGGGACACAACTATCATTCCAAGCTACCGTCGATGATAATTCCATACTATCCCCAAATCTTTGTTCCTATCCCCAAATATATTGGGGATATATTGTTCCTATCCCCAAAGATTTGGGGATAGGAGTTGTAACTAGAATATAAATTATGGGATGGAGAGGTGAAAGCACTCAGAAAAAGCTAAAACAGAAAAGGAAATTTCACCCAGCAATTTCAACCCAGGTTTGCAAACTGCGTCATGCCAATAGAGAGAGTAGACATCTTGACAATACACAATCAACCAAATGAAGTGTGTATGAAATTAAATAGGCAGCCCACATCAAAGTATGTGCCACAGGGAAGACTCATCATTGCCAGCTTTATGAAGTGTTGAAGACTATTTTCAATCATCGTTCTGATTTTATGACCTGCAGGCAGCTGTTCTTGATAAAAATAATAAAAAATATCTTTTGATGGACAGTAAACCTACCTGTCCGGTAATGACTGGCAGATGTTAGCGAGTAGCTGGTGAGCGTACTGAAAATGACAAGGAGCCAAATTTTTCCCTCGGGATGTGAGGTTGACCTAAAGCAACCCCTAAAAAGAGAAGGAGGTGGTTGTACGTTTTTCCAGTGGATGCTAATGTTGCTCTGTGGCTGCCGGATGTGATGATAAATTAATAATATCCATATGTTGTTACTCATCTACCACAAACAAATCTATTACTGCGGTTCAAGTTTGAATATCTGAGGGTTTAAAGACCTCCCTTACAACTTACTTTAAGTTGCTTTAAATCAATCTATGCAATCCAACTACCAGTAATCAAAAACAATGATTAACTAGGCCTACGCTGTCGTCCATGATAGCAAGGTTGTATCCCTGCATTGTACAAGCAATACCTCTGGGTGAAATTATCAACTCAAATGTGAAGTTATGTCTGAAAACAACGTTTTTCTTAAAAAGGTGTCTGCTAATGAGTAAAATATGATTATAAAAGAAAGTAAGTATTTCTTTCTTTCATACTATTCCTACCTGTAACTTTTTCTTGCCACTGAAGCTAAGTGCTTCCTCATTGCAGATTTTGTTGGGTCTCTGTAGAATAATGAATAAAGAGTTCAGCCTAGATCTGGTCTTTTTGAAAGACACCTCGAGATAGTATTTGTTGTGTATTGGAAGATATATAAATAAAATGTTATTAAATTTTTTTTTTTCACATTCATAATACTATACTTTCACTTTTATACAAATTGTATACTACCACTCTTTACTTTTAGAAAGTTTTTACAACTTTTCACTTTCATTCTTCTCCTTTTTACTGTAATATTTTCTGTTGGGTTTTCATTAACTTCATACTACTTTGTGCTTTTATACATTTTACCTTTATAACTCTACTTTCATGTTTTTACTTCCATATAATGCATACATTTCATGCATGTCTGTATTTTTCCCTTGAGCTGAAGTAAAGACGTCCAATCAATATGTGTATCAGTCATTCTCTCTTTCTCTAAGTTAATGGACTTCTACTTGAATAAAGAATATGTGTACTGTTGCCACCTCCAGTCCTCAGCCCTGTACAACCGGACAGCCCTATAGTTCATTTCCTCCTTATTTATCTCATCTTTGCCTTTTCTCTGCCCTCTCATACTTCTCCGGCTTTATCAGCTATGTGCAGAGAGAGTGGGAACCAGTTTGCTGAAGGTGTTTCAGCACATTCTGCATTATTTGTTTTTCTCCTTTTGCCAAGTCTGTTTCTCTATTTCATTTTTTCTATTGTGCTAGCTTGTGGCCCTTATCGCAAATAATACTTCATAATGAATAGTATATAATATAAATTAATTGGTTTTGTCTAAAGCTCAGGGCGGCACGGTGGCGTAGTGGTTACTGTTGCTCATCACAGCGAGAAGGTAGCTGGTACGAATCCACCTCTGCCGGCCTTTCTGTGTGGAGTTTACTTGTTCTCCGTGTGTCTGCGTGGGTTCTCTCCGGGAACTCCGGCATCCTCCCACAGTCCAAAAACATAAAATATAGGTGAATTATTGACACTAAAATTGCCCTTAGGAGTGAATATAAGTGTGAATGGTGTGTCGGCCCTGTGATGAACTGGCGACTCGTCCTGGGTATACCCTGCCTCTTGCTCTTGCTTGATATCTGCTCCAGCGACCCTGAACAGGATAAGCAGTTGATAATGAATGAACGAATGTCTAATCCTAGTTCACTTGGCGAGATGTAGCTATAAGCAGTGATATTTAATTTCATTACAGAAAGAGGAAGAACAACTACCTGCATTTGCAGAGCTCTCATCAGCTCATAGTTTGGTGTTCCTAACACTATGAGATGAGCATGGATGTTTGATTTATGAGCCACACGTTTCGTGTGCTTCACAGCACAAGCAGCTGTTATGGCCGAACAACACAGGCTGCATGAACAGAGCACGATGGCTGCCTCACCTGAACACTGCACATGTGCACACCACACAGATAGCATTGCTGCTTTCTACGTTTGGCTTTGATTGTGATCAACAATGACGGTGATGTTATTTTGCTCTAACCTTGTCCATAGGGGAAGAAATATGAAAAATGGCTCAAGGCAAAGAAATAACTTTTTTTTTTCATATCTGTGGACTGTTATGAAAGAGTAGCAAAGTCTGCAGGTGTAGCCATTAAAAGAAACGTGTGTTTATGACTCAACATAATGAGGCTTATTGCAAGTTTTCTTGTTAGATTATGGTTTGTTACTATTCAGTCAGTGTTGCTTTAAACTATGCTTATAAGTGGAAATCTTGTTATATGTGGTGTTTTTTAACTTTAACACTTCCTTTAATGGTTTCTGCATGGCCTTGCTCTTTCTCAACCTCTTCTTCTGCATTATGCTCCTCCTCCTCTATCTCTTTCATCTCTGGCTGAGAGGCTGCGTCAGGGCAGATAAATGTTGGGCAGATGTTATGCAGAAGTCTCGCCCTGGGTGGCATAACTAAATAAGAGTGTGTGTGTTTGCCTCTGTATGTCGCCTTGGGAGGCTATAGCTAAATAAGGGAAAGAAAAAATGCCTCAAGTTGTTTTCAATTCATGACCGCTCCCAGCCGCAGCCATTCAGAGGCTGTTCTTTACTTTGCTGCTGATTTTTAGCAACGTCATGTTCAGAGTATAACATATTATAAAATCTGTATTCAGAGTATGTATGATTTCATGATGCTAATATAATTTAAGAATACTTTATACGTTTAAGTCTGTTATGCCAAATTGCCCGGAGTGTACCCTTCCTCTCGCTCGCTGTCTACTAGGTTAGACTCAAGCCCCCCTATGATCCTTAACATGAAAATAAGTTAAAGAATCATGGATCAATTTAGGTCTCATTTAACTGCTTTTTTAATATTGTTTAAGTTTCTCCTCCACATAATACATACACCAGTCCAGAATAATAGAAAATAGACGGATGAGGGACTTCTCTCTGCTCATGTTTTTCCTCTCCTGGCTCTGCCTTTGCTGGTATTTGCAGATTTTGTTCACTTATTAGGCATTTGGCAGTCACCCTAACTTTTCTATATTCACCACATTATCATGATTAGCACTGCTGATGAAGGGAACATTCATGGTGAATAATGAAAATGGATTCACTAAGTGGACTGGCTGATGGCTGAATAAACGTCTCGCTCGGTGACTGAAGAACTGGATAATCGACTGTTTGCTTTGCAACTCATTGAAAAAGACACTTACTATAAGTGAGACTTTAACAGATTAAGTCTGGTAATATTCTGTTTGTCTTACATAACTTAATGCATGGATCTGTAGACCCAATGCAGGTAAATTCATTCCTCTGAGCCCCCAATTTTGTCCATAAATACATCAGTGAGCCATACTGCTGCACTGTGTGACGCGTTCCTGCATTATGGTAATCATTGGCGTTGTAATTTATTTTGAGGCAGTCCCTCAAACACCATCCTATTGCTGCAAACACAACAACAAATCCTACTATCATAATTACCCAGCAGCTTTTGCGTCCCACCATTCCTCCGATCGTCCCCGAAACCTGCCATATAAAGCAGTTGTATTTGCTATCGGTCTTTTCCTGCCTTATGTTTTACTTCATATTTGATGACGGATAAATATGCAGGATTTTTAGTTATTGCATTGAAATCCTGTATTTTGGTATCCACCCACACACGGGCTATGAGAAAATGAGTTTCATCGATAAAATAAGCCACTCTGGCTTGGCAGAATAATGGAGCCTTTTTTACCAAATACAAGAGAAAATTGATATCAGGTTCTTCATTTGCACCATGCAATGACACATGATCAATATCTTTATATATTTTCTGAATGAGTAAAGAACTCAAGTTAATGTCGGATCTACATTAAAAAAAAAGATCAGCAGTACTTTATTACTTAATAGTAAACAAATGCAGTTCATTTCTACACTGAAAAGGATGGCATGAAGAGAGCAATATCTATATCCTTTTATACATATAAAATACATGTACTGTATGGAGTGTACTCAGATGTGAGATAGTAAAAGCAAGAAAAGTCTCTTGGCTTACTTCTGGCACACCGACATCAAGCCAATGGCACAAGATGAGGGGAAAAGGAAGACTAGTTTTGACCCATAATGGGTTTTCCTCGAGACTAGGAAGAGGCGTGAACCATAGTGTTGTGATTCCTTACATCAGCAAATCATGTCCAGAATGCTTAACCTACTTATCACTTCATAAATACAGTACTAACAACATGAACATCTAGCATAGCATCTAGTCAGGATGCCCCCCAGACGCCTCCCTGGGGAGGTGTCTCGGGCATGTCTATCTGGGAATGAGACCCCGGGGTAGACCAAGGACCCACTGGAGAGATTACATATCTCGGCTGGCGTGGGAACGCCTCGGAATCCTCCTAGAGGAGTTGGTGGATGTGGCCGGGGAGAGGAAAGTCTGGGCTTACCTGCTGAAACTGCTGCCCCCGCGACCTGGACCCGGATAAGCAGACGATAACGAGAATATCAAAGTCATAATAATAACTATTGTCCTATCTATTACACGATATTTGTTATTATAATCATCATCAGCATCACTACCTGGTTACAATCATATCTATACAAATGATAATAATAATAATAATAATAATAATAATAATGATGATGATGATGATGATGATAATAATGATAATAATAATAGTAACGATACACAAAGACTACAACGGCTGTGACCAGTTTACAAATAAAGTTACATCAGATACCAGAGCACTGCAATTCATATTTTCCTCAGTTAACTCAATGACCTCCAATTACTAACATAATGGCAAATGTCGATGTAGCGTGCTATTGGATAATGCACATCAATGGTCTTATGGTCTGTGTGTGTTCTGCCACTCTGACTTTTAATCTTAATTGAAAAACATTTACGGGCGGTTTAGAAGTTACACAACACATGTATGAATACATTTAAATAAATGTCTATGCTTATATGTCACTTTTGTTTTTAGATCATGGAATTATTTCTTTGCATCGTGTTTGAACAGTGATAACATCTACAGTTTCCAGGCATTTCAGGGTATCTCCAGATCTCTTCAGCCACTGGTCTAACTTCCTACCTGGAAGATAACTATGTGAATCTGTATTGAATGGGCTCACTTAAAATACATATATATATATATATATATATATATATAAAAAAAAAATTTTTTTAATGCATCTGGGTGACTATAAATAGCAGCAACAAGATGGTGGTGATTGTATGGCCAGCAGCTCTGTATTTAACCCTTTGGAGACAGAGGCCAGATTGGCATTAACCCCAAGCCCTAAGCGTCTATATACTATATTAGATGATATTATATTGATTAAATTTAGATCTTTCTTTTAGCACAACATTAATCTCATGGATCCCTTTTCTTTCCCTCTGTGTTAATCTAGTTGGTGTGATTGAAAGGTTGAATTGGGTTGTTGGCATCACCCAAATCCCTGCTCCATGAAACAAAACGTAGCACGTTTGAAGGAGCTAGCAGCATTTGCATGCACTGCTGTATTCCTGTTTCCTAAAAATGTACCGAACAGATCGGAGTACATCTAGCAGTAGCAGGTAGACCACGTTCCAGACTGGCCTGACTCAAACAAAGGTACAAGTGTTATCCATACAGCAGGACCACATTCTTTGGAGAACCAGCCACTCAGCAAGTTGATAGGTCACCTACCGCTGGGACTTCTTGCAAAACCAACTAATAGTAAGAGCAAAGGAAGAAGGCCACGGACGCTCCATTTTAATTGACAGGTCAGCCTAAGATGCAATTTAATTGTAAGGGTAGAACCATTATTAATCAGACCAGGTGTGACTTTCGTTTCTTTCTACTTTTTTTCTTGTTTGTGCTGTTTGGTGATAATACCAGGCAGCGGCTTATTTCCATGTAATTTATTCAACACTGTATCAATACCTTTTTGAAATTCATTCCAAGACTCTATTTTCAGATAGCCTTCTGACGGCCTTGAAATTCGGCCCGGATTGCAAACCACTGCTGTTTGATTGATGAACTCTGGACAGTGTTTGTACACCTGCTTATTTTTCTTGTCTATATGTTGGCCATCACTGCAGTACACAGAAAAATACGCTGTGGATATTGGGAAAGTGACTGACTGCAGGCAGCAAACGGCAAGACGGTAGCTGAGATCTGATTCACTGAGATCAACAGTCCGTGCATCTGCTGCTGTAAGGTGCTCGGTTCCTCACTGCCCCAGATTAACAGCTACAAAGAATGAGGGCCGAATTAGCATTTCACTTTTTGTCCTGGTCTCTCTTAATTTTTGCCTTCTGGTTTCCACTTTTAAACAACTAATTACCACTCTGGGCCTACGTGTACTGCCCATACTGTCGAGTAATGATTGAGGGGCTAATGCTAATGCATCCTCACACACCAGGAAGGCAGACCTTTTCTAAGAAGTACCCCCACGCAAATGTACACACAGGTGGCGATTCTGTGTAAGAGCGCATCCATACAATATGTTCGTTCACTAATGCTCCCTTAGGAATGCACAATCACTCGTCCACATGACCACACATTCATGCATCCGGTTAATTGGATTTGAAGTCAGGCCTATAATGAGTTAATTACTTTATTAAGTTGATGCATAGTAGAGGCAGAAGTCACTAGTGTGTGTGTGTGTGTGTGTGTGTGTGTGTGTGTGTGTGTGTTTGTTTGTTTGTGTGTGTTCTTGGATTCAGAGACTCGGAGCATTTGTAAATCTAACGTTTATGTGCATCTTCCCTCGACAGAGCAGCCCTGACCCCCATTAATGTGTATTAATAAGCATGCTAAATGTTCAATTTGAAAATCTAAGAGCTTACATCCAAGATAATATTAAGACCCTCATGTGTGTGTTTGTGTGTTCTTCCAGTTTTGAACCGACAGCATTATCTGGGCAAGCTTCAGCTTGAAAAGGAGATTATCTTGTTTACTGTCACAGAGTTTGAATGTAGATTAAATTGCTCACTGTATTACCTGCTGGATTCTCTGCACGCTGTGGATGTATATGCATCAAACCCAGTGGGCATATGTTAGCTGTCACCTGATGTGCTGCACCACACCTTGAGCTTCTTTTGTGAAATCTTCTCCATTTCTAATCTAAACGAAAGAAGATGAACACCCCGTGTCAGCCTTTTAATAACATTATCAGATCTTACAATACCGAATACATCTGTCACATTACGCAGGTTCCCTTTTTTCTTGAAGTTTACAAAATGTTCAGATCAGGATGAAAAGTCCCATTCTGTGTCTAAAGTGAAGAAATTGACATTGAATTGATACATCTGATGATATAGGATATATGCAAAATCATGCTAAATATTAATACAAGTGAATGGGTGAATGTATTTGTCTGAGTGAATCTGAAGTTTAGATCTGAACAGCTGCAACATGATGGTGAGTGTTTGGGCAGCGTCTACCTACCCTCATCCTGTCCGAGTGCCGTGCTGTGCCGGTTTCAATCATAGTTCTTCCCGTAGGGTACAATAGCGTGATCTTGGATGCTGTGATGGAACTCATCATTGTAACTGTGTAGGAAAAACCATCTCTGGTGCTCTACTGCTTTGGTCGCCTGAGTTCCATCCAGTTTTCCTGTGACCCGACATAAATCAAGAGATAATTCGATACGTGGTTTTCTTTTCCACCTGTGATGGCAGGTTACATAAAGAAATTCTTGATTGTGACTCACATTCATTTTCAGGGTCATGTTCTACCTTTCGCACTAAAGATAAATTCCCAAAATTCCTGATGCGTTTGTATCAGTTGTGTGTTTGCTGATTTAGCAACATGACATCTAAGTTTAAAGTTGTTGAATATATATAATACATGTCACCTTTAGAGTAATTCAATTTATTTTAATGATAGAAGGATTACAGTATTGACAATTACAGTGAACTGTAGTATCTGAAAGAGGAGCACGTCATTGTTAAGCTTTTAAATTTAACTTTATTTAAATTTGCAAAGTAAATGTTTTTCCAGCAGCATCTGAGTTTGTTGCGTGTTTAAATAATGTCATACACATCTTATATCAGTTATTCCCATGCACAAAATGTGATAAAGCTTTATTACTTTATTCCAATTATTAACCAACTCATGCCACAGAGACCCTTTGATAAATTATGTTCTTATGGTGCAGACTAGATATTAAATTGTTCCAAGAATAAATGGGGAAAAAAAGTTTATTTTTGTTGCTGTAATTACATTAATAAAAATTCCCTTTGGGGGAACTATTTTTAAGCTTTATAAACATCAAACTTCAGGCAGCCTTTATATATACAATCTTGCCTGGAGACTTTGGAAGGAATAGTTAGAACAGAGCAGTGCAGTCAAAAATAATGTAGACCAAACATGTCAAACGGAAGGAGGAAGCTCAGGCGACTGTCCTACAATTACACAATCTGTGCAAACACACTTTTTGTAATTGCTATCACTAATGTAATAGATGTGATGTATGTGTAAATTGCATTATTCCACAGAGAACAGGTCGCTAAAAAATACTCACATCTCACATGGTTGTTTTGTGTCCATGGAATGTATAAAGCTAGCCATTATGGTGTACCAATTTTAATAACAATGGACAAATTTAACCTTATTCCACCTTCAGTGAGGAAGGATGTGCAAACATTCCAATACCAATTTTTCCGTGTCCAACTTTCCATCCTAGCAAATAAATATGTTGTTGGACATGCTGCTATCTGTACGTTAGATAACTCTCATGCTTCTGGAATTCAGCTTGGTCACCTATCCTTGAGTTTCTTTATACACCTGCATGCATCCACACGTTTCGTGTTACGGCTCTCCATAACTTCCTCTCTCTCTCTCTTTAAGTCTCTCCTCTCTTGATCTAATGTCTCTCTCATTTTCTCATCATCTTTCGTATCTGTTCCCTTGTGATGGAGACTCGTTGTCAACTCATTGTTGCCAAGTGATCATCCCGGCCCTCCCCATCCCCCAACCTAAAATATGTTCATTTTGCATTGTCTGCTAATATTTCCTGCCCTAGGGACATTTCAAACATACACACTCACACACACACACTCATTTGCAATATGCTCCATTTGGCAGATTGCCTTATAGGTGGTACCTTTTGCACTTTTCCAATTGTGCACAAACACATACATACACTCATTAACATTACATCTCTTTTTGTGCAATTCATTTGTAAAAATTTCCTCTCAAGAGCCCAAAGTAAAAGAATCTTCAACTTCAAAAATGGAATCCACTAAAATCCGTTTAGATAAAATCCCCCTTCAAGAAATCCACACACACATACAAATATTCTGGCAGTCTGCTGGGTGTGTGTGAGCCAGATGAAAACAGGTGTAGTACGCCATATGTTGACTCAGTTTAAAGGTCAGCCCTCTTGTCGTGTCTTTATCTTATCCCGATAGATTTTCAAGTCTCATCGTCAAAGTTACAAGATTACAAAATACGAGACCCTCACTGTCATTTCAGTCGAATACTAATATGTGATATAATTGTGTGATATACTTGTCTAGATACTTTCTGCTGCATCTCCACCACAAAGTTTTGTTTTAAAAGAGAGGCAGACTAATGGTAAAGACTGCATTCCAACAAGACGAGGAGAGATAGATTTTAAAGTGCATGGGCGTGTTGTATTGCTTTCAATGACAGAGAGGCTCCTCACTGCTGAGTCTGCTTGCCCCATTCACACCAGCACGTGGCATTTTTGAAGTTAAACAATCAACCACACTCACCACTAAAGAGCACATATTTGGATCTTATCAAGAGGCTATAAAGTGGAAATATACTGATTAAAGTACTGGGCAGGAACTGCCTGTCTCCCATTAGCAGAGTTTAGTCTGGCAGAATATAGTGTGCCATGTTGTTGTGCTGTTTGGTGACTGACCAAACCAAACAATCAAGTACAGGCTTCGGAAATAATGAACCAATTCCAGTCAAAAGACCGTTTGTTATTATTTTACCAGTTGAGATAAAGTCACATATTTGATTATCTCAGACAACTACAAATAGAAGTAGATTCTGGAGATGGAGCTGCAAGGCAGGAGAAAGAGGGGAAGACAAAAGAGGAGGTTTCTGGATGTGGTGAGAAAAGGACATGCAGTTGGTTGGTGTGACAGAGGAAGATGAAGAGGACAGCGTAAAACTGGAAACAAATGATCCGCTGTAGCGACCCCTAAAAGTAACAGCAGGAAGAATAAAAAAAAAGGATCAGCTTGGGTCAGCTTTGATATCATATCATAGTAATAAATGTTGTATGAATGAGAAATGAGAACATAGCAAGCAGAGGGAACAGACAATAACCGGTGTTGGACAGACTGTGGATGGGTTTGGCTCCGTCACACGTTTGGCCCGGCTGTAAAGACGCTGAGACGCAGATTGTGTGGCTCAAAATACTGCCTATGTGCCAGTGATATATTAAGCCACGGCAAAGTTTTCCCTCCTTTCCAAGCCAGAAAAGTCACGTCAAACTTTGTGTACCACATGAACAAGTGAACCTACCATGAAAAAAGTAAGAAATAGAAGTTGGACAGAACATGAAGCCTGAAATAAACACATTGGTAGACTTGGAGGCAAGGACAACAAAATCAGAATATGTGATCTAATATACAATCTGTTTTTTTGTTGTTGTTTTTTTAAATAATGAAATTTTCTGTTGCATTGTTTTTCTATGTAAAATATTTATGCCAACAATGAATGTGGTGTTAAAGATTAATTCAAAAACATATATATGGTTACATTTAAAATTCTGTTGAACATACTGAGGCAACATTTCAGACCTTAGATGACCTGAGTTTTGTGCTCCGTGACTCATTTCAGGGTAGGTCCTAATTTTAGCTTTACTGGTCTTTCTTTGCTGTGCAGTGTATGGAGGTGGCGGTGTGCAGGATTGGTTGGCAAGGAATGATCACAGCTCAATCCACTGCACCCAGCAATTGGACACAGTTAAATTTCTTAATCATTTAATATTTTGTTCTGCTGGTGAAATGGGCCGTTAAAGGACAACCGTGAGTCAGTTCCTCAAACTCTGTGCCTCCTTTGCCAGCTAAGTGCACATAGTGGTGAACAGAGCTCTGAATAGTTCTCCAGTCATGTTTTACACCAATTGTCTCTGCAAAATCATACTTCCTCTGTCTACATGCAAGTTCATATAAACAGCATCCCATTTTTTTTCAGGACCCTAGACTCTGGCTTTGTTAACAAAGTTAAACCTCTGCTCGGAACACAATGTCTACTTCCTCTATGGACAAATCCCTACCTGTCCTGGAAGAGCTTTCAAACTAAAGTTTATCAACAGTTTATCAACAGTTTATCAACATTAGCCAACAGCAATTATAGGATCTGTCCAATGGGGCCAATGGGTCTATTTTACTTGTGCAAAGTGAGGAGTCCGGTCATGGTTTAAGGATAAAAACCGTACAGTGTGAGCACATGAACCCGGAGCTTTAGCCTCACATTTCAAATGATACATAACAACAGTAAAAGTTCTTGTTGGTTTTCTTTGCTTTCTCTTTGTTAGCTGCTACTACTCCATCAAGCTGTCAGAGGTAGTATGGATACCATTCTGAAACTTAGTCTATCCCCTGCTGACAGAGGGATCTTCAATCTGATAAAGGATATTTCCAGGATACCAAATTGACTCAGCAGTGAACACAGGTTTGAAAGATAGAGATGGGAGCTCCAATCTAAAGATCACAGAGGGAAAGTCAACCTTTACATCACATACTTACATCAAGGTAGAAGACAATGCACTAAACTGAAAAACATTGAAATGCCATCGTCATTCTCTCCAGCAATCATATCTGGTTTAGTCGAAATAAAATCTAAATTTAAGGCATTTCTGAAATAAGATCTCCCCGAGATGACTCGTATAGAACAAATTTGGACTAAATCAGACCAAAGCTTGAGAAATTGTAGCCCAAAATCTTTGTGAGATTAAAGCTCTCTCTAGTGGTGGAAATATACACCGGGCCACTCACAGAATTATTCCAGTTCTTCGCGCATTAAGGTACAAGTGGGAATAAAAATGAAAAGAAAATTATCCTTGAAACAGTTTTTGAGTTATTGCCTTTACATGAAGGATCTGCGGAGGTGGATGTGGATTTGGCGATGAGGATTCCATAATGTCTCCAACTTTTTCAGGGATATATAAAGCACAGAAATCCATGAAACACGTGAACACACTAATCATTTTTTATTACAAAGAGTAACTTGAGTGTAGTCATCACATGCTCATGTTCTTAATTGTCCACCTTAATTTTCATAGATTAGAAAATAATACCTCCAGCTCTCTGCATTTGTTTGTCTGTTTTGTTTGTTTGCTTGTTAGTTTCATATCAAGATAATGGAAAAAATGAATAGACGGATTTGCAAGAAATTTGAACAAAACGTAGCTTTAGGCATGTATTAGAGATCATTACATTTTGGTGACATTTCATATTTGCCAGATTTAAAATAAAATAAAATAAAGTCGGTTGTGGTGCCAGATTTTGGTCAAAGTACTTTCTTGAAAACTCAGTCAGTCAGTTTTGAAAGCTGGGATTATTATATTTTTGTTATTTTTCATCATATGATGAAACAAAAAAAGGGGGGGTGGTGTGTAGGGGGTTGGAGCTGGGGGCTCTGAAAAGATATGTGGAGGTGGAGAGTCAGGAGAGATGGATGGTTCCAGGGTATTTGAGAGATACTGAGTTTTGTTGGAGTTTTTGCTAGATATAGACGCAGGCAATAACTCATAAATGAACGGACAAATCTGCATGAAATATTCCAAAATAAAACAATCTAATTGATTCAAGCCATAATAATGTTTACCTTCGGTAATGTTGTGCCTTGGCGGAGGTTTGCATTCTCTGAGCACTTTTTCTATTCCATCCTATTTTTTTTAATGTAATCTGTTTTTTTTCCAATTTTAATTAAGTAGCGCCTCTACATAAGATTCCAAATTATTTTTTCTTTACAAGCCTTCTGCTGAGGGATGGGTCATGTGGTGTCACAAAGGTTGAACACTTTTAGCGGGGACCGCTCTTAATTCAAGCTGATTTACATTACAGGTGACTGCATGTACTGGCTCAGCTAATGACTTTAAATGTCAATTATTTGGAGAAATCCATTAAGGATTCTTTTGGACCAGCTATGAGTCATGACCTCTTAAACAAAGCCATCAGAGTTTTGCAGAGCTGCAGTTTGGATTGAAACTTTCTACTTCCAGACCTTTACGGATTTTAATAAAAAGCTCTCAATTTCTAAATGTTAAACATGTTGCCCTGAACAGTACTTGAATCTCCAGGTCTAGCACATGCTAATAATAAAAATTATACAATATAATTTAATATTATATTTATATTTAGATACTGATGTTGCTTATCTCCTAGATATCTGTAAAAGACACACATTGATAGTGTTGAAAAGATCAGTTTATCTCCCAGTGCCCTTTCATCTTAGTTTGGACCTCTTTGCTCTCAGTCCTTGTAATTTCCCTTGTTTTTTTGTTAATCTTTAATATTCATGTCTCATTTCCTTTAAGGTCCCAATTACATGACAGTGCTTTAAATCAAATAAAAAATATTTTCGTAGGTATTTAAAATTTTTTCCGCATTCGTACCACAACATTCTAAAGACGATCCTTGTATACCTGGATCTACAAAAGCTACAGAAAACTCTCTCAACATCACCAACAAGACTGTCTGCATAAAGCATTGTCTCCAATGATCAAATTGATGATGAAGAAACTCTCCACTGCAAACCCCTTACATTTTTGTTCTGTTCTGTCCGAGGGTCTGTGACATCACAGTTTCTGCCGGGATTGTATTTGCCAGTTTCCTCAGATATAGAAAAAGTAGCATTATATTTGTCTTTTTATTCCACTGATCGAACTGACCGTCCTGGAGCTTTATGTCCATTTTATTGTCATGCGTTCAAACCTTCCACTCAGTCCCTAACTCCTTGTCTGGCTTTAGCCTGTGCATGTGATCAAAGGATTAATTCTTGACCTTTTGGATTTCCTGCGAGATGGACTTTTTTGCGTTTGAAGGAGTTAAGTTCAGGCCTTTCCTATAATAATAATAATAATAATAATACACTTAATTTATAACGCACTTTACATTTGGATCAAATCTCAAAGTGCTACAAAGTAAATGCGGATAAATGCATCAATAAAAAATACCCCACTCCACCCCCACCCCACCTCAACCCTAAACAAGATAGTTGGCTACAGAGAAATGATGGATAGATTACAACTTGGATATTTTTTTGCCGTTATTTTGGATTTTTGTTTATTGAATCGCTGAACGCACTTTGTCTCCTATATTGTTTGATATCTGGGTCACTTTATTGAATTCAACGTAACAAACGTTTCAGAATTTACATAATCTGACATCTTACCACTGAAGCTCCAACTTCTGTGTTCAGGTTCAGAGGTCTGTTTATGGTTCTAAAAAGTAAATAGATAGACAGACAGACAGACCGACAGACAGGTAGAATTGTTAAGGTGAACAGAAATCAAAATGAAGCTAACACGTCCTTCTGACGCTTTGAATTTTTCAACATTTCACCAAGGTCACAATCTTTACCGGTCCTTAAAGGGCTGCCAGGAAAAAAACATGAGGTCCATCCATGAATGTTTATCTGTTATTAGCCATCGGGTCATTGCTAATATTTATGAAACCATAATTTAAAAGTAATAACTGAAAGTTTTTATGCCATTTATTTGAAGTCAAGCAAAGTTGCTAGAGACAATTTTGCATCTGTAGGGATCGATTTTATGAAGGAGCAGTTTTGACAGAGGAAGATTTGCTTATTGTAGAAATTTATTTTCCATATGAATTAAGCTGTGAACTTCGCAAAGCCTCTCTAGCACTGAAAATACAACGAGTATTGCATTTACACCCGCGCCACATAGAGTCATTGGAACTAGAGAAGGGGACAACAACAAAACCATTGGACACTGGACAATGAGATTTTAAAGACATCATTTCAGCTCTTCATTCAAGTCATGTGACTAAATAGACGTTCAGCGACACAACAGTAACATACACAGTCCATTCATGGTATGGCATCAATTTCCACCAAACAGAGTCGTGTTATATATTATTAAATAACTACATTAAGTTGAAAAATAATAGATCTATGTGCAACCAACATGCCTAATTTGAGCAGTTGATACTTTATCTGTTAAACATGAATTATAAGTGTCCAGCTGACAAAATGGAGCAACATAGATTCAACCAAACTTTATACCTTTTGATTTACTTAAGAGAGTTATTCTGTCCTCATCCGGGACAAAATAGTGGTAAATGGATAGGTCATATGATTAAACGTATAAGCTAAACTAAAAGCCAACACACACATATATTGATTCAATTTACTGACTTAAACAACTTTCAAAGTTCACATCTTTGCGTTCCCTCCCAAGTGATTTTGCCAATTAGTTCTAAGTTCTAGGAGACAGAATTGACTGAAATCTGTACATACAGTTAATCACACACAACCAACAGCAATAAATACAGCAAGAGCCACTTGGCCAGAGTTCAAATCCCATCTGTACCGAGGCAGCCTGTGTGTTCTCAACAGATGGAGACAGCAATGTGTGTGGTTGTGTGATTGTGTGTGTGTGTGTGTGTGTGTGTGTGTGTGTGTGTGTGAGTGCATGGGTGAATAGTGTTGGGGCCTTCATTGCTTCCTCAGTGCGTACTCTTCTCAAAATGACTTCAGAAGTTCACGTTACAGACGTTTTGAAGCATAGCTAGCCTAATAGGTCTCTTTACACATGATGGTGTATCGCTCCAAGCACAGTCTAAGGTTGTGATGCAACAACACAGTAAACTGCAAAAAGTTTAAACATTACCAAGGACTGTTATTCTATCCATGTATCAAATATGTAGATTCTCATTAGATTTTCTGGCTCCCTACGAGCCATTTAGAACCATTAGAAAGCAAAAGTGAGAGGTATTCAAGATTACGGAAGTAGTCCATTTGTAGAAATCAGAGATCAACAGTAAGACCTGTGTGAAATGTTGCAGTGATACCGTTAAAAAGTTGAGAAAAAAAAAAGAAAAAAGATAGAACCCTCAAAATTACAGTTACTGCGTTCAATTTCATGACAAATTAAATGGGCTGGTCATGAATGTATTATGTGTCTTTAAAACATTTTTTATTTCCTGAGGAATTTTTTTTTTGCTTTTCAGGGATGATATGGCTTAGAAAAACAATTATTGCATTATTGAAACACGTTTGGGAACCACTGGGTTGCTTAATGACTGCATTTCAGATAGAAATTTACACTGGATTAATGGTGATTAAAAAAAATCTAGCATCAAAGGTTCTCTTAAATTTTTAAAGCTACAGACATCAATACTGCTACACAAAGCCAAAGGGCAATGACTATAGTGTTGACAAAACAAATTCCAAACCTAAATCCATATCCTCTCTTTCATCTGTTTGGGAATTGTTATCCAGAGATATTGTCTTTTATTTCTAATGCTTACAGTTGGTGAAAAAAAGAATTTAACCGCAAAAGAGATGAAACATGAGGTGAAACATGTTAGTAACCAACCTACTGAAAATCTGTCTCAGAAGATCTCTTCAGCTCATGAAACTTCTTACCTTACTTCTCTCTTTTTTTTATTTTTGGCCTGTACTTTGGCTGTCGCAAGTCTTGTTTCAAACAGCATCTACAGTTTCTAGCCAAACTCAAGGCCTCTTAACTCTCCAAAAGTCAAAGACAGCAATTAGCTAGTTACTGAAGTGAAGGATTTATCAACTGAAGAGCCGGGAATTTTTCTCAGGGGTTGGTGGAGACCAAAGCAGCCAAGAAAAGCAAGTCAGTATCAGCCAAAAACACTCAAAGTTGATAAATATATTTCTCCCGGTGGCTAATGTTACAGTTTTATCAGAGTCTGGACCCAAATGCAGACACACAAGATACTGAGAGCTCAGTACAAGGATTCCATGTCAAATAAATAACAGGAAGCAAACACAAGAAAAACTGACAAAGAGAGAAGGGGTGATGAACTCCTTCAGCGAGAAACAAACTTCCAATATAGAGCACAAATTAAACCAAAGACAGACCAATGACTGCTAGTTTACTATAGTAAGTGTGGTAGGAGCTATCGTCTGCCATTATTGTGTTAACACATGATGCAAGAAGTCGGATACACAATTGAAGGAATACGTCTGATGCTCCGAGTGTAAACCATAGCCTGTGCTGCCGTCGGTGATAAATAAATACAATCCTCCTTAAAAGTTAAAGCAAATCATTCCACATCTTTGCATGTCATATTAGTTATGAATTAAAGCCTTCTTGCAGTTGAAACAAGAAGGCCACGTATTGTGTATTCATGAGCAGTTGACCACTATTGATTTGACAAAATTCTGCTTTTACATTCAGATTGATGGATTTCCATCCCCATCATTGATTGTCATGATGGATATAAATATCATCGCAACCCGTCCCGCGTCTCCCTCCTTTATATCTGCCCGTGTGTGTAGCCCTTGCTGTATTTGAGACACATATTTCACAATATTTCTGACAGATGAATACAACATCGGCCAAGAAGAGTGTTTAATGGAATAGATGTTGGATGCATGTTTCTCGTTAAAATATAAAGGTCTGAATAATTACCTCCCATGAATCACAATTAGCTTGATACTGGGATAAGGAGGCAGAATCCATCGATAAGGAAGTGTGTGTGTTTCTGTGTCGCTCTATTTATGGCCATCTGTGCACGTTTGTGTGGGTGATACGCTTTCTTTGTACTTTGGCAGCCACTTCTATCCTCATTAGTTTTCTGTGTGCAAGTGCGAAAGTATGGATTCTGTTGTTATCTCCAAATTTGCCAAGGTGCATCTTTCAGACGGTCACAGGAAACCGTGGAAATTTGTGAACCATACTTCAGGAAGAGGGCGCTGAAATCACTTCTACTCTGCTATAACTGCTCCAGAGAGTAACAGCAATGCTACATGAGCATTTACTCCAGCGTGAATTACATCAATTGAGGTTTTTCATCCAATGACATGCTCTCCTCACAGGAAATGGATTGATATTTAATTCCCAGACAAATTGGGACAGAGCTGTGAGTGGATGTGTGTGCACATGATGAAAGCGGTATGTAAATGTAGTGTTTAATGACTGAGTGTGACCTCAACAGTAAGAGCATGTGAGAGAGCGAGACTTTGTCACTGTCATGATCGCCCTCAATCCTTTTCAATGTTCATTTACGCTCTTCCCTCTCCTTCCCAGTTGATGTCGATGTGTATCAATTAAATATGTATTAATGATGAATATGGCCGAGACAGTGACAGTCCATTGACTGATGACAGAGTGAACAACCTAATTATTAGAGGTCTTATCACCTCTCACCAGACATATTGCACACACACACACTGACCTGAACTCCTGCTCAATGTCATACATTGCTTTCTCATCATAATCAAAATTTTGGCCCCAACTCAAATTTTTTTCAAAAGTTGTACAAGGATCTTTGTCGATCAAGGTTACGAATGAGGTGCCCACACTTTCTACCTTTGCCCAGATATGAATATATCCGGACAAACTCTGGCACATACTGTGAAGTGATTAAATAAGACATTACAGCCGACGTAATAGTTTTTGAAATTAGAATGAATATAAATGAGCAGGAATATCTCTTTCATCTATCACATCATTAGTGAAATACCGGCTTATATAAATCGTAAAAGATATCAATGAGGACGCAAACAATGGAAAAATGTCAGTTTTGATACCTTTTTCATCTATAATGTCTCATCTACCTGGCTGATTGCCATGGAACGGGGTAGAGGAAGTCAGCATAGTGGTGTAGAGGGTAACACTGTTGCCTCTCAAAAAAAGGAAACATTCCTCCCACGTTTCTGTGTGCTCCCTAGTATCCACTCACAGTCCAAAAAAGTCACATCAGTGATTCAAAATTTGTCCACACTACAAACTTTAACGCTCAATCAATTAACCTGAATGAGTATTGAAAACTTTTTTTTTTCTGCTAAACTTAAACTTGTTGAGTTTCAGTAAATTTTTGCTTTCCATTTTGCTTATCAAACTCAAAATATTTCTAGTCGTATATATTTGCTTGCAAATTATGTCGCTGATACTTAAAATTATCATTTCAAAGATAATAAAGACCCTTAAGGTTTTTAGGATTTAATACTAAATACTTAAATGAGCTAACCGGAATAAGTTATTCATTTTTGATTTAAAATGTTGAAAGCTTGTGGCATCTGCTTTTTTTGGTGTTCATAATACTCATACAGTTTGGATAAGATGGGTTTTTTTGTAAATTAGTTATAATTTGTTACGGAAAGCTGAGGGACATGTACTACCTTTAAGGAATGTATTAATAATTGTTTTCATAATACAAAGTCCCATCAAACATATTCTTTAGAGAAAAATATGTTTCGACCAGAAGTGTATAAACCATTTTATTTTGGAATAATGTGCATTTCCTTTTCTGACTGCCGAAGTTTCCTGACTGCAGATGTCAGTTGATGTAATTTAATTGAATCAAAAAGTACATGTACGTGTAATGGAAAGATTATGAGTCGATATATTCACTGATTTAACTCAGTGAAAATGAAAAAGCAACATGTACAAGTATCTGAATATTTAAGCTGTGATATTTTTTGAGTTTAGTAACCCAAAAAAAGTGGTGCAAACTCATTTTGAGTTCTGGTAACTTTATCAGGCTTACAGTGTAAAGCTGGGATAGGCTATATTTTTTGGAATCACTGGTCAAGAAGTTACATCAGGTCCAACAACCTGGGTAGTCGTCTAACTCCCTTTAATAGTGGTACAACAAATGTGATGTAACACTACCTGTAGTCAAATTCACTCAAAGTTGAACCAGGATGCTGCTCTCTAAGTTCCAATCTGGAATTGGGGTTTTATATATAATATAATTATTTTATTCTTTTGATAGTTTAGCCGGCACACGCTACCTGATGATGTCCTTTACACACATGTGAGGGTATCTGTGATATAAAAAAAAGATTTTACCATGACTTCTCCTCTCAAACTCACTCCAACACTTTTTTCATTGGCTATTTGTCTGTTAGATAAGAAAAACATAATTTTAAATATCTGAATAGTTAATCCACCATCTCAATCTGAGTCTATAAGCCAAAGGATAGCAGCAAGATAATTAGTTGAATCCCGGTGGATGGTTGAGCTGCCTGCAGCCTCTTCACTGGAAATAGCGTGTGTTCCCATCCATGCTGTCTGAGGGACAGCTAATGAGAATCCAAACTAACTTAAGTCTCACATGCGTGTGTGAGCCAAAACAGCTGTGATTCTCCAGGAAGTAAACGGTGTTCATGCTCATTGTCATTGTCTTTATTTCCTAATCATAGTTTTACTCGGATCCTTTTCTGACATCAAGATAATATTTTTTCTTGTGGTATTTTATATCTGCGTGTATGAGTTCATCCAGCTATGATGTGGAAAGGGATCTTCTAAACCACATGGATTTTTTTCTTATCAGAGTCAACAGCACTTTCTGTGTCATTAAATTAGATGTGAAATACAATTGTCCGCTGTATGCGTATGTATATATATGCATTTATCATTTTATACCTTTCAGCATCCCGTTAAGGAAAACTGGCTCGATTAAATATCTAATTTAAACCTATTGGTCTTATAAATATAATTGTGCATTTATAAACAGTGACATGTACTAAAGATAGCAAATCTACCAGAGACATTGAAGGGAATTAGATACTTTGATAGAGAAAACATTAAAAGAAAACGTTCCCTATAAAAGAAAATAAGCCTTGTGACGACTTTTTTCCTTGTATCTTCCTTTTGCTTGATTTATACTTTGTACTATATCTGACAGCAAGGATATATCCCCGAAAGGACCCCAATCCCCTGTGTTGTATAAGCAATCCCCCTAATTAAACTCCTCCAATTAAATGTGAAGTTATGGGCGTCAAAATATGAGCTATTGGGATAAAATATGAGATATATATATATATATATATATATATATATATATATGTATAAAATGACTAACAATCTGTAACAACAGTTGGCACGTTTGGGATGATACCATAATACGCACAACTTTTCAGTGACATAGGTCTACTAGCTTTTTTTGCAAAACTATTTCAGCTCTAACATTCCATAGTCATAAGTTGGTTTGCTCAAAACATTTTAAAGTGCTGGTCTGTCCTCTTTAGTCAGTTCCATCATCAAGTTTTGTTCTCCTACCTGTGCAACCTCTCACGGTCCCCACGCAGCCCCTCACTTCTAATTCATGTCGCGCATCATTCAGTTCTCTGCACAGAGTTAAGAGAGAGCGCTTGTTTCCACCACAAGGGTGTCCCTCCGGTGTGGCCTTGCTCCGGAGCAGATGGTATCAGTGATAATGATCAACAACACCATGCCTTAGTGTGTGCGTGAAAAGAGAGGGGTGTGCTTTGGTTTAATGTTTCCCTCTACTCAATACTTGTACCAGGCTCACATTAAAGCTCATTCATCTCACACTCTCGGTGTCTGTGCACAATGGGATTCACATTTGGGCTGTCTCCAAAGAGTTCTAATGGCATCAGATATAGGCCCATGTAGATTTCACCCTTCATCATGCAATTTTAACGATGCCACTATGAAAGTGGTGCAAAACCATTCCTGCTGTTTTTCATTTCCAGTTGACTTTTTTATGTTCCAAATAGCCATAATATTATAACCACATTTCTTTTACCATGCGGGTCCCCGTTTTGCCACAGAAAACGCTCTGCCATGCGATGTCTTCTCTGACACCTTTCTACCAGACCGGCACTTTTATCATTAATTTTTGCTAAAGTAGTTCGTCTGTGGGATCACAACTTAACGTGAACATTATGGCCTGTCTATTTTGCAAAGAGAATTGGAAGTCAGTTAATTAATTTTGTCTTTATGAAGTATTAACTTTACAGCTAGCGCCACTCTATAAGCAAAGGACTTTCTACTTCTTGCTTGCTATGCAGTTGCTAGCAACCACAAACAGCACTTCTTACTTCACGACAACTTACTATTTATTATCCATATGACGCACTGTGTCACCATGGTAACTCAGACAGTAAGTAGCCACTTAGCACAAAAAAAACGCACTGGCGTTAGGCGATCGAGTCGTGACTCTGCTTCCATTGAGCGAAAGCCAAAATTTCTTGAATGTAAAGAAAACAATACAATTGTCGGACGGTAAATCAGACAATCGGATGATTGACACACACACACACACATTTAAAGACATCTAAAAATGCTGAAATGCAAATTTTTTGTGTACACCCACATATTCCCAAATTCTCCAAGGGCAGTATCTGTGTGTACATTCTGTTGACTGGCTTTTCACACACATAAAACATAAACTAATGCAGACACACACACTCCATTGAAACAGTTTTTAATGACACGTTAATTCTCAGTCCATTTAGAGAACATGAATAATTCAAACACAAATACACACACAAAACCTCTTACACAAAAAAAACTCTCTGAACAACACAGCGGGGAAACATTGACGCTGTGGTGACGGAGTGTTTACCACCTATGGTGTGCGGAAAGTGTGTTACTTGTAAGAGTCTATACAGTCATTAAAATGTCAACTGTTTCAATGCTCCACTCCTTGCCGTCACTGTACATTTTTAGAAAAAGACAAGCAGAATCTAGTAAATGGTTGCATTGAATGAAGAGATGAAAATATGTGATGCATGCAGAGAGAAATTGCAGTTTCTCTCTGAGTTTCTTCTTAAGTTGGTTGACATGATTTATGCATTTTGTCTGTTTAATGTCAGAGTATCATCCACTATTTGCTGATGCTGCAATGTTGAAGGGGAAACACATCTAGATATTTTATTTGCATAAAACCAATTTGATTGTATTATTGTCCATTCCACCATTCAAAAAGAAAGAAATAAAGAAACAAACAAACAAACATCATGTCACCCTGGATTCTGACAGGAATAAATGCATGTGAATAGGGCAAGACATGCAAGTCTAAATTTATGAGGACTAAACATGAAAGTCTGCCCTTTGCCTGCTCCGCCAGACATGTTATAATTCAATAAAGGTCAAAACAGTTTGACATGCAGAGTCTAGCAGTATGAGCACGGAGCCGAGTATATACACATTTTTCACTGTTTATTCTGGGAGGCAACAAAGTAGTTAAATTCTTAACTACTTTTAGTTGCTTGTACCTCAAGTAATTATTTTGATGGCTTTTCATGCTATTTGCTCGAACCCATTAAGGAAGCACAGAATGAAAATTCCTTGCTTTGCAAAATGGTACATATTACCATGACTGGTCTATTAAATATATTTATATCAGGAGAGACAGTCGATGAGGTAAAAGTTAGTCTTTATCACAACACATGATATGTGATAATGGGTCTTGGAAAATTAGGGAGATTGTGGTTGAAGGGTATCTGCCATGAGAAGCAGCAATATATATCCCCCCTTGTAGTCTGGACACTGGTGGTGGTGGTAGATGACTCTGCTGAGACTTGTGAGCGATGAGGCAGATGGATCTGAGAGGACTGGATGGAGATGGTTAAGTGGAGGGTGCATGTAAAGGCACCAGCATGATGATAGGCTAATGATGGCGTGTAACCATGACTGAAATTGGCTGGCTGATTAAATGCACACAGAATGTTTGGTGGGTAATTGAGACTATCAACATGTGGAAAGGGAGAAAGATAGAGTGTTAAGAGAGATGATTCTGCCAAGAGGTAATTTTTTTGTTAGGAAAAACGAAAACCATTTACCTTAAAAAGTTATAACCCGTTTTTGAGCCAATGTTTTGAGAAGTAAAGGTATGACCCATATAGGGAACAATCCATTCCAATATCCGGGGTTGGATCCCCGTGGCAGCAGGGCAACAACAGTATTTGAGAGATCACTCTCCCCAGGAACACTCTCCAGCTCATCCTGAGGGAGCCGGAAGTTTTCCCATGCCAGAGAAGATATATATTCCCTGCAGCAATTATTGATCAAGCCGAGGTCTCCTTCCAGTTGGACATGCCTCTAAAACCTTCAAAGGGAGGCATCCTGATCAGATGCCCGAACCACCTGGCACACTTGGCTCCACTCTGTGACTTATCTCTAAGGCTGAGCCCAGACACCCTATTGTCATTTTTGCTTAATGACGTTTCTGTTTACTGTCTGGTGAATCGGAAAAAAATAAACATAAACAAAAGTTATGTAAATCTATGAAATTAAGTTGTATTTGCCGACACATTTTGAGCTTGTGCATATTCTTTTGAGCTTGTGCATATTCTTTGTGTGGAGTCAAAGACTGATATAAGAAAATGTTTGTTTTAATCTTCTTGCAACACCCACTAAACTGAAATGATCAGGATGATTCAGTTAATTTTTTTGAAACATTCTGAACTTCCTGGCACTCTTATTAATTTATTTCATGTACACATTCTGATGTAGCTACCTTGAAGTTCATGAAAATCGTCTTATATCCAGTGAAGCGGCAGGAGTAGGCCTGGGGTCCCCACCTTTTTTGCACAGTACCCACTCAGGACTACCACAATGTCTGCAATAAAAATAAACTGCCGTGCAGAGATGTATGCCCTTAAGCCTTTGAAAATACTATTTGTATTTAGCAGACTGTGGAAATTGTCTACTATATAAGTAAAAGTCCTATATTCAACCAAATTCAAGTAAAAGTATATAAGCATTATCCACAAAATGTAATTGGAATATCACAGTAAAAGTACTCATTGTACTTTACTATTCACTATGAGTGTAGGATAGAATACAGTGTAGTGTATCAGTTTTTATTGATAATTGATAATTAGGCTTATGTTAGGACCGTATATGTTAAAGGTTGTGGTAATTCAACTATTTTAAATGTCGTTGTCTAGTAATCAAATTTAGTCTATGACATCACTAGAGTCTGTTCATAGCATTTTTTTCCTCTGAGACGCAAGTATCTTCTAAATGCCAATTACTCAAAGGTCAGCCTGTTTTCAGCTTCTGACAGTTTAGCAAATAATAAAAACAGAAGCATATTTATTTAAGAAGTAAAAGAACTTTTTACTTCTTAAAGTAAGAAGTACTTTAAGAACTTTGTGTTTTTCTCATACACAAAGAAAAAAACAATCCTTCAGTTTGTGAAACATATTCTAAATCAACACTTTTGGAGATACATGGTTGTCACTGGACAGGAAGGGTAAGAAATATAGTTACAGGACAAAGTATAAAACATAGCATTTTGATGCCACTAGTTGACGCTGCAGCAAAGCAACCCCCAGCTTCTGGGTGAAACACATGGTGGGGGCTCCTCCTTATTTTTTTAAATATAGGTGGTGTTAGAGGCTTTTTGAAATGCCCCTTTCTCAGATCTATAGCAGATGACATGATATACAACCTGACCGGTGTCCGAATTTTGGTAAAGTTTTGTGCATTTCTAACGGCACAACAGCAACCTCCTGTTTGGGGAACTATGCTTTGAAACTGCAGCTCTCAGACGGTTGTAAGGAAAGTACCAAATGTCTCTGAAATGTAAAAGTGTAGCATTTTAAAGCAGCTTTGACGTGAAACAATTAAGTAAAGCAAATGTCCCTGGAATCTGAATTGTTTGTTTGCAGAGTATTTATAGTTAATGCCCACCACTGTCACTCAGGCACTGAAAGTTAGTCTGCATTTTGAAAGACAGACTTGGATTCTACTTCTGGCTGCTGCACCGGTTTTGGGCTTACTGACAGTCCCTGGTGTCAGGGAGCGCTCTTTAAAGCTGAATCCCAAACCAAAATCTTCTCATAAACAAAGTAGAGGACAAACAAACATGCACACATGGAGGACAAGAGTCGGGAGAGACTCTTTATTACTTTATTACTTAGAGTCATGTTTTCTTCCATCTGATTTCTGTGAGTTCAATGTTCACTTACCTTTAGGCTGGATCTCTAACTGAATATTCAATGCATTGCAAAAATTAAAGAAATAGTTGACTTTGGGGAATATAGACTACAACCAGAAATTTCTTTACAAAGGAAAAATATTACGACTTTAGAGTCATAATAATTATTGTCGAATAGGTATCATTAACCATCATACTAATTATTTCCACCTATAAAGAAACGTTTTCAATTTGATTCATGACATCCAGAGTTAAAAAAAAAAAAATTATATATAGCTTAAGAGTTTTCAAGATTGACACTTTAAAATGAAAAAAAATTAATGCTCAGATGACGAGTTCAAACCCACAATCTTCTTCCTGCGGAGTCATATTGAAACCAATCAGTGTTCACAATCTAGCATACAATGTTGCTGCAACCATCCTCAAATAAGCCTATGGCTCATTTAAGCATGATATAGCATGCTGTTCTTAAATGAAATGACAGCCAATGATTAGAAAAGGGTAAAACGGTTGAAATAAGGAATTCTTAATTTGAAAGGGAGTATTTTTTATGTCAGTGTCCTCATATTGCTTTTGGTAATTTCAGATTCAAGTGCAAAGTTACTCAGGTCCAGGAAAAAAACCTGGTAAAATACAAATGATTGTAAAATTGTTTGAATGAAGTGGAATTCAAGTACAACGTGGAGGCACCATGGTGGTGTAGTGATTTGGGTCTACTGAGCCCGCCGGCTGTTTCAAACAGTGTTCCAACTCCATTCCTGAGTTGGTTCGGATACTAGCTAACTTACTTTAGCCAGGGCTAAGAAGTTAGCATAATATTGCAGAAGAAGAAGGCTAGCAGAAGTTAGAAGGCTAGCATTATGTAACACAAGCAGAAACAGGAGTGGTAGTTTCTCATCACTCATTAATTCCTTTTTCAATTCACTTAACCTTTATAGTTTTGTCTCTTTCTACCACTTTATTTCTCAGTTGATTCATGAAGGCTACTCATCCCTCTCTGTCTCGTAGCTCCATCGGAGATATATGCACATTAGAGCTGAAGGGGGTTGATTTAAAACCCACGTACATCTATCTGGGTCAGACGTTGAGTGTACATGGCACATTTTAATGCAATGCTAATGCAATTTTAAGTGCAATATTATTTAAACTGAAAGGTAAGACCACAGGGAGCATCGTGATCTCAATTCTAAACAAAAAAAAAATCAGTTATTCAAATTTTTTCCCAGAATGTTCCTGCCTTAGTCACCCTCCCCTTAAGTATGGCACTCTCAAATCAAGTCTCTGCTCTACACCAACTTTTATTGCCAATAAAACTAACTTCTCGTCATGACATCCAAGTTTCATGAAATCTTTTTCAGACTACTGTTACTCATGGTTATCTCTGTCTCACTCGTTACAAACCCTCCAAACTAACAACTATCTCAATCAAAATTGCTCACCAAAGCAAACACAATAATCCACATGACACAGACCAAAGCATCTCACATTGAGTACCATTTGTGAACTTTAAATGTAAAAGGTTACTTCATTTTAAATGTTATTTCCTGCTTTTCTAAGCCTGAGCTGCTCCAGCAGAGGTGTGTTGTTTGTTCAGAGGCAGACTAATCCTTTGTATTCAGATTCCCATGGCTCTGGTATACTGGAGATCAGGCAGTGTTGACCATCTTTTTAGAATTTTATTTATTTTTTTATCTTCACGTCTTACTATATTTCAGTAATTCTTTCCTAGTTTGTTATGACCAATTTTTCTTCTATTTATCATTTAGAACATTATTTTTCACCTGATTTAGGTCTTTGTGAAGCACTTTGTAACTGTATTTTGAAAGCTTCCATGGTTAAATTTCTTGTTTAGCCTCTGTGAATCATTATTTTGAGGGTATGTTTGGTTAAAACCACCCAGCCTCTTTCACATGATGACACTTTTCCAGAAACATGCCGGCAGAGACGTGTTCACATTTTCTACATCAACTGTATGCTGTGATTTTCTTCTTTTATGAAAGATTCTGAGAAATAAATTGTAAGCTTGTGTGTGTGTGTGTGTGTGTGTGTGGGTGTGGGTGTGAGTGTGTCTGTGTATGTGAGAGAGAGAGAGAGATGTCTTTGAAGCTTCGTGCTTAAAGTCAATCACAACCCCATCATCATCACTGATACACCACATATCTGGTATATATGTAGCTTTTGACAATGAGGTGTTTATTCAGGTTAAGACCTCAACCAAACACAATCTCCCTCTCCTCCAGAGAGAGTTGGCTTTTGTGATTTATTACTTCCGCCAAGGACGGATTATGTTTTCGCCCGTGTTAGTTTGTCTCTCTGTCTGTATGCCTTTAAGCAAGATTATGGAAAAATTAATGGATGGACTTGGCATGTAATTTAACCCGGAGGTAGTTTCTGGAAAAGAAGATTAACTTTTGGTCGGAAATGAAGCAACAATGTCACACAATGTCTGTTTTCTCACATGAAGAGAATGAGAGAGGAAGAAACAAAGTGGGTACTGAGGTGGATTTTGGTCCTTGACCGAGGTTTGCGAACTCTGAGTTATTTTTCCGGTCAGGATGTATTTTTGGATTTTGGATGGTTTTTGGTGGTTGTCCCATTAATCTCAAAAGGTAGCAGTGATATATAAAGCTAGGAAATAGGATTTATCATATCACATAGGTACCTCTGCATTATTTTCTTTCATGTTTTAGCCATAACTTGATAATCTATAACATACTCTCAAAATGTAGGTCTGTCAAAAATGTAGAGAAATGTGCATTCCTTCAAAATCTTTGGCGATTAAGCTCCCCTTAGTTGGAAATATGTAACCGACCTCTCCATAAATCACTGTTATGAAAAGACAAGTGTATACGTGTGTCTCTTCCAGAATTCAATAACCATCTTGATGCAAAGCCTATGATACAATTAAGTAATAACACATGCCAAACACCAGGTGTTGACCTTTAAGCTTTTTTGGTATCTCAATTCTCTTTTTTTTTGCTCATATACTGATATCTATTTATATTTAAACATATCTGAATGCTTTTCAACATAGACACGGATCATGGTTTTCACCAGCAGCAGGAAACATGTGTGACAGACAGCTTTCCTCCTTTGACAGGCATATTACAAATGTTGTTCATTCTAGTTTGGATCATCTGAGGAACATCTTCGAGGTCCTTTTCTTTTCTCTCTCTGCCTGATTTTGAGAAGGTCATCGGTGTCTTCATTTCATGGAAGTCCATCCAATAGTTGTCACAGCAAGACGATGAAAATAATCGCAAATGTCAACTTCATGGTGGCCCTTAAGGAAAAGGGAACCTCTCATAGACTTCATAAGGGAACTATGAATGTCTGCATTTACATAGTTCTTCAGATATTTAAACTTTAAATAGAGATTGAGGATGACTCACTGACTAACCAATAGGCCATCATTGCCCAGAGCCATGGAGCCACTCCAATAATGATGCATAGCTAAAATGACAATTCTTAGTTCTGTGCTGTTTTAAGAGTATAATAGTCTTCATCATCCTTTGACTGCAGTCGGGATTACCACACATTTGTACCAGATCTTTCTATGTATTACTGCTCGCAATACATAGAATGTGTGTCCCGTGTCTGTAGCGTTTCTGTCAGGATAAGTATGAGGCCTGTTTCTTGCGGTAGATTGGGAAAGCTGCCATAGCAGCAGGTGAGACCATGTCCATATTCCATCCAGACGCTCTTGTAGATCGATTTTTCATAGTCAAAAAGATATGATGCTTTTAACACATGTATTATAACAGGAGGTTTGGACAGTTTCCACTGACAGTGGAAATATCAGACTGCCTGAATATGTTACATTACTGCAATAAAATATCTAAAATCATGTAGATGTTTTTCATACGGTCTGTGTAGCTGTCCCCAACAGCAAAGCTATATCCCAAACACATTTGAATATGAAGTTATGTCCAAAAACAGGGTTTTTCATAAGACTGAGTAAAATATTAACTACTACAGAAGAATATAATATATATAAGTGTACTAATAGTCTGTTGGCTAATACTAACAACTAAGGAATGTAAAATAAACTTTGTAGAGTTTTATTTAAAATGTGTCATAAGGGAATAATGAACCAAACCAAAGGTAGTAGCTTAAATCCCTCTCACAGCCCTGATAATCAACCCTTTCTCTGTATCTCTCCCTCTCCCCCTTTATCTCTCAGCTCTTCAGACCACTCAGCCTCCCAAAGTCCTCTTTCCACCGGAGAGACGAGACACGGCGATTGAAATCACACCAGGTAAGGACCAAGAGGTTTTTCTATTTCTTTATGACAGGGTTAATATCTTCTTTTTTTTTTAATCTGTCTCCATGCTTTTTGGAAATGCTCACTAATTCCTTCATGCTACAGTGTATGTCCGTCACAGCAGTGGTGGTCTGATGTGGTGTGACCTCCAGGTACTGAGAAACACTGAAACTGTAGTTTTAATAGTGGTTAACACCCCAAATACTGTATTCACCTTTGTAATGGCCTTTGATTTACATTTGTTGGCTTTAATCTGCCTGCGAAAAAAACCTCGATTGGTTTCTTGTACGTGATCATGTCAGAACGTTCATCTAATGTTATTTCTTATTACATTCCTCGAGGTGACTTTCATTCATTTGTGACTTGAGCACTGATTATATCACTGTTTATGCTAACTCTGTTGACCAATATCAAATATTTGTAGCAAATTTCAAAAATCACATTAACAAGCGAAGGTTTCTATCCTTATTAATTTACCCTAAAGTATTATTAAATATTGATTAATAGGCTGGCAAACTAGTTACTCAATTGCACATCTAATTCCATGGAGAGGATTATTAGCATTTATTCAGAGATGTGCTTTTCACTGTAAAAAAATAATTGTTTGATGAACTCTAAAAACTCACGCAATTCAATTAAGTAATTAAAACTTAAATTAATTAGTTAGAAGAATACTAATAATTAAGTTTACCAGTTGAATTAAGTTCATAAACATTTCTATTTTTACAGTGCATGATTAAACCTTAAAGGTAAAAAGGTTTGCAAATTCTTACTAATCTCCTTCAAAAAATGTTTTTTCATGATTTTACCTTCAAACACCTCATACATAAAATAGGTTTCTTATTGGTACACAAATCTGACATAAACTTACTCCTGCAGCAACTAGAGAAAAATATACACTTAAAAAGGAAATTGTCAGAGATTCTTAAAAAACACTTCCACTGGTTAGTCAATTAAATCTAGTATTTACAACAAATTTGTATGTTAGACTCAGAAATACTTCATTTGAAGTAATAATCAAAGTTCATCAACAATTATCTTTTACAATACATGATTAGACCACAAATGCATAAAAAAATCTAAATTACAGCTTTGGAAAACCTTTCAAGTTAAAGTATTTTCATCGTGAATTTTAGAATCAGTAATATTTCATTCATGATCCAGTGATCAAATTCTTTTCTTTTTTTTTACAGTGTAGGTTATCTTAATAAATAAATAGAACTGGTCTTTAACTTGGTATTTTCACAAAATGCTTATTAACTGTGTTTCAATCGAGAGATACAGAAAATGTACTGAATATTGATTCCAACAGATAATAATTAATAATTAGTCTGTCAGAAGGTCTTTGGTTTTCAGACTCTTTGGTGTGATTGAAAGATCTCTAGTCCAAACAGTAGAACGATATTTTACCGCTTGTAGCGTAGATGCTGGTGGTGGCGGCTAATGACTCTCATGAGACTGTTGAATTATGAAGTTGATGGATCAATGACGACGAGGCAGAGCTGAGGTGTCGGAGGACAGATGTTCCAGTGGTATGAAATAAGTTGGAGAGAGATACACTAAAAAAACACAAAAGCAAGATGATAGGCTACCGATGGAGTTGGGTAATAAGATAAGATATTGGAAATTATCTTAGTGATTGCTTAGGGAGAAATTACAATGGAGAGGCGGGAGAGGTGTGAATGACACAATGGTATGAGAAATAACTTTGGTCTATGTCTGGGAGAAGATTGTCTGCCGAACTGAACTTCACTGGTCTTGATTAATGTCACAAGACAAGAAGAAACCAAGGAAAAGAAGAAAGCAGGAGTTGATGGAAATGATGAGAGTGAAGGAGTAGGTAACGGCCACTATTCCCTGAAGTGGGAAGTAGCCGAGTAAAATACTTAATCACGCTACAGAATTAAGTTTTCAAGTATTTACACTTTACACTAGTATGTATATCTCTGAAAAGTCAGCCGCAGATCGTTCGTGTTAACGCGATATCTCCAAATTCATTTCATGGATTATTTTCAAATTTTAAACCCACATAGACCTGAGTGCGAAGAATAATGAGATTGATTTTTGGGAAAGTTCAGTTGTATAGCTCTGACATTAGGGATAAATTTAGCTTCAAAGGTTTTTGGCAAAAAATTTGGTGAATATGTATCGACTCGAGGAGATCAGTGTACTTTACTCTAAAAGTTCAAATCTTACTTACTAAGGGGAGCTTTCTTTACGAAAAACAATGTTCTTCGGACATTGCTTCACATTTAATTTGTGGATTTAATTAGGGGGGTTTGCCTTTGCAACGCAGTGGATTGGGGGGGTTTCAGGGAAATTTGCCCTTGCTGTGAGGGATTACAGAATAGGTTTAGTAATTCATATTAAATTGTTTTATTTTAACTCTACTTAAAAAGGCAGATAAAAAGGTGGCAAGGTCTTGAGGCTGTTCCGGAGACATGGACCATAACAATAGAAAGATGGCTGGTGATGGGATAATAAAAGGCCACCCGCAAATGACGTGAGGGACAACGAGGGTTCATAGATCAAAAGATAATTTATTGAATAAACAGGAAAGGACCATCAAGAGCTTCACAAACTAATTTCATGATTACTTCTGATGCACGCAGGCATCCACTCGAGAGAGTTTTCTTGTTTATCCCCTCTAGTCGTATGACAGTGAAATACTGAATGAGCAAAACATACTCTAACTCAGTTATTTCTTTCACCTTGACTTTTTCTAACTGGGCGTTTATGGGACTAAACGCCCAGTTAGTGCTGATGCTCCTCCTATCAGATGTTTACTCTGATAGGAGGAGCATAAAATCAAAAGGACATTTCTGTTAGGGAAATGAACGAAAAGCCCTACGAGCTGTTTCCGTGTTAGAACAAGGATGGTCTGATTTAAAAATTGAAGGGCTCTCATTAGGGATCTCATTTGCTTTTGTAATAAATGGTGTGTGTTGTGTTGTTCTGCCGGTCGGCTGGCTTCGGTGCCAGCTGTGTGTGTGTTGGAGTATGCATGCATACATGTGTGTCTCCTGCAGTTTGGCGGGCTCTCTGGCGATGTTAGCACTGCAGGTAGAAAATGTGTTTGAATGTGCGTTTGTGTGTGTGTGTGTTGTGTGTTTCCATTAACTCCAGATTGATGTAGAAACACATAGACCCTAAGGCCTCTGTACACTGATTGCACCAGGGACACCTTTTAATGGGCCCCCGCCACACACACTCGCTCACACACAGTCACAGCGTGACCCTGTTGTACATTTTTGATTATCATCTTGTTTTAACCTGGGGGAGATTTACATCAGCAAACACAGCTAAGTTGTTCGTTTTCATTTATTTCCACATTCTCTTCTCCTCTCTTGCAACATTCCCCCTTTTTTCTCTCCTCCTCATCCCTCCATTCTTCCATTTTTCTGTTAACTGAAGGTTGTTTTACATTCTTTGTATGTCCTTTCATCCTTTGTTTTATCCAGGGTTTTTTCTTTCATGTTTGTTCCTCATTACTCTCACTACATGCATAGTTGATTATATCCCAGAACAGTTGTTGATACTGTTGAGTCATTACTGCAGAGCCTTTTTGTTAAGACGATAACTCAAAAAGTATTCCTTGGATTATTTTAAAATGTTGTAACCCCACAGACCTCAGTGCGAGGAAGAACTGATTGATTTTGGAAAAGGTCAGTTATATATTTCTGACACTAGGGGGAGGTTTTTGGCCACAATTTCCCAACCTTTGCTCCAATTTAGTCCCAGGTTGGTGCATATGAATAGACTCCAAGAGCATCTGTCTTTTTTTTTTTTTTAATTAGGGAGAGCTCTTTTACTTGGTGCATACAAATCAAATTTTGTAAATGTCATATTTCTCATAATAGCTCATATTGTGCTCTCTAGGGGAGAGCATTTTAATAAAAAACACTGTTTTTGAACATGACTTCCTAACTGTTTATACATTTAGTCCAAATTTAGTGAACATGAATTGACTCAAGGAGATATAGTTTATTAATACGGTCTACTGCCTACATACAGACAAAAAAAGTTATAACTAAGTTATAAGTCATATAATAGCCTATACTTGCCATTAGCCAGACAGAGTTCGAGTTAATAACTTTTCATACATTACCTGTAAGTGATTTCCATTATCCTAAAAAGACTATGTTAGGTCTATCTTTTTTGAAAAATTAATTGATTAGTCATAAATAAAACATTATATTGATTTTTCTTTTCTTCATCTGAGCCAGAAAAAGCTGCCTGATATATACGGAATACAGAGTGAAACTGAACAGGCATCATCATCTAACCTGTATTATTAAAAGCCCATAAAGTGTTCGTCATCATTTACTATCAGTAATGTGTCCACCCGATCTCCGCCATTAATGTCAGGCACACTTAAAGCCTGTGAAGCTCAGCTAATTGACATCAGTTGCTCTCATGTATCCAGTCTCAACTCATTTATCCTCCAATCCAGAAACTCAGTGTTTGATCCCAAACTCATCTACTCCTCTACATCCACTCTTCAAATAACTTAATTAGCACACGCCTCCTCAATCCAATCCCAGATTTTTTCTTTTTCATTTTTAACTTGTCCTAAAGGTATGAGTCTAAAAAGCTGTGAATTTAAGCAAAATTGATGTGTTGACTGCAGTGACTTGTAGTACTGTAGATAGATGGACAGCTAGACACGTGGGCGGAAAGACTGACGGACAAACAGATATAAAGAGATGATGTATTATATTTTATTACTTTTTCTACATTTTCATTTTCATAGCTCCTTAAGGGAACTTACCGATGAATAAGCGTATGTCATTAATTTATGAACAGTAGCTTTGTAGTCGTCACCTATGTGCAGACGATTTATCCGTCTCACATACACATGGTATTCAAGTGACCCCTGTTTGGTTGCCGAGTAGATTCTGAGTTGGTTTGTGTGCTCGTCGGAAAAATCCGACATAACTATTAAGCCTCAGCTGTTCATTTTAATTTGCTAGGGAAACGCTAAATTATCTTGTAAATCAAATAGCCTTCATGAAAATCAGCTAAGCACACACACACACAAACACCCCCCCCCCACACACACACACACAAACACACACACACTGGCATAAGCAAGTATGTTCAATGTTCAAATGTGTGTATTTAATAAATGAAATGTCCTGATAGACATCACACAAACATTTTCTGAAAATAGTCAACACATTTAAATATAATGGACCCAGATACAACCTTTACCATCATTTATCATCTAATAAAATAGTTAAGAGACAAATAAGGTTTTTTTATTCCATATATATTTAAATTCAGTTAGATCTAACAGAAATATGTCAAGAGATTTCACTCATTGAAATGTGATTAAATGATTCATCAATTCATTTTAGTCCCTCAGTTATGAGTCAAATGCAGAGAAATAATTTCAATGTGTTGTACTGTGTATGACTGATTGTGATTAATAAAAGATAAGTTATTATTATTACTATTATTATTAGTATTATTATTATTATAAGTCAGCCTCATTCGCAAATAAACAGGAACATACCGAGTTGCTTTCAGAAATATCTCTCTTTATCCTTACACACGCAAACACACACACACACACACACACACAGGCACACACACGGACGCACAAACACACACACAGTAGCATTGGGTTGGCTTTGAAAGGCAGAGTAAGAAGATAAGGAGGCTGTCTGTCTTTTCCTCTTTCGCCCCCCTTGTCTCTCTTTATATGTCTGTCTCTGTCTTCTTCTTCTCCCATCACATTTATCTTTCCACGTCTGTCTCCTGCGCCTGTGAGGTGTCTGCCTCTATTTCACTCTACCTCCATCTGTCTGCCTTCCCTCCACCACTCTCTATATCTCCAACTTTCCCCTTGTCTTCCCCTTGGGCTCACCCGGTTCATTCATATGTCTCAAAGTGGTGTTGTGTCCTGTCATTTCTATTATTACAGATAACTTGAGAAGAGAGCAAAGCAGGATGAAAAGAATGCATGAAAAGTGTTTATTTTTCTGATTGTCTTTGTGAGGAGGTTTTGCTTTAGTTTTAGTCACGGGCAAAGAGAGAAGCAGCAAAAAGGTCTGATAAGTTGGCTTGGGACTGTAAGGTCAACAGTTTGCTTTAGTTTTAGTCCTCAGCCAATCCAACTCTGAGCAGAATAATGTATCAGGAAAGTGTCAGTTTTATGCAACAATGAAAGACAGTATATTGATTTATATCTGATTTGCTTTTCAGGTTTAAGCTGATAAAACCTTATCTAGTTAATGAAACTAGATTAAAAAAAAAAACCTGTCTTTCCTTGAATCAAATTGAGTGACATTGATTGGGGACAGATTGCGAAAATAGGGTGAGAACATGAAATCCAGAAATTTCACATTCAAGATGAAAAAGGACAGATGTAGTTGTGAAGTTGAAAAACTTGGGTGATAATTGTGTACTGTTCTGTAATTTTATAGGCTTGGCCCCCTAGCCACATCCCTGTAAGTAGTAATAAATGATGACAGAAAAGGGATGGATTGGTGTGAACCAAACTTTGATAGAGACAGGCCCAAAGTAGCCAAATGACCATAGTTGTTCTTTCACCCAATCCTCTAAACCCTTAACTATGGAAAATGGACAGAAAAGTCGGTTTTCTTTAAGTGAACTATTTGAATTTCTGATGAATGAGATAAAAAAAATCTAATACCACTTTACACATATTAAACCCTGCTTGTTTACAATCACGGCACTTTTAAGCCAATAAACTTATGAGTCTTTGAATTTATATTTCCTCTGAATACGTACATTTTAGCGAAATTCTGTGCTCAAAATATATGGAAATATACAATCAACCTTTCCAAAAATCACTCCAGCTCATTCTCTCACTAAAGTCTATGTCCTTACAAACCCATTCCTTCTTCGCACTAAGGTCTATTTAGGTAAAAAAAAATTGAAAATGATATATTTATATCATATATTATATCATATATAGTTATATTTTAATCTAAAAAAGAAAAAAGCTCCACCCCAGTGATTAAAATATAAACTGCTAAAATAAAATACATATACATATGTTTACATGATAGATTTCTTCAAGTCGATTCATATGCATCAAATATGGACCAAATAGAACCATTTGTCAGGAAATGATATCGGAAAAACTGTGTTTTTCATAAAAAGCTCTCCGTAGTGAGTAAAATATGAACTATTAGTTTAGATCAAGATAGTTAAATCTCATCCAGTCGAATCATATTCTCCAGTTTCGGACCAAATCGGACCAAGTTATGGTCTATCAATTTACAAGTAAAGTCCCCTATTATCAGAAATATACAATTAAACTTTCCCTAAAACAATCCAGTTCTCCCTCATGCTAAAGTCTATTTGGGTACAAAATTTGAAAATGATCCATGATCTAGTTTCTGAGTTATCATACTAACACGAAGGATCTACGGCGGACGCGGAGATGGCGGCGATGATAATTCCATATTATCCCCGACTTTTTAGGGACCTAATTGGTGGAGGAGCCTGGTGAAGGGGAGATGTGGAAGAATAGTGCCGAAATCAAAAAGCATGGAAAAACACACCGAAACACACACACAAGCTAATCAGACTGTTGCATGTTGGGAGCCTCAGAGTCGCCTCTTTATCACTGTCAACACACTAACACAATGATTCTGTAGCCATTCGCTTTCAACAGCCTTCAGCAAGACAGAAAACATCACAGTACAGAATATGACACAGGGTTTTTAGCCTGTCAATCAGCTTTGTAATTTACACACAGTCTTGGTAAACCTCTCAAATCTCTCTATAAACGAACTGCTGACAGAGAGAGGAGGAGCAGGGGAAACTGAAAGGATAAAGAGCATTGAAGGGATTGAAAGAATAATTGCAGGTGAAGGATTGATCAATATGTGATGAAACGGCGATAATGAGTGGGGCTTTTTCTTTCTCTCGAGTCCCCGTTCTATTGTCGTCTGGCGGCCTCATGAATATTTTAATCAGCTTTTGTTTGCAACAGAGGGACTGATGAGGAGATAGACTCAAGACTCAAGGGGAGGTTGTGTAAAAGAAGAAAAGGATGAGAGAGGTGTGTGATGGAGGTGGATGGACGGTCACCAAAACATCTCTTTCCCGTTTTCACGGGCAAAGAGAGAAGCAGCAAAAAGGTCTGATAAGTTGGCTTGGGACTGTAAGGTCAACAGGTTCCCCGTGAATGTCCCTGCACAGAGCAGGAGGATGTTTAAAAGGACATTGAACCAGTCGTATTGTAGTTCAAAGGAAAAATACGGTTAAAGGTTTCGTGTCAGTGTTTGCGTTTGTGGAGGTAAGGTTGTCTTGTTTGAGACAAACGTGCACAAATGCACAAAGTCTTACACGGAGAAAAGGTTGATTGTATGTCTGTTGAGACTGCGACAAAAATGACAATTAGAAGACTAGGTCTACGCTGTCATTCCCAGCCTCAAGGGTACTTCCCGGAAAATCACCATATCCCCTGTGTTGCACGAGCAATTCCCTGGTTATAATCCTTAATGTGGAGTCTAAAAACCAGTGTTTTTCATTTTAAAAACTTTCCCTATTGAGTGACGTAAGTATGAACTCTTCTATCTGATATATATAAGATAAACTTACTCGATTCGATTCATACGCACCAAATTTGGACTAAATCAGACTAACGATTAGGAAGTCCTGTCTGGAAAACATTGTTTTTCAATAAAAACACCCCCCCATGAGTAAAATATGATTTGTCCATGATAGAGCTCCTCAAGCTGATTCGTTTGAACTAAATTTGGACTAAATTAGACCAACGGTTGAGTAATTATGTGCAGGAACATTTTTGATAAAGCTCCCGCAGTGTGTTGAAAACATACAATCAACCTTCCCCAAATTTAATCCAGTTCTTCTTCACAATAAGGTCTTTGGGAGTATAAAATTGGAGAATATTCCATGAGATCATCAGTTATCACTTAAACACAAAGCTCCAAAGGATGCAGATGCAGTAGCGGCAATGGCGTTCCCATTCTAGTCATCTTTATCAACATATTCGAGTTACTTACTTGCCAGTCCACCCATACTAACAAAATTAGGTTTGCTGAGTTGTTCATTTATGACTGCTCCGACATTTAATGAAGATTGGGTGATTTCAGCTTGAATTAAGACAGTTTTGAATTGTGCAGCATTCAAACTCAGATTTCAGTTTTCTGGTTCTCATAAGTTCACTTTCAAGGTTTTTTTGTGGGTTTCTTTAGTAGCAGTTGTTCAGAAAAAAAACAAAAGAAACAAGGATTATCGGCTGTTTGGTTCGCTGTGATCTCTGTGTCTCGATCACTGTCTAATTATTCCTCCTGCTGTCTTTCCTCTCTTCTTCAAAGTGCCACTCTCTCTATTAGATAAGGATCCTGTGGAGTCAGAATTGGATTTTTATTAAGCACAAATCCCCTTTGAAAGTGTACTTAACCACCATCTGTGTGTGTGAGTGTGTATGAAACTGGAAGGATTATGTCTTGAACCTGGGTTGGATTTCCAACATGCAGCTCCTACAGTACCTGGACAGCTGCCGATTTTAGTCGATTTTATACAGCCTGTTCAAAACATGATTCTGCCTCATGATCTTTATAAAGGGTATAAAGATATGCTTTGAGGTCATTGTTGTTTTGGGAAAACAATGTTATGATTTGTCACGTTATGCATCAGTTGGCAGCAAACCCAAACAAGATAAACAACTTCAACATAGAACAGAGAGTGAGATCAACTGCCATAAAATAGGGATGGAACATGATTGGTTGTACCAATTCAATCAGGAGAGACGAAGTAAGTGAAGTAAAGATGAATGTTTATACAACAGATGACGTATCATAATCAGTTCATCAGAAAGTCTGTGGTGCTAACAGTCTTTGGGGAAATTGTGACTGAAGGGTAAATGTTCTGAGCAGCAGCAAGGTGTATTCCCCTTTTTGAGTCTAGATGTGGGTGGTGGTGGCACATGACTTTGCTGAGAGTGATGAACGATGAAGTCGATGGATCTGCAGTGAACAGGGTGGAGATGGGGAGGAGGAGGCCCGACAAACCAGCAGCTTGAACTGACTGGATGAATGCAGAAACTATCTAGCTGGTGAAACTAATGTAGACCTAAAATCACTCAATGGAATAGCAATATGCCACTGAAAGACCAGTATTGTGTGATCTCTGTGTAAAAATAACTTTTTTAAATTTGACACAAGCAGCAGACTTTTCTCCTTGATGCTACTTTCATATATTCCACGATTTAAGTGGAATCGTCATCGCCTCAGATCCTTCGATCAGATCATTTTTTAAATTTCATGACCATATAGACCTTAGTGCGAGGAAGAAATGGATTGATTTTGGATTCAGGTTGGTTGTCTATTTCCAACACTAAGAGGGGTTTTATCTTCAAATGTTTTCGGCCATCATTTGTCAATCATTTATCCGATTTAGTCCAAACTTGGTGCCTATGAATCGATTTGAAAAGCTCTATCTAGTAAAAATCTTACTTTATCCAAGTAGTTCATTGTATTTCTGTGTATTTCTGACCGAGGGGGGAAGCTTAATCTCCTAAATATATTCAGAAATAACTTCCTAACCATTAGTCGGATTATGAATAATGCTCACTATAAGTGTGTTGTTACTCTGCCTAAAATCATTATTAATTCCTTTGTTTTGCACACATTAATGTCCTGGAGGTTACCATCACACCATTAGTTTTCAGCTGATGAAGAAAGGGGCATAAATGTGACAAACAAGTCATAAACAGGGTGATACAGAAAATATCTATTAAATATTGACTGCTAACGGATTTCACTTGTTTTCTGGTAAATTTACCGAAAAAACACAATATTTCGCTAACCATCCTTATCCTAACCTTCCCCTTTCATGTGCTTAAAGCTAACCACACACCAATAGAGTCATGACAGATTTGTCGAAATTTTGATTTAACTAAATGTAAGAGAAATATGTTTTACAAATTTCATGACAAGTGTATAAAAGCTATATTTATTTATTTTAAAGCTCTTCTTCCTAACTGACGCAATGTAATTTAATATCTTTATGTGCAGGACTTTATTATCTTTCTGTCTATGATACTCTCTTTCTGTGTTTGTGTGTGTGTGTGTGCGTGCGTGCATTGGTTTGCGTGCTTTGTCTCTCAGGACAGGACTTTTTTTTACCCCTCTTAACATTTTCACACCTACAACAGCTGTGGGAATGGTGGAGAAGCCGGAGGGGGATCTTAAGTGCATTAGTTTGTTTCTACCACTTTTAGATGTGTAATGGAGGTTAAGAGGTCTCTTACACTCTTACACTATGCAGCTACGATAGACAACATTGCTCATCTTAATCGCCTTCAAAAGGGTTCCATGACATCAAGGCAATGATACACGGCAAGTTGTTTGTGCTATAAGCTGCTGCAAAATAGGTTCACTTAATCACTTACAGAAAAGAAAAGTCTATTTTTTCAACAAAGGTTCAGTTCTAATGGGCTTTTTGGGCTTCATGTTCACGTCACGCCTGCAGGCAATTTAGAGTCACCAACTCCGGGAAGAACATTTAAACTCCCCAAGGTCAACCACCATCTGTTTCCACCATTTGTATCAATTGTATTATCTACAAAATGCAGATTGGTGCTTCATGAGACTGTCAGCAGAAAGTTTGGAGATGGATCCTCCTTTTTTATTCAACTGTAGAATTTCTGATGGCACAAGCATGTAATCAAACAATGAATAAACATAACATTATTTCATTATCAATTTCCAATAGTCTATAACATTTCCAGCCTGGGTGAACGCTACATTACATGAACAGCCTGAAACCCATCACAGGATTCAAAGCGCCTGACCACTTTTGGGAGTACAGCTGTTCAAACCACTGAAGATTTAAGCCAGTCTGGGACCCAATTTAATTTTCCACGGATTCCATGTAACTTTTTAGTTTTCTTTCTTAAGTAGCAAGCCCCAAGGTGCAGAAGTAGAACATTCTCTAAGATGCTTTGGGACCGGTGAATTACTGCTGCCAGTCAGCCATCACCTGCCATCCAATTCTGTCATGAAAAACCGCCCACCCCCTCCACCCCAAACGCATACCACCACTGAGAGTAAAACTATTAGTAATCTGAAACAGCATGTGGGCTAAGTTGCTTTTCTTCGCTCTATCCTTTATATTTCTAATAATACTGATTCCTGCTTCTTTATTCAGCTCACGGGTGAAAAACCTCAAGGTCAAAGCAATCCGCTTATTTCTATTATCACTTCTATTCGTCTTTTTTTGCCCTCCTTGTTGGCCTTTTTATTGAACTGGATTCCACTATTTAGGTACGCTGTAAAAAGAGATTTGTTTGATGAACTCTTAAAATTTACTGAAACTGGTGACAGCCAAGTAAATTAAGTACTAACTTAAATGAATAAGTTAGACTAAAAACTACGTGCAGACTACATACTGTTTTGGGTACTAGCTGAATATACTCAGCTAGTACAAAAATAAGTGAAATTTCAGCTTAGGAAGTTCTCCATATCTTTAAAATATAAAGCTGTTAATGAATATTTGTTTCTTATTCGCTCGATTCAGATATTATTTTTTTCCTGCAGTGATTTAAGTCAAATATTACACACTGTAAAAAGAGAATTGTTGGACATTTAAAAATAAAAATCTCATCCACTGGCGACACAGTTAATGTTCAACTTTAATTCAAAGGTTGGACTCAAAAATACTCAAAAATCAATCATTTAATTAAGGGCCCTTGTTTGAAGTTATTTATTTAAGTTCATCAACGATTTTATTTTTACAGTGCAAGATTAGAACCCCAGATCCTAAAAAAAAAAACAGAAGTAAAATTCCCTAGATGGAAAGTCTTAAAATCTCTTTCGACACTAAGTGTTTCCAGCTTAAATTTTAGATTCAGTAACGCATAATGTAATTGTGTGATACCAATGAACACTTTTTTTTTTTTTACAGTATAGTGAGGTTGTCTGGGTATATAATGGTATCTTCTGGCTCGGTGTATTCTGATCAAGCCAAACTCTTGCAATTGTCGAGAACTATAACATAAACTATTTAACTTAATATACTTAAAGTTACCATTGCACAATATAAATCAATCTCAATACGTAAATGTTTGGGCTGTAAGCTAATGGTGTGCAGATTGATATTAAGATACTGAAACTTCCAATCACAGTGTTTCTCTTCTGGAATTGATTTACAAATTGGGGGTAAATGTGTTTTTACTATCACCAGGGACACTGTAAAAAGTAATGACTTTACCTTCAGGGTCTAGTACCAACTTGAACTACTTCTTTAAGTCAGGGGAGAATTATGGCTCCATAGATGCACATCGCACCAGGCTTCTGGGGATTCTAGCTTACCTAGCTCTACTTCATTATTGCCGATGCAGAAGGCAGTTCTTTCCAATATCATCTGCTTTTGTCGAGTGTCATTGACTGCCTTTAAAAAAGATAAAACTTATTGGAGAAATATGAGTGGGCAGTGCAGGCTGTCAGCACTGATATCATTATCAATGGAAAAGAACTGTTTAATGGAACTGAGAGGTCCAATACGAACGTGTCATTGAGCTATTTTTAAAACAAGGAGGATGGACTTTGTCTTCAGATGATAAGAAATAGCTGTGTGTTATTGCTTGCTTTAGATAGTCCAAGCATTGTTGTGTGAATGCTGCCCAGATTTATGGTCATTGTTTGGCTCTGATCATATGTTTTTCATATTATGGAATACATTATAGATAACAGGCCAGGTCCTCCTTGTAAAATTCACCCCTCATCTCAATGGAACTAACCTGGAACTAAAAGGTTAAATAAAATATAATAATAATAATAATAATAATAATAATAATAATAATAACAATGATAATATTAACAATATTAATAATATATTAACAATAGAAATGTCTTTTTTGTCATGGATTGGTCATTTAGAACAAAGAACAAACTACAAATTTCAGCATCAAGCTTTCAAAATGAAAGTTTTAAACATAATACCGAGTGCCTTGGATTTCCATGATGTGGATGACATACTAAAATTAACATGCTAATAACTAACGAAAGTTAACGTTTAAAGCTTCTATACGAAACTGGAAGAAAGATAGAAATTCCCATGTGTCAGACTATATCGGATCTGAATCTGTGGGTGAAGTTGAATTTAAAACAAGCCCCTCGTGACTGGTCATTTAATTAACCTTGTCAAGCATATCTGCAGTAATCTCCAATCTAATTTAATCTGTTAATTTAAAGCTCCCCTCAACGAGGCCACCCCCCAAGCAAATCAAATGCCAGGTATTTAGGACTTAGTTAATTAGAGCTGTCAGGAAATTACCAAATATGGACAAAGACAGTGGCAGTATTTCCTTTTATTACTTTGGTCTGAGAACGATCAAATCTGTGGAAATCACCTGATGTATGAATGCATGTGTGTGTGCATCCGTGAGGATGATTAAAAAAAGGAGAGGGGAAGTGAAGGCTAAGACAATAGATAAAGTCATGGAGAAAGTCTCTTTCTAACTTTTGGCAGACTCATTTCCGCTTAAACAGGAAATTGAGCCTGTAGTAATCCTCCATCTCATATTTATCAAATAATATTCAATCTCTCTAGTGAGAATGCAATGTCCAATTATATTGCGAATCGACATAGGGCTCTCTCTGGGGATTTTATACATCTCTAATATGGGCGTGCATCAATTAAACATATATATATACAAATATATATAAATATACAGTTATTTTGGCTGCTCCCTTAATATATATATATATAAATATATATATATATATATATATATATACATACAAATATATATAAATATACAGTTCTTTCGGCTGATCCCTATATATACACATTTTATGAAACAATAATATTCCTTCTTTGAAGCAGTTGTAATGACATTCTGAAGAGAAATAGATTAACTTTTTGATGGACAGCTGCTATTTGTGGCAAAGAGAGAGAGATTTTTAAGCAGGATCATTTCAAGCACTGGTGTCTGAAGTATTCAGATCCTTTATTTGAATGAAAACCTTATACCACACTGTGAATATTCTCTGATGCAAGTTAAAGCCAAACCTCACTTAAGTATGTATCATGTACGTAAGTTTTAACATGTAAATGTACTTTAAAGCATCAAAAATCTAAGCAATTCCACCACAAGACACACTATTGCATGCAACATCTTTTAAAGGGAAATGCGGCACACATGCAGCATTTGTCAACAAAGAAACACAAAATCATTATACTCGAAGATATTCATTGACATCCTGCAAACTGTAGTTTGCAGTCAGAAATGATGCCATTCCAGAGGAGCGTCCCTGCAACATTCACACATACGCTTTTAGTATCAAACAAAATTGACAATAAATTGTATGGAAGGATTTCTGTAAATAGACGAAATGTAGGAGTGAACAACCTCCCAGGTTAAAGGGACACGTGGATGTGTGTGTGGCTTAAGAGTGGGAGTAGTGTGAATGTGCGTGTGTGTGTCTGTGTGTGTCTGTGAAGCACCATCTGTGTTGTCATGTACAGCTGTGCTCCCTCGGAACCCAAGACCCAAAACTAAGCTGTTCCCTTGACAAACTCCATAAAGTCCGTACCTGTTCAATACACCTAAAGGGGTGTGTGTGTTAGTGTGTGTGTGCCTGTATGTGTGCCTTTGTGTGTGCATGCGTGTGTGTGTATATGTTTCAGGTGAAGATGATGATCTCTTGTCTTGACTGAAATTCTATGGCTTGAATTATCAGTGCCAAATATGAGCACAAGAACGAACCAATCCGTGTTTTAATCTTCCTATGGGGAGGATGTTGGGACCCAACAAGACAAAGCAGCACCCTCGGACGCTTGAAATTATCCACTAAATGCTCCTGAATCTGTATTTAAAGTAAATTTAATTGCATAATATCAATTTTGAATAGGCCAGCAAGTATTCTCACTAAAACAACATAATGACTTGAGAATCTCTGGGTGAACAAAACCTCTGTCTTTTGGTAAAACATTTTAAATGATGGTATATCTCTAATTATTATTATTATTATAATTATTATGATTATGATTATTATTCGCCCCTGACTATTTCTAGTCATTACAGGATTGTCGGCATATTATGCCATCCTTCAGGATCCCAAGATACTATAAATTTTGTTTATATATGCTGTGGATTATATAGGTAGGTAGGAAGTAGGGCTGCACGATTTGGTGAAAAAGTCCTATTGCGATGATAGTGGATAATATTGCAATTTTGGATTCGATTGCGATATAGTGGTTATCAAGTAAAATCTAAACACCATTGATGATTTTGAAATTAAGTAAGAAACGATAACAAAAATATATTTTTCTAAATAAACCCTCAGTCATACAACCCAATAAGATAAATATTTAATAATAATAATATTTTCAAAATAAGATGTTGCTCTTCAGACAGGGGAGTATTTCAAGCCTGAGTGAATGTATCTACTTATTTTATCGAATATTCTATGAATATTGTGGGAAAAAGTGGCCGAATGATATTGAACAGATTTTTATTTTCATTTATGGGCACTAACGTATATGAAAGTAGCTGAAAATTACACACAAATACAAAGTTAATCCTGCCTGGACAAAGAACTCGCTGGAGGAACTTCATATTCCATCTGTGAACACTTCGGGATCCCCCCTACCCACCGTGGATGAGCCGGAGAGGGTAGTGTGACGTTGCTCGGTACCATCGATACGAATAAAACTTGATGGATGGCAGATGGATTCATGATTATACTTCGCTTTGGTTGTGAACATATGTATGAGAACAGTCCAGCGGCTCATTTTCTAGAAGCTTTAATATCAAATATCCATTTGAAAAAAAGAATGAAAAACAACAAACTCAGATGTGAATATGTTGAGATGCACTTCTTGAGAATGGCTTTCAGATAAATCATTGAATGAAAGCACAGATAATCTGGGCCTCTCATTCCTCTCCTGACATCAATCTATGGATATGACAAACGTCAATCATTTGTCATATCCTGTTCAGGATCCGTCTGTAGCTCTGCCTCAGGCTCAGACGGAGGAGTCGGGAACATCCTCTGGCTTCCTTGAAGTTAACCTGCCAGTGAGCATATTAACTTCAGAGGGTGAGTTACCGCGGTAACCGACCCAGAGCTGAACGTATCCCACTTCTGGAACAGAAAACCCAGAGTTTACCTCATCTCAGGTTTAACCAATGCGGAATCTCCACTAATACCGCTTCCTGAAGTACCCTCAGCTCACCGCCGTTGTCCTAGTCCCAACACCCACTCACATCAGAGACACTGATTGGTCATTTCTTTAATGTGGACGTGGACAATGAGCAGACTGCACTCAAACCGAGAATAGGTAGTTACCTTCTCACACATGTTTATTTCATTAAATCGCAGCCTTTTGCCGTGATGTAATCGCACAGGCTGAAGGAAGTTTCAGCTCTAAATCCTCGAAATTGCTGACACAAATATTCCGCACATCTTGAAACTGATGACTGCAATGAATCTGAATTGAGTCTTATAAGGTTAAAAAAAAAATTGAAATCCGTTTTCTGCCAACACAAGTAGTTCATATAGCTATGGTCTACAAAAGTGGAAATAAGAAGTTTCGCTGGTTGTTTTTCGATCATCATCTCCTACAGGTCTTTCTCTAAACTCACAGTCCCTTCATGCCAAATAGAATTACACTCCCTCATAATGACATGGGCTATAGATGACACATGATACTAAACTGATTAATTTTTTCTTTAAGAAAATGCAGGGATTTTTTTGAATTAATGATTCTTGGTCAAATATATCCTCTCCCACTCCTTTAGAAAGGGATGCTTGTACACATGGATGGGCTCACCCATACCATGTGAGGTGAATGGCACAAAATTAATAGCGTTCCCGAGAAACTAATAAACGCAACCCACAACAATAATAATTTTGTCGGTGGCCCTGACATTGGAAATACAGTGAACCTAAAAATGTCACTCGGCTAAATTTATTAAGCATGACTACTCTTGTAAGATGCATCTGCCTTTTATGATGTTAATGGTGAAGGTTCCTCCTCTTTTAATCAATTTCCAGGGATTCGTGTCGTGCCTTGCAGAGGGGTAAAAATGTATTGTGTCACATGTCCAACTACAATAGCAGACAGTGCAGAGTTATGTGTTAACTAGACCTATGCTGACATCAACTGTGTTTTTCATAAAGTTCCCCATATAGGATTAAAATTAGAGTAGAGTTAGAGTTACAGTAAATCACGATGTATAAAAGATAGATCTCCTTCAGTCGAAACGTATTCACTAAGTTTGGACTAAATCGGCCCAACGGTTGAGAAATTATGGCCTGACAATTTTGCAGATAGAAATCCGCCAACTGTCAGAAATATACAACCGAACAATCCCAAAAACACTCAAGTACGTCCTCCAACTAAGGTCTGTGTTGGTCTAAAATTTGAGAATGATACATGACACATACTATCTGGGGCGGTGGCGCCAATGACGATTCCATAATATCCCCGACTTTTCGGGGATACAAAAGTTGACTCATAGCGATTTAAAAAGGTTGCTTTCATGAATGTCCACCATGTGGTGTCATGACTTTTACTGTATTGCTTGCAATGACTGCTAAAACTATTTAAAACTAACCCTGGTGCCATCAACCCCATTAAAAATAAAGGGCAGCACAGCTGACAGAAGATGTATTTAGGTTGAAGTCTATGGATGTGGCAAAACTTTTAAGCAAAGTTTGATAATGGTGCTTCTAAAAAAATGCTTGGGTAGACTGTGACTCCAGAGGAGCTGTCTGGGCTTATTAGGGCGGCTAGTGTATTTTCAATTTAGTTCAGTTCTCACAGAACAGTTAGAAATTCTGCCGTGGAGAAGTAAGGATTTACAGGAGAGGATCAGTGCACTGATTAAGTCCATGTCACTGGACCACGCTGCAGCCACAATTAAACAATGTGCTTATGCAAGCCATGTCTGGATGCGGCTAGCTGTCAGAAGTAGCTAAGATCCTCAGCTGCATCAACAAATTGGGCAAGAGCAGAGCAGAATGCAGAAGGTAGAGAAAGGCAGAGCTGTCATCGCCATAACAATTAACTTTCTTCAACTCCGTAGCCAACAATGCCGGTATGGTGTTCAGTAGCATTACACCCCAGGCTTCAGTACTCATACACTGGTTCTGTGCAATGGGATATGGAAGGTGAAGGGGTCCTATATTCCAGACTGTGTAGGTTAAGAGAAAATGTACTCAAAACCATAACTGCAAAAGGAGAACAAAAAAATGATTGAAAGCATAAAAACTGCAAAAGGAGAACAAAAAAATGATTGAAAGCATAAAAAGTTAAAGACACAATGTGAATGAGATTCCACCTTGTACCATCAGTGTGAGGGATGACATTGACTGAACACTCTGAGCCAACTAGAGCAAAATTGTTTATTATATCCTCATCCCACACCTTCCTGGTAAACTGCAGTCTTTCCAAAAAATGAAAAGCTAACCAGAAAACAGAAAACCAGTCTGTTCTGTTTTGACGCATTCAGTCCTCTCAGCTGGTTCATGTCTGTATCCTGTTCATGTTCGCATGAGGGCTGGAGCCTGTCACAGCTGGCATTCAGCGAGGTGCAGGGTACACCCTGGACCAGCTGCCGTTAATCACAGGGCCAGAACATAGAGACAAGAAAACATCTATGCTCGCTTTCACAAATTGGGGCCACCTATTAACCAATATTGGATGTTTTTGGACTGTAGGCTGGAGAAAATGCAAACTCAACACTGAACTAAGAGCCTGTTGTGCCATCGATCAGGTAGAAATTCTACATTAATTCTGTACATTAGGGCACTGTGTAAATTGATGGAGCACCAATATCACTTTGTCAGGAAAGGCTGGATTATGTTGTATAATCTACACATAATGTAGATAATGCCTTTCTATGATTTAGTACAATTAAAACATAAAGGTCTCTATTCTGGAAAGCGCTGGCTGGACCACTCACTTTATGGCACTGGAATTCCAGGGAAATAAGGACAATTCAATTCTACAAGCTTTACTTAATGTTAATCTTGGCAGTAAGTAGGGCGAGGTTTGATAAGGGACTGAACCACAGTCTAGAAGTCTATAATTCAAAATCTATTAACTTAAGTCCTTTCCTGTAATATGTACTTGTCAAGTCAAAAGATCTAAGATGCTGTGTGTGTGTGTGTGTGTGTCTGTGGGTGTGAGAGAGAGAGGGAAAGAGAGAGTGATTCATTTCCCTCATTAAAGGTTGTCCTACTTCTCTCCAACAATCCTTCACCGGACTCTTATCCTTTCTTTCTTATTTCCCTCTCCACAATTCCAACAGTCTTTTAAGATGTTTCTCCAGAAGAACATATCGTCCTTTTTACTAATTATGTCATGTTTAATTACATTACTATACCAGTTATGAAATTGAAGTTATGTGCCTGTGTTTATTGTGTGGACAGAGTATGTAAGAGATGCTCTGAGAGTTTGTTGGATTTGTCGGTAGATTTAGGTTTAGGCTGGCAATAACTCGGACATTAATGGAGAAATATGCATATTTTTGTCCTAAACCTTGGGTACTGTTGTGCCTTGGTGGAGATTTGCATTCGCTGAATTCTTTTTTCTACTTATTTTATTTTTGTTTGAAGTGCTGCAAAACACGTAACGCCATCAAATGTATTCACCTCTGAATTTTGTCTAAACCTACGTGTCGTTAAAATGTCCTGCAAACCTTCCTGAAAAACAATAAATCAGGTTACCATGAATTTTAGCATATTTTACTCACTAGGGGAGCTTTAAAAAAAAAACCTGTTGGTCACTGTTGGTCTGATTTCATCCAAATTTAGTGCATATGAATCAACTCATATTTCACTCTAATAGTTCTAATTTACTAACTAGGGCAAGCTTTTTTCCCCAAAAACCTTTTTCAGGCACAACTTCACATTTAATTTAAGATCTCAATCAGGGGGAATTTCTGTGCAAGCAGGGGGTTTGGGGCTTTACAGGGATATAACATTGATATCGGTATCAATAGCATAGGCGTAGCTACCAATGATACTTACCTATGGCTTTTAGTCCTCTGACTTTTCTATATCTGGATTTTTCAACTGGGATATGAGGTGATAAGGTGACTCTGAGGTTTGCTCATCTTCTCCACAGTATATATACTGTATAAAATAATATCTACGACTCTCAACGAAGGCAAGGAGGATAGCTCAGCTTCTGCTAATGAGTTGGTTTTTTTTAGGGGGATGTCGGAAAGATGTTTAACCTCCATACCGCTCTGGTTGTATGCGGTTGTGGGTCATATGTATATTATATCATCAAAAAGTATCACATTACTGGTCTGCTGTCCTGCCACCTCACTCTTTTTATACACGTGTCAACTACTTACTACTTCTGCTTTGCCCATTCAGCCATCTTAGCTTTCATACAGACTGGTGTAGTATAACTAAACGGCAATATAAAATTAGTTATAGAGAGAGAGAGAGCTGGGTCTATATTACAATAATCTAAGTATGTCTCTACACAAAGAGAGGTAAGGGAATGGTAGGGAAAATAAATCACAGAGAGAGCGGGGAACATAATTAGTGACAAGTGAAAGACACTAAAGATGTGAAAAGTTGCAAAAATAATTCTGGAGGAGGAAGAAAAGAAGACAGACTGATCTTTGAGTTTCCCTCCTTTTTCTGATCTTTGGATCATCCAATAATCATAACATGATGATGGTATCGTAAGTAAATAAATAAATATATGTTTAGTTGGCTAATCGCAGAAAATTATGCTTTGATAATTGGGAAAAGTACACCTATTATTTTTTCTTTATCAGAATCCGAGATTATATCGATTCGAACGATATGATATTTGCAGATATCAAAAAGTCTGAAACGGTACGATACCATTCGATTCCATTCGATTCAGGGGCCCGCGATCGATTTCAGATGATGTTATGTACCCACTTAACAAAATTGGTTGCATTTCGAATAAGAGTGCAGAGAGATTAAACCGAGCCTATGCTGCCATGCCTGAGAGCAACGATATGTTCCCGATAGATTGACCTGGTGTTTTGGCGCAAATCATGTAGTCACAAAAATCCAATCATTATAGAAAATTTAAAGTTTGTAAAAAAAAAAGAAAGAAAAAAAAGCTCATCCTAGTGAATTACTATTTGAGTAATGCATGATACATACAAGATACATCTCCTGACATTAATTCACGTGCACCAAATTTGGTCTAAATTGGACCAAACGGTTGGGAAATTATGGCCCAAAAACTTTTGGAGCTAAAGCTCCCCCTACTGTCGGACATATACAGCTTACCTTTTGCAAACGCAATCCAGTCCTTCCTCAGACTAAGGTCTAGGTTGGTAGAAAATTTGAAATGATCCATCAAAATGTCTATCAGGAGTTTACATGTAGATGCTACAACTTGGATAGCAGACAGAGATACATATGACAGGCAGCAGAGGCGGTAAGAGGGTTAGAGAGATGGGACATTTTTTTTGCACCTTTAAAAAATGACCAAATCTATGTTTGGGGTTGATTGGAGAGAGTGAGGCATGTCACATGGGTTCAGATAGTGGGACTGGAGCTCACCAATGTAACTTTTGTGACAGTGTTGATTAGGATACTGACATTAATGTTAACCACAATGTTTTAATATTAGAGTTAAAAAGCTTCACTTTAAATGAAACTCAGCAATCATGTTTATTGTTTTGTATGAACATTTGTTTTACGGGCGGGCAGGAACAGATGTTGGTGTTTGATAACCAGCAGTTCTCCTTGCTTGGATGGCAACATTATGAAGGGCAAAACCCAGTCTGTGCTTACGCACACATTCAGCTGTTGTTTTTTTTATGTGCATCCTCTTGTTGTGAATATCAGAGCAGATGTATAATGATGATGGCTCAAAAAAGCCCCATCAATCACTCATGCAAATCCTTTTATAATAATGATATCTATGTATCAGCAAACTATTTTGTTTTGATCGTTTAAATATCATGCTGCTGTAGCCACAAATAGAGAGATGACTCGTCTCAGCAGGATTGGGCTTTTGATTGAGGCACACACACATACACACACACACACACACAAACACACACACACACAAACACACACAGTCACTCACACCACGCTCCGGCAAAACACGCCCTCATGTCTAAAAACTGCAGAGAAATTTGATGATATTAATCACCATAACATGCTGAGTACACAAACACGCCCTCAGGGTGCTAATCAATTACCGTGGAGCGCACACCTACATGCGCACAAGGACATACACACTCACAGAATCAAGCTAAACTGATTTCCCTCTAATCTGTAATTTTTTTTTGTACCCAGATCTGCAGGGTGTGTATATTTATAGCACTGAAAAGTCAGGGATATCATAGAACCATCATTCCCGCCACCGCATCAGCTCCTGCCTCCACCGCCACGTCCTCTGCAAATTAGTTTTTGTTAACGCCATAACTCAAAAACTGTTCCATGGATCATTTTCAAATTTTATACGGTAAGGTTTATGTCATAGTGTGAGGAGGAACTGGATTGATTTTTGGAAAGGTTGGTTTTATAGTTCCACCATTAAGGGGAGCTTTATCTCCAAAGATTTCGGGCCATAATTTCTCAACTCTATGTCTAATTTTGTCCAAAACTGATGTATACAATTGGAGAAGATCTATCTTTTTTCTGATGTATTTTACTCTATTAGCACATATTTAACTCAGTAGGAATGACTTACAGAGTTTTTCTGACACACCGTCCTGACCACTATTATGATTTAGTATGATTATAAAAAGCCTATGATGTATTTGTGCCTCTCTAGAAAGGCCCTGCTCTGGGGGTCCCCTACCAGTTTTGGATTTTCCCGCTGTCTCCTCCTTTTGGATTTTATGCATCAACTTTGGAACTATGGCAAAGGTGTACTAAACCTGATTCCAGAAAAAACAAGATCTTGGTCTAGCTCAAAACTGTAATCCGTTTTTTAGTTGTTCGCTGGTTAAGTTATAACAGTTGGATAATTAGAATGCAGTTTCGGGGGAAATAATGTGTGTGAGAGAAGTTGTGTGTATCCAGTGTGATGGAAGTCAGCTCTTAGTTTCTCAAGCTCTGTCAGCAAAGTCTCAAACCAACAGAGGGTACGGACATGTTAGTATGTGTGTTGTTTGTCTGACAAGCACTTGAACTCTGTGTTAATACTAATATTTAGTTTTAAGTGTGAGTCTGCAGTTGATCATTTTATGCGGAGTGACTATGAAATAGATTATTTTACAATTTATTCTATTGAATTACTATTATCATATGCAACATCATCAGTTGGATACTTCCTAAATAAATAAACTGTAGGTACTAAGGGCTTAAGGACAAATGCAGTTATTTCCTTCATGCTCTGCTTTGTCTAAACACCCTTTTAGACTGAGGAAAAATGGAAGCAGACAGAACACCTTGATGTTTGTCCATCCCTCAAAATGATTGTTTCAAAAGTGTCCAGAGATGAATCGGTCTGCATGTGTATGTCCTGATGGGGTGTCATTGCCTAAGTGCTGATGCAAACAGCAAGCTGTAAAACTAGGCCTAGACAGCAAGGGTATATCCCCGAAAAACCCCGAATCCCCTACGCTGCACAATCAATCCACCTGATTGAACAAGTTAAGTCCGAACAACTGATTTAGTTCAAATTAACCTTTAAAGAACCACCTCAAGGGGATTTAACACGTATTTTATCATATTTTACTGTAATCGTTAATATACTACTCACCAGGGGGCATTTTTTTGAATGAAAAAAGACGTGACTTCCTAAATGTTGTTCAAATTTATGAAATATGGTGCATATGAATGGAATCGGGGAGCTCTATCTCATATATATCCTATTTTAGTCTAATAGTTCAATTTTATATTTGTATTTTTTATATTTATTTCATGAAAAAATGCTGTTTTTCAGACGTAACTTCACATTTAATTTGAGGAGCTCAATCAGGGGGATTGATTGTACAACGCAGGGGATTGCGGGGTTTTAAGGGGTATACCCTCGCTTACTGGGACGAGAGCGAATGTAGTTATGTTTTAATTTCCATTTAATTTATTTTATTTTGTACAGGTATTCTAATGTTTTCTGTTGTTTCAATGCTGTTTTGAAGTGTTCCATACAAATAAATCTGCCTGGTCTTCCCTTGTCTGAACTGGATAACACGGATGGCATATAATGGCAGCAGGTGAAATCAGGGACAGGTTGTCAAGAAACAGGAACTCTGAAACGGGAGGATAGGTGATAGAGCGGAGTGAATGAAACTTAACAAGCCGTGTGAATCATCAGTGAATTTGTCAAGTGCCAAATCACTGCTTATCACGACTAATGGAAGCGGCAGCAAGCCCTTACTCAAGCGTGGAAAACCGTAAAGTTGTTGAGGTCAAGGCTAGAAATGTGAATCTAGTCAGTGGGAGGCGGTATATGAGGGGACCTGTGTTCAGTTAATGAACACAGGATGAACACACTTCATGCCTTCATTTGCATGGACGCATGAAGCCCTCCATGCACATGGTAACATGTCCCTAGCTTTTAAAGAGCTACAGTAATTATGTGAAGATATTTGTGAAGAAATGTATAAATATTGGATTGCATTGCCATAATGGTCGACTATCTCTGTAAATGAATTTATATGACGCGGAAACAGCAATAAATTGTACAATTTTGCAACTCAACTGTTAATATGGAATAATTTTGGTTGTCTCAGCCTATAAAAAAGTTATTGCATAGTTTAAGTTTAAGTACTTGCATCTATTTGTTTTTATTTGGATAATGATATTTTGAAAACGTATATATTCAGCTTTCATAGAATCAAGGTGAATTTGTTAATTGTGGAAATAATTCAACTTAATAAGTTTAAATATGTCATACTGTGAAATGTATGAGATTGGTTTATATATATATAATTTTTACAAAATGGAATTGTTTTGAAGGGGAAATGTATTCAGGTTTATTAGAACCATTCCATAAATATCCTTTTATACTGGTTTCATTCATGTTTTATTGACATATATGCATCACATTAAGTTTATTGGTTTGGTTGTGTTAAAATTATGCTATCGCATGGAAATTTTTACTTTTGTTAATACCTTTTGTTGAGTGTAAGTCAAGCTTTTCTAGACGAGACTCGGAGCACGTTTTTATGTCATATTTGTGTGAACTGAATATTTTTGCACCAACACTTTCATGTCTGCTTCATCGTTGCGTTTAATGATGGGTAGATTGATCAATTCAATAATTTGACATTCTTGCCTTACATCGAATCCAACAGCATCATCTTTGGAGCTTTTTCAAGCTGGCACCTCACTGAACGCCTCCAGTAGCTCTCTCACAAGATCCTTGTGCCGGGTTTGTGGGCTGGAGGCTACAACATTACCTCATTCCTCCGCAAAGCTGCCTTCAGGAACAATGACTTAACATTGCTATGATATTCAGGCTTCAGCAACATTAACCTTATCTTCTTTTCTCAGGATATTATCCTACAGTATGGCCTCAGTGTCTGTGACCGATACAGTGGGGAGACACTTCTGTCTTCTGTATTGTGACACTGTTGTGTTTTGTGTCGCAGGTATGCCTCTTAGTCTGGACTGCAAGGCCTTTTTTGGCTACAGTGGAGAAAACAGAAGGCCCATTATCTACTGGATGAAAGGAGAGAAGTTTGTTGAAGAACTAGCGGGACACATTAAAGAAAGTGAAGTCAGGTAAATAAGCCTGCAGCTGCACCAAGTGTTATTCCACTTTCAGTCATAAACTGAATGTAGATCTTTTAAGATTTTTTTACAACTGGAACGTAAATATATTGTATTTTTACATGCTGTGTTTGTTATTTTGCTTTGGTGCCACTCCTGCAAGACGATTTGTCAGTATCAATCACAGTTTCTCCAGTTTATAGCTCTCCTTTCCTCATTCATTTCTGAAAAGACTGTACTCCAGCTGAATTCCTCACTCCGTCGATTGAATTTGCTCCCTTATGATTTACAACTCATGGAGAATTCTCTGACAATCCTTTTATCAACCCTCCTAAAGAATTATGAATACTAATGCTTCCGTTCAATTGAATTCATTTTATCCCCCTTTGGGGCTAATTACATCGATTACTATTGGAAAAGGTCTGATTTTCTGCAGTCCGTCAGATCACCATGGAAATCATAAAAAAACTCACAGAACCGAATCTCAGTGCTTAATACCGTTAGATTATTACTATATTAATTATCCAAATTACCTCCATGTTAGTGGAGTGTGAAACAGTAGTTTAAAGAGAAGTGAAGGAGGTAAATAAGATTCAACACTGTTTGATGCAGAACTTTGTGTATTCACTCTGAAGGGGGTGGATATGAGATGAGGTATAATTCGTATGCCTGATCAGAGCACATGAATCTAGGCAACACGCCCATGGAATTAGATTATTAAATCCACTGTACATCATAACATTACATTATAAAGAAAAGATGTGGTTTTCTAACATTCAAGCCGTTACGAGTGCGGGGACACAGGTGGAGATAGGAGGCAAGGACAAAAAAGAAAAGGTGGAGTAGAAAGAACACGAGTAACTGTCCAAGGCAAAATGATCCAAATCTAAACAGCAAAATGACATAATGCCACACACATAACGACAATCTCCACATATTATTCTGTCTTGAATGTCAAACATGCACATACTACAACATATGAAGATGATGGTACATCATACGATACAAGACTTCATTAAGATGTTCATGCCATGAGGGACCCATGAATGCACCCTCATCTTAATCTTCTTCTTCTGTTGGGTGTTCCCTTTCGGAGTCACCACAGTGAGTCAAATTTGAGTCATCAGAGTAAAGAATGATACACACAAATAACATCTCCTCGAGACGATTCATATGCACCAAAATGTGGACTTAATCTGATCCATAGTCCAGAATTATGGGCTGAAAAGTCTTGGAGAAAAAGTTCTTCCTACTGTTAGAAATATACAAACCACCTTTCCCAGAATCACCCCAGTTCGTTCATGCACTGTGACTCATGGGGTATAAGGTTAGAAAGGATCAATGAAACAGTTTTTGAGATGTGTCCGTTATTTTTAAGAAGATCTCCCCCTAGAAAGTAAAATATGGCCTGAAAACATTTGGGCATAAAGCTAGTGTTAGAAATATAAACCCCCCATTCCCCAAAACAATGCTATTCTTCCTCACACAAAGGTCTATGTGGGTAGAAAGCTTGATATTAATCCATGGAACAGATTTCGAGTCGTAGTGTTTACATAGCCACAACTTTTCAGGGATGTACTGTAATTATTTAACCTAAAAAAAAAAAAAGGTTTAAATTAAATCCAATTATTGTGGCAGCTCTTACTGTGCTTCAGCACATGGGCCACGGACTAGAAATAATTGTCTTCTCCTCAGCAGCAGTTCAACTGAGGTGCTGCAGTCCAGCAACCACAAACAGGTGTCTTTGCTTAAAAACAAGTTGCAATTCAGAATTCAGGTCGGGCTCAAGAACATGCATAGTCTTTTTATTGTTGAACATTATTTTCTCCCAGATATGTCATTGAATAAAACTTGGTGAAAAAGTCCCTTTACATATTGGCAATTTTCCATGTTTTCCATGTTCTTATATTAGTAATAATAAGAATGTCATTGAACAGAACGTCATTGTCATTACAACCTGACGGCCATAGACTCTCATGTGATCTTGTGATCTCGGATCTTTTATAGTTTAGACTTGATCCCTTTCTGAGGCCGAGCTTGGACACAGGGATGAAGTATATGAAATATTTTGCTTCCCACTTTAATTATGTTTACATAGTTTTTTCCTCAGATTGTCAGTATTTGTGAGTTGGAGTTAAATCAGCTCACTTCTCCTGTAGTTTCCACCCAATTTAAGATTGAGAACGCACGTATTAATATTGTATCATTATTCTAGTAATATTCCCCATTGTAGGGAAAACAGCTAAGAAAATTAAAGTTGAACTTCAACCAGGAAGTGAGGCTGAACTCCGGTTGAGGATGTTTACCGCTGGCCTTGATTTCCCCTCTCACATAGATCTGACTACCCGAGAGAATTGTTTCCAACCTGACCACTCATGACCCTTTCGAACCTATTTTCTGCAATGCAGCCCAAGTTTTAAGGCATCAATGGCAGCGCGCCTTAAACAGTGTTTCCAGTTTCAAATCTTTAATGCAATTTGATTGGACCAATTTGATTGGAAATAATTAATTATATATCACATAATGTTTGAATGGCAGTGTATTATTATATAAAATGTTTGGACAATGCTCAAAATATTATTACCATACATTATCATAAGCAACAAACCTAATTCATCCTCTCTAAAGCCTGGATGAATACACCCACTACAATGACACTACAGCTTTTAGAACTTTCATTGTTGCTGCTTCTGGACCACACGTTGTCTCCTACCCCAAAGCAGTCATATTTTATGACATCAGCTAAGCCTACCAATAATGATGTGAGTGCATCCTTCCCGAAAGGGAATTCCTTCTGCCATGGCCCACTCCTTACACTGGGATGTCAGAGGACTGGGTCAGCTACAGAGCAGCAGCTGTGAAGCAGAGAGGGTCTCAGTGTCTTGCTCTAGGACACATCAGCAGGGGGGGGTCTTGCTGACGTGCTTGGACTTGAACCCAGGTAATCCGCTTGATGAAAGTTTCGGTAACTCCCGAGCCTCCCAGCGGTCTTTGGAAACAGCACACTCCTGAGAGAGTAGTGAAGATAAAGAGAGCAGGAACGCAAATAATTATTCAGTATTCAAACTCGAGGCTAATCATGCCCCATAGTATTAAATTAACCTTTGCCTGATGGAGTCTCCATCAGTCAGTCCACTTCTCAGTCCCCAGGCCAGTCTAAACCAATAAAACAGAAACTCCAAATCCAACCTTCACATTACAGCAGACAGGGACCTGCTGTGATGCACATTAATTCAGCCATGTTTGACTGCCGGAGCACTGGCCAATGGACGACGAGTACTCCTGTCTCCCTGGATAGAATCCAACTTTTTTCCATGATAATGTGAGTTTTGAAGTAGATGAGAAAACGCTCAAATTTGTTTTATCGCACCTAAAATAAAGCAGCCAGCTGTGAAAAGGTATGGTGTAGAAAAGTAAAATATTTCCCCCCAAGTTTGTGCTTCAAATGCTCCCAACTTGAAAACCGTCATCTGAAGATATAATTATAAAGTTTTTCAAGAGCTAAAAAATGCCCAAAAATCACCAGCAGCACAACAAATATGAGCAATATCATTAGTCCTGCTCCAGCTCCCCAACATTTCTGCAGCTCAGCTATCATAGTTCATGGTTTGCTCGTGTGCAAAGAATGCATGATTGCTATCTTTCCACTTGGGGCTTCCTTCATTTTTATTTAATGGAAGCACTGGTTCACGGTGTTGTGGAGATGGTTCTTACCTGTTTGATATTCTCATCAGTTTTCCAGACCAACTGCGGTCAAAGCTGATGGTTAAAACTGTTTCCTATCATTTTTCTATTAGTTTTGAATGTCTTCACTTTTTCAGTTAATCAGATAATTATTTCGGGCTGTTATATCGTGATAACGAGTTTAGTGTCGAGATGATGTCTTGATTTTCAAGTCAATTTTTTATCGTTAATGAGAAAAAAAATGGCCGTTATTTTCTGAATGTTCATCATAGATAAGGAGTGTCGTAGATATATTAACTGATAAAAAAAAATAGAAAAAAAAAATGTTATCCATCCGCCATTTCCAAATTTCTTACATTTCACTTAGCTTTAGGGTCATGCAGTATTGTGACTCAGAATAAAACCTTTTCAAGATTGTTAAAAGAACAAATAATACTTATTATTGACTCAGGAGCTTCCATTATTGATAAAAGCATAAGATTATTTTTCAATCAAGGTTTAACACAAGCAGAAATTGCTTTTGTAGCTGCTCTGTGATCAGTGTTGCATGTCGCCATGGCGACACTGGAAGTTATTGTGTGCCGTTTTCCATTGTTGGAATAAAGTTTTCTTAAGCAAGTGTAATGCAAATAAGATTACTGTGGCTTTTTTGCGTACTGTGTATGTTAAGCTCATCTAAGTTTAATTTGTTGTTTTTATTCACACTCTAATATTTTTAGCACTGCGCTTACCCTGCTTTGTTTGTTTGTGTCGCCATGACAACAGCAGTATCAGTGCTTGTTTGATGGCCCGAAATTAGTTATCTGCCTCTAGGGCCTGTCTCGGCTTCCATTCAGTCCCCTAATATTAGGTTCATGATATAGTTGTGGTTTGATTGTAGTCCATATTCACCCCTCTGCACAATCAGAGGTGATGGTTAGGATTTCGATGTTTTGGCAAATTTGGTATCTGAGGCCACATTGCTCACAGAATTATTGGTGCAGCTCTAAATATATCAAGCATCCTTCATATTAAGATTTTAAAACATAGTTGATTTCCTCAATGTTCCAAGCAGGACAACAATAGCTAGGGAGTGAGAAACAGTTTATAGTACTGCACAGTAACAGTAAGCATTCGAGTTTCTGATGCTAACGTTACCTTCAACGGCTACAGAGCATGCTACTGCTACTAGAAACTGAGAGTGTTAACTATTTCCTTACATAAAAACATGGACATGGCCAATCAAAACACTTCATTTTACCAAGGTAAGAGGGTAAGTGTGAGGTGTATTTGAAGACGTGATATACTTATTCTTACTCTTGTTCTTATTTTTCACTCTGTCAAGAGATTCAATTTTCTTCTTTTGGCTGTTCCCTTTTAGGGGTCATCGCAGTTTCCATCTTGCCCTGTCCTCTGCATCTTCCTCCGTTACATCAACCAACTGCATGCCCTCTCTCACCACATCCAGACACCCTCTTTGGTCCTCCTCTTTTTTCCTGCCTGAGAACTCCATCTCCAGCATCCTTCCACAAATAGATCCACCATCCCTCCTCTTCACACGTCCAAAACCATTTCAATCTGAACTCTCTTACTTTGTCCCCAAGACACCTAACCTCGGCTGTCCTTTTGATGTGCCCGTTTCTTATCCCGTCCATCCCCGTCACTTAATCTTAATATTTTCATCTTTGCCACCTCCTGCTCTGCTACCTGTATTTTGGTCAGCGCCAACATCCCCAAACCATTCAGCAGAGCTGCTGTCACTACCGTAATGTAAACCTTACCCTTCACCTTTGCTGCTGCTCTTCTGCCTCAGATAATTCTTAACAGTTGAATCCAAGTACTTGAACTCCTGAACCTTTCCCACCTCTACTCCTTGCATCAAAACCATTCCAACTGACCTCTATTCCTCTTCTTTCCAGTGGATACCTAAATATAAAGAACAAATTTAAAATGAAAGTGGATGTATTTACATGTATTACCTGTCTCTGCAAAGTCAGATTGGCTAACACTAATTCCTACTACCACAGAGTTACACAGCTGTCGACACAATATTCAAATCAAAACAATACGCCACAACACTGCCATAACAACGCAGACCAACACAGACTACCTATAATGCCTTTAGAGCAATTATACAAAATCAAGGCAGTCTTGAACAGTCTTTGCAAAAGGGTTCACAGTGGAGCTGTTAATGATGAGTTGGGACAAATGATAATCTCAGAATTCCATTCTTGTCCATGCTTTGCATCCATTATTTAGTTCGGCAGTTGTCAGGATGTCAGTAAATGATGAAAATACAGCAGTAAATATAATTACGTACGAATACAATTAATACTTTTGTACAGCAGCACATAACAGTAACAAAGTTACAGCCATGAAATATCAGAGTAAATACTTTTGTACCCCAATAAATAACAGTAATAAAGTAACAACCGTGAAACATCACAGTAAATTACTTTGTTAGGCATTAAATAACATTAATAAAGTTACAACTGTGATATTTAACTGTAAATATTTTTGTATCGCAGTAAATAACATTAATAAAGTTACAACTGTGAAATGTAACTGTAAATATTTTTTTAGCGCAGTAAATAACATTAATAAAGTTACAACTGTGAAATGTCATCATAAATACTTTTGTGCTGCACCATATAACGGTAATAAAATAACAACTTCTAAGTAAAAATGTTTGTACTGCACTAAATAACAGAAATAAAGTTACAAATGTGAACTTTCAAATTACTATTTTGTGCCGTAGTAATTAATAGAATTTATTTTACAGTGACTTACTACCTGCAGCCAGCTCATTACTGATGCTTATTTTATTCTAACTAACTGACTAGTTGGGGCTAATTAACTACTGTGATTTTGGACAGGGATTTTTTTAACAGTGTGTTACTGCTCGTAAGGCAGGTTTAATCTATACATAAAACAAATACAAGCATTAATTATTCCTTACTGAATTTAAGGAGCTTAATAGCAGATGACAAGACTGCAGCAGAGTGACAGATTGGATGAAGGTAAAGGGGAAAAAGAAGGGATCTGAAATGGTGATGGTGCTTTTTATGTGTGTATGTGTGTGTGCGTGTGGGAGTGGTCACTAGAGATGAGAAAAAGAGAAGAGTGATATGTTTTATAATCTAGGGTTTTAGCAAGTCACAGCTTTTAACAGAGGCATCTAACGCCCTGCCATGGTAAAACTGCACTCTCAAAGAAAACTGACAAATATAGGACGAGAGCAAGATGAGGTCATTTGGGGTGTTTCTTTTAAGAACATGTATAGTCATGTGTGTCAGAACTCTTTGAATAGAAGTGTAACGGGTCCCAGGAGTGGTAATGCAAAAACAGAGGTCAAGACCTGGAAAATGCAGGTGGAGATTAGAGAGACATAAAGTTTTCGCAACGTTAAATGCTACAGGGTCATCTGAGTCTGATCTCAGATACCGGAGGAGTATCTGATATTAAACAGGGCTTAAAGGTGCATTAAGTCTCCTCCCCCTTTCCTGCCTTCAGGCCTTCAGAAGAGTATGACCTCATCATAAGGAGAGAGACTCTTTCCAGCTGTCACAAATGTTGTCTTCACATGCCTCCTTGCTCCTTCTGTCCTCCTTTTGCATCTGCCATTTACTCCTTTCCTCGACCAATTCCCATTATATAATTTATTTATTTCTGCTGTAGTTTAGGAATGTAAGATCTACCTTAATCCTTGTTCCCTCAGTCCCTCTTTCTTTTCCTTCCTGCCACTCTCGTTTCCATTCTTCTAGGTTATTATTAAAGGAGTAATCCAGGCAAAAACATACATCAAATGCTCCATGAGATTTTATCCTGTTTATATTCTTCAAAATGTCTTTTGTCAATTAAGTTGGGAAGCAAGTGTCTGAGACAATTTTTTTTTCTCTCTCTGTGTTTCTCCAGGATTTTAAGGGAGCATTTAGGGGAGAAAGAGGTGCAGCTGTCCCTAATCTTTGATGCCGTGGAGGATACAGATCTAGCCAACTACACCTGTTACGTAGAGAACCACATAGGGAGGCGCAGCGGCAGTGCTATACTGCAGAAGAAAGGTAAATTAATATTCCCTCTTTGCTCCATTTGTAGTCAGGTTTTATAACAGAAGTCCTAAATATGTATTAAAAATGTAATCCACTTTATAATCTCACAATTGTAACTGTTTCAACAACAGTTGCAATTTCCTGTGTTTCATCAACAACATTAGTATTTTTTTTGGCTAAGAACATTTTGGGGGGATTTTCGTTGTGGCTAAGCCATGTGGCCCAAGGCAGCATTTTATTTAAAAATAAAATTAATTTTAGACGTTATAGACTACAAAATCATTTCAGGAAGATGAAAGTCATCTTAGTGTTGTAGTCATTATTTCATTTTTTTCATTGTTTATTTGATGATACTGACAATAAATCAGTAAATAATATCAATGCTTGGTTGTTCATATTTTGTTTGTTTGTTTGTTCGGACTCCTGGAATGGCATCGCCCAAACAAACAAACAAAATATGAACAACCAAGCATGGATATTATTTACTGATTTATTGTTGTACATTGAGTTATTTGCCAATGTCACGTTTATATTATACACTCATTCATGGAGAAATGTGTGATATTATGAGGAAAAAACAAAAGTGTACTTTTCCCAGGGTTAGATTAAGGTGCAAAGAGGCAATTAGAGTTTTATCTTTGATATGGCTCTCTTCAGCATTCAAAATACTGCTTACAATGACCAATTAAGAGCTTCACAGTGGCATGGTTGTAGGGTGGGTAATAGGTTTGGGGTTCAAAATCCCCTGAGTCCTGATCTTTTCCGTAGCATGTTGCATGTTCATGTAGGTTCTCTGCGGGTGCACCAACTTATTTCCAGGGTCAAAAAACATGCCAATTAGGGAAAATGGTGGCTTTATGATGCCCGGTGTGAATATGAGCATGAATGTTTGCCCTATAATGAACCGGCAGCTTGTCCAGGGTGTACCCCACATATCAACCAATGTCAGCTGACATAGGATACACCCCGTTTCGATCATCGATGGCTGGATAGATGAATTGGTGGATTGCCCACTTAAGCAGCAAACTGCAAAAGTAGACTTACACTGTTGTCCTCGACAGCAAAGGTATTTCCACGAAAAGCCCCAAATTCCCTGCATTGTAAAAGCAATTCCCCTGATTAAACTCCTCAAATGAAATGTGAAAAAATTCTCCAGCCAACTAAACGAGATGTTTAGTTAAGTTAATCATTGAGCCTAAGAGCTGTAGATTTACATTATGTTTGAACTTCACACGGAGAGATATGAAGGGTGATCATCTTTTCTTTGAACTCTTATTCTGCATATCTATTGATATTCACAATTAATAAAATTTCATGGGCATCACAGTGTTACAGTGGGAAGTAGATTTGCAAGAAAGTTAAGAGTTCAAAACCACCTCGGCCGGCTTTTGGAATTTGCATGTTCTCCTTGTGTTTGCATGGGTTCCAACTGGGTCCTATATGGCTGCAAAAACCTGCAGTATAGGAGAAGTGGTGACTCTAAAAGTAGAAGGTTTAAAAGGTTGTTTGCCTCTGTATACCCTGGCTCTTGCCCATTGTCTGCTGGGATAGGATCCAGCCCCACTGGGAGTCTGCTGTCAAATAGACTGTGAAGAAGTTGGGCAAACTCCGTATTCAAAGCATCCACAGTCTACTTACCAAACAGCAAGCTTTTGTTTGTTTACCCTAACAAAATATCTACTTATTTACTGCAGGCTAAATAAAAGAAAAAATGCTTCTGCTCTAATTACCTAAGATGTATTAGTCTTTACTTACGATTATGTGTACAAGATATCACCTTACACAGGAGGAACAGATCCTCCGTTCATGGCTAAGTAAAGTATTTGTGAATGTTGACATCTTTCATGAAAATGAAGGCTTCAGATGTATGCTGTCATCAAGAAATGTGTGAGATATATAAGCTTAATACCAAACATTTGGCTAGCTGCTAACAAACAGCTGACAGATAAAAAATAGATGTGGCACTATCAATGGAAGATCCAGGAGTAAAGATGCTACCTAACTGGCCTGTTATTAATGGCTTCTCAACAGAAAGAGAAAGATTTAATAGTGCTGATCACAATAGATTGAGCCAAAAATATTTTAAAAAAAGAGCAGGATTTCACAGTTACCACTTTAAATATTTAGCTGAAAAATGCATGAAATCATAGCCTACCTCTGTAATACATTTGCAGCAGTCCTGTACTATTTTGCTTTGCTGCAGAACAAGCCTGTCTGAGTCAGAGGCCAAAATCTGGTCAAAGAGAGAAAAACCTACAGAGATTTTAAGAGAAACAGTTGTGGCAGAGGAGAAATGTCTCTGCTACCTCAAATCTGAGGTAAAAAGAGCAACAAAAACCCTTGCTGATTTGAAATACAAGTATATTATATTGAATGATAAGAAACAGTGGACAATTGGTTATATGTAGAAAAAGATGTACTAGTATGGAAACGGTGAATAATGTCTACAAAATAGATTCCAGCATCTTGATCAAGAGATCAAGACGCTGAGGGTGAGGGTTGTATGAGAAAGGAGCGAAACAAAGTAAAGAGAGGAGGAGAAAATAAGACGTAGGGGAAGAGAGGGGAGCTCCCTGTTTGACTCCCGCTGAATGCCTTGGGTGTCAAATCTATCTTACTATACTTAACTAGCACCCTGGAGACCCTCACACACAGGATCCCAGGGATCTCACAGACACACACACACCTCCAGATAGGTCATGGTGAGAATTGGAAGGTCGTCACTACTTCAAACTGTAATTAGCAGGATTAATGCAGTAAACTCTGTGTATATATGCCTGTGTATGTGTGTACAAAGCAGACCTGATGTATATTCACACAAACACCATCACTCCCCTCAAGGGAGGCATTCACAGAAATTTCAGTGTTCAAAAGCATGGCCTTGTAATCGAAACAGTGCACTTTAATAGGCGCAAAAAACAGTATAGAGGAACACATACATTCTCAGTGGAATCCTTGTGTGACTGAAAGTTGAGGTTTAACAGTTTAACACACATCAGAAAGTGTTGAAAGTGTCATTGTTATCTGCTTACAGCAGTGGAATGTTTTGTCTGTGTTCAGCTGCTCCATCAGCTTCAACTGAGTGCCCACTAAAATCCAGCCAGTGGTGTGTATTTATTATATGTATTTATATGTATTACCTGCACCAAGTAGATATTCGCTATTGTCATTTGATTGGTTATTTAGTTGTTTTTTTGGCTGGTTGTAAAACAGCATGTCACATAAAAACAGTTGAATGAAACTAGAACATTGGGCAAGGACAGAACTGATTCACTTAGAGGGCGGATCGGAATACATTTTTTACATAATTCGTATATTTCAATAAGATTCTGAGATATGTATTTTCATTATTTCCCTAATTCTGAACAAATGACTGAACCAATTGACAGGAAACTTAAACAAGCCAGCCGACTGTCCCCACGCTGCCTGGCCTGAAGTCTTAAAACTAATAGGGTGGCGTAATATGGAGCTTGAACACAACATGACAGCCTAAACAAAGCACAAGTTGGCCTAAGTTAGCACAAGTTATCAAAGCTTGATTTCATGCACCGTGTGTGTGATTGAATTAGGGTGTGCTCTCACCCTGCATTGACCCAAGGTAATGAGTTGATGCATCTATGTAGCAAACACACACACACGCACACACACGCACACACACAAACACACACCTATAGCACACACACCATACACATTCACTTATTGTAACTGACAGAGCAGAAAGAGCTGCCTTGAACCACCATGATGACGAGAGCCTTACTCGAAAGAAAAATGGAGGGAGAGATAAACTGAAAGTTGAGAGGATTAGGATAAGATCATAGAGGGAAAGACTCATTTGAGAAACACATTTCTAGTGGGAGGCTACCCAAAGGCTCCGCTCTTGTTCGCTTCATCTAAAACCAAAGCACAGAGTGAAATAAATGGTGCAATGGAAACTGATCTAGAATGAGGAAGACACACTGACAGATTCAAGACGGCTTACACACCTCTCATACCTCTTCACCCTCGGAGAATTCTATAAACCTTTTTTTAACCTTTATTTAACCTTGGGGTTGTGGGACACACATTAAATACATTGTAAAAATGCCACACCCACCCTCTTGTGTTTAAAATTTGTATATATCCACAGGTTTTGCTATTGTATCACAATTGTTCTTGAACAGAATAATTGCAAAAAACGTTGCCGTTGCCCCAAACTCTCACCTGATGACTGCACCCTTAAAGAAACACTGCCGTACATGTGGTGACCAACATCTGCAACTGCTTCCTTATTTAGCTTAAGCAAACGAGCAGGACCCTAGTATCCTTACAGTGAGCATCAGTGTGATCTACTATGATCACTCCAGTCACTCTGGCCGTCTGATGCTTTGATGCTTAAAGTTATACCTATCAAGCTCCGTCATGGGAGAATTTAACTCAACACTTTTGCAGTATTGGATGAATTTTCTGAAAGGACAATAATGCTTCCAGCTGTAGTAAACTTCCTAGGCTTGGATAAATATGATGATGTTCTCAAGCTGAGAACCATTCATCAAGATGTGATGCAGGTAAAAGAAAGTTTTGTACCCTACCATTTATCACCAAAGTCCAAAGTCCAGGCATAACTGTGATAACACAGACATTCACTGCATAACAACTCGCACTAGCTGAAAAGTCATATCTTGTTGAGCTAAAAATATCAGCATTTCCAGTCAGTTCCAATCACATGTGCAACCTTTGGTATTGATTGGCTCTGATAATCCTAATCTTATCAACAACAAATTGGAAAGGGCCATTACAGCGTGTCTTTACAGAGAGATGTTCACAGCCTGAATATCTTGTTCCTTTCACCTGCTGAAGCCTTGCACAAAAAGTCTAACTTGAACGACTTTGGCAGCTAGAAGTATTTTATAGACCAGACAAGGAGGTCACCCTATCAAAGGAGGATATAGAAGCCATTGCAATGTTAGAGGCAAAGACCACCAGAGTTCTCATTGATGGAATATAGAGATATGCCACTCCATTAATAAGGAAGAAGACTTTCCCCAGCTCAATTCACCTTCAGAAACTGTTATGTCCCTACTCCCAGATCCACTGAAAGGAAATTGAGAAAAACCCTGAGGCTGCTGCCACCTACATTAAGGAGATCGAAAAGCTGAACGATGCTGGGTATGTGGTTAAGCTATGCTCTGAAGAAGTGCATAGTGCAAGTTCTCTGAATCTTCGTACCTGCTACAACATGTAGTGTATCACAACAATAAAGCCAGAATAGTATTCAACTGTTCATATGAGTACAAGGGGACTATCGTAAACCACCTTCTCTTACCTGGAGCAACCCTGAGCCTTACCCTGTTAGGCGTAGTGCTCCGATTTCGTCAACATTCTGGTGCATTCAGCGATGATATAAAGTCAATGTTTCACCAGATCCGATACCTTCCTGACGGCTGTCCTTGCTGTGGTTCTTGTGTAAAAGGGTAGAGACAGAACGACCCCCAGACGTGTCTGAGTGGAGAGTGTTTCCATTTGGGACACCCTGTATTCTCTTTTGTGCTACTAAGGCCGTCCAGCTATACGCGAGGATAACAAGGAATAATTTATGACACGGTGCTCACTGCCTTTTATGTAGATAACGGTCTACATTGTCTTTCATACCCACAGAAGGCAAGGGAGCTGGTTTACAGGATGAGGGTTCTCCTTGCCAAGAGAGGATTTGAAATCAGGCAGTGGGCAAGTAACATCCGTGAAGTGGTTCCCATCTACCTAGTATTGCCAGATCACAAAACTGTGATCTCTGGTTGAACTTCAACAAATCCAACTCCAGGAGTCAACTTTGGGTCTAGGCTGGTATTACTAAACCAACATGCTAGGCTTTAAACATCGTTCCGTGTCCTACACATAAGTCGTCCTTCCTAATGTCTACAAAGTTATGGCAAGTTAATATGACCCCCGGGTTATATCAGCCCATTCACTACCAGAGCGAATATTTTTGTCAACCCCTTTGGGAGCAAAAGAAGGAATGGTATGAGCTCATCAAAAGAGAACTCTTTCACTCTTGGATTGAATGGGAAGGCAAACTCAAGCATCTGCAGGACATCACAATCCCTCGCTGTTACAAGCAGTGAGTTCACATATGAGGCACACATACTCTGTGATGCCTCAGAACGTGCATATGGCGCTGTAGCCTAACTCAGGGTGAGTAATCCACAGGCATACATTCTGACCTCATTCCTAATGGCCAGATTTCAAGTAGCCCCACACAAACAAGTTTCAATGCCTGAGCTAGAGCTCTGTACCGCTCTTTGTAGAAACCAGCTGGCAAAGATCCTTCAAACAGAGCTGAACTTACACTTGCATCTACAACCGTGTTACATTGAAAACATTTCCAGCTCTTGCCGATACACGTTTTTAATTGGGACACAAATCTGTGAGTCCAAGAGCTAACATCACCCATCCAATGGCAAAAATGTGGCTGATCACATTACAAGAGGAAAACCTTTGGCTAAGTTGACTAGTATTAGTCGCAGGTCACAAGCCTTCCAGTTCTTGAAACATTCACCTGAAGCTTGGACAGTTCTTCCTCATAGTTCACAGATAACTGATGGAAAGGAACTACAAAAGACATTATTCTGTGGCCAATTTTTCTGTAAGTCCATCTAATTTACCAGACCCAAAACAATTTTCAACCATGGATAACTTGATAATAGCTACTCACCAGTCTATGCATGGGGTGGCTACAAATCCCTTGACTACCACAGACCGCATTGAGAATGAGACTCAACTGCTACGCTCAGCACAGAGCGACACTTTCCTAGAGGAGGTCGAAGCTCTCTCAACTCGGTTCATCGTGGTAGTCGCCTCAGTGCACTCTCCCTTGAATAAGATGCTGTGACGGACCTTATTTGAGAAGGGCGACGATTGGGTCAAGTCACTGGTTTCGAACCTGACCATCCGATCGTGTTAGCTGCGGAACATCCTCGGACTCAACTTGTCATATAGCGGTATGATGCTCAGCTTCAACACCCCAGAGCGAACAGGCTATATGCAGAGGTTTGGCACACATGCTGGAACACAAGAGGGCTTCTAGCTATTAAGAAACACCGGCTTGAGTGTGTGGACTATATAAGGTGGCAAGCCTTACCGTCTGCGAAAAAAAATAGCCGAGCTTCCTTCATCATGCCTGCAGACATTCTATCAACAAACATAGTGAAACACAGTCAGGTCATAGCTGACCATTTTTGGAGTTGGTTCATCCAAAACTATCTTCCTTGTCTGCAGCTCAGACAGAAGTGGAAAAAACTCACTCCTAATCTTGCGATAGGACAAGTTTTAATGGTAGTGGATTATCACCTATACAGAGCTCTGTGGCCTGTAGGGATCATTCATGATCATCATCATCATAATCACACCAAATAATTCCCAGAAACAGATGGCATTGCCGTGCTGCTGAGGTTCAAGTAAAGGACTGTAACTACATTCGCCCAGTGACCAAGTCGGTAGAACTTCCCAAAAGGTCCGATAGCACAAACCGCAAATCCTCTGACTTTTTGACACGCAAATACAGGGGTGGCTGTAAAGAGCTCCCTGTATGGACCCAACTACCTTACAAAGTACTGGAATCCTGTGATATACTACATTTCACACGATTCACTAGTTTACCTGTCCTATACACATGTATAGTTGGCCCGTCAGTCTCTCCTACAAGGTAGAGCTGTAACAGTAGGGGAAAGTAGTTAAGACATATGTGAGCAGTATACATTCTGTTGGGATTTCCTGTTTGCGTCCTAGCAAAGTAAATGCTCTATAATTGCAGTAAGTTGTTACTTTTGTTGTATTGAATCTGAATTTATGTGTTTGATATTATTGGCATGTTGCTAATGTTAATGGTAGTTCATTTTGTTTCTGTGTTCCATGTCTTTACAGCATAGGGCTATGTGTGATTTTAATGTTTATATATATCCACCTGTTTTGCTATTTTATCACAATTGTTATTGAACGATATAATTGCCAAGAACTTGTTTCATATATGTATATTTTAATGAAGTCGTTTTTTAATGCCTTACTGCCATTAGTCCTAATTAATATGTAGAGGAATTATTTTAGAGGCATATATCGCCCTCCTTTGACCACGTTCTGTATTGCATGTTTAAAAGTTTTCATATAATGATAGGCATTTATCACACTTTATTAAGAGATGACCTAAGTAAAAGTTTGTGTTACAGTTATGGTCATATGTTTGACACAACTTATTATTATTATACACCTGTATTAATGTTATCTTTTGTTTGATTTGTTTCAGCTAACCACACACATACTGAAAAATGCTCACAAAAATACTTGCAACTGCCCTGTATTAAACCTGCTTACAATCATCTGCCAACTGCAATTAAAACCCTGGAACTATATTGGGATGTCTGCCATCCTTCTGATAGAGGAAGACACTGTTACATCATAACCAGCATTAGATGCACCAGGATTTCAAAAGTATTGTCTTCGCGTACTAGATACCTCAACAGAGGGTTACTAAAAACAGGATGGAATGGTGCAGTTCTATTGATATTCAACTGCAATATTTGATTTGTAACAAACTGACTGCCTGGTAGAAACCAGATTTAATGCAAAATTTATTTTCCCTGAAGTTTCACGTTTTTTCATGACAGGACTCAGATTTTAAAAAGTATAACAAGTTGTAGTCCTGTGAAAAGCATTTACCTTAATTCAGGGTCTCTTTACCAGCTGTTATGGTGCTTTTTAATCAGATCACAACAGCTACAGCATATGGAGTTAGCCTCAGGATCTTGTTTGGAGTTTGCCATATTGGAGATTATTTTAAAGACCCTCCATGACCGTACAGATCTTATGCACATGCTGGTTGATTAGACCTCTACTCAAATCCTTGTAGTGTCCAATCTTCATCATCCAATAATCAAAACAAAGCTGAGAGTTGTCCCTCCCTATCATGAGCATCAAAATCACTGGTCAGTGAGAGGGACACCATTCATGTCCAGTTACACAGAATTACTCAAAGTGCCTATTCACACAAATTTTTAAGAGGGTCTTCTGTTGGTCTTTGATTTTGCTGACTAATGGAGAGTTTGTAGGGACTTTTAAGTTTTCCTTGTCTCCTAAATAGAGTAAAGACAGTTTCAGAAATGCGCCACCATCAGCATCTCGTGTTGTTTCCACATTGGAAGGTGTGACAGATGTACCGTCAGGTAGACAAACTTAAAAGTTGTTGTTTTTTTTGTTTCATAATTATCAATGTTGTTTGTTTGACAAATTACGTTGGCAACAGATGCTAAATTCCCTTCTAATACATCCAGTGAAAAATATGAAAATCAGAAGACAGAGAAAGACAGCAACAATTGTATTGTATAGTTGTTGTCAACTTATCAGAAGATTGGCGCTTCGATCTCACGGCTGCTCCTGTAAGGCTACTTGAGCAAAACCTTAACCCCTAATTTGCTCCCAGGGTGCCTTATAAAGAATATCCCCTATTCCCTAGTCCTCCTAGTTAAGAGTATATGTAACCTTTGGAGTCCTGCATTGTTGAATATTAAGAATCTCAGGACTGGGAATCTCTCTGGGGATGGTCTCCCTTTAATCTGACGAAACAAATAAACAACTTCCCTGTTTGGACTTGGTTTTAAAGTTTGCCGCCCATGTCAATTCCATTACAAGGTCAAAGGGCGTTGTTCGTGGTTATCAGTCAGATTTGTCTAGCTAGCACGGGCTACCTAACAACTTGAAAATGTTTCAGGAGCTAATTTACATTTATGGACCATGCCAACTGTTGAGACTGATAGGGCAAAGTAATTTGCGACTTGCTTAAGAGATCAGGACAAGGTGACAATTGAAGCACATTAGAAAAACAGCGGCTTTCTCAACCGATAACTTGCTTCTGCCAAAACAACCACTACGTCGAGCACTGATGACGTATTCTCCTGTTATGTCTTTGTTGGAGATTCATCAATAGACATTTTACACGAAATTTTGGAAGTCATGTAAAAGCAGAATAAAATTAGATTTAATTAACTGTCTAACTATAATTGGCCCAGGTATATAATATGTTATTGGTATTATTATTATCATTATTATGTTACAGTTTAATAAGAGACAAAGAGTGTAAATGGAGAACATTCATGCATATTCATTTATGTAACATTCATATTCTGCAGAACACAGGAACAGAAAGACGCAAATGTCCCCATTAGCAGAGAATACTCTAAAAAGTGAAAGGTGTACTTAAAATTCAACGTTCAAATCCTGCTCCCATTTTCCCATGCAGTTGTATCAGGAGACAGCTGAAAGTGACTCATTACTAATGGAAAATATCATCGAAAGATAGGTACAGGGGAGAGAGGATGACATTAGGTATGTAGAGAGGGGTGGATGGGGGGGGGTATTGAGAGAGAGGCAGAGGCTCGTAAATGGCTTTCATTATCAATGGAAGCCATTTGTGTTCACTTCACTGTAGAGCAAATATTTGACAATTAGTGGAATTTCAATTTCTTTCTTCCCCCCTCGGACCACCATCCCATTTCTTCCTCCCTCACTCGTTGGGCTCTATTCTGCCACTGTCCCACCTCTTCCTGCATTACAGTCATTCTGTGAGAGTAGCATCACAGCGTGGAGCTAGGGAGACGTCTACTGGGGAAATGTGGTAACCTCACATCAGGAGAGTGCTTCAAAGGTAGAAAAAAAATCCATTTTGGTTTTTGTTTCACACATATCTTAAAGGAAGCCAATACATGCATTACATTTCAGGCAAATTTACACTTTGAAGTCTAAAAAATACCCAATGCTCCCCCACTGTGCTCCAAACAAGCTCACTTGGTCAAGAACTGTACTTAAAGTAGATATAAAATTGAGGTGCTACTTCTCTATTTCACCACCTTTAAGAGGAAAATATTAAACCTTTCAGTACTGGTGACTACAGATGAGGGCTTTGCATGCAAACCACATCATAGATATAGTTTAGACCTGCATATGGTCAGGCCATTTAAGAAAGCCCGATCAGTCAGCTGATCCAAGCCATCCCTTGGCGTGTGAGTCAATGTTTCTACATCAAGGTGCAGAATCCATCTGCAAGGATGCAGAACAAACAGGTTCAAAGAGCCGTTTATTCCTGCTGCTATCCACCTTTGTAGTTGGGATCTATGTTGGATATTTCTTGTTGTATTTATTTGTTTTTGTTTGATATTTTATTACTGCTGGCCGTAATTGTCCCCAGGGGATAAAAAAGACCACTTGATGCTCAAATTCAAAACACATTTTTCATTATTGCAGATTGAAATGCCCAATAGTCTAAGTGTAAACCGCAAAGATGATGTTACCCATAAACAATTAAAACATCAAGACATCACCAAAAATGTAATAATACAATAATTAAGTCAATCCAAGTCTTTATTTTCTCTCTTATGTTTTATGTCATAAGAATATGGGAAACACCGAAAGAAAGATTTTTTTATAGTTCCTGACCTTTTTTTTTGGATACAAATTAAATTTGTATCCAAATTTGAGTAAGGTAGATTCAAGTTCGAATCCACCCCTGACCTTTGGGCCACTCTGTGTGGAGTTCTCATGTTTGCGTGGGTTCTCTCCAGGTACTCCAGCTTCCTCCCACAGTCCAAAAACATGCAATATAATGCAGGTGAACTTCATGTTCTGGCCATGTGATGAACTGGTGAATTTTTCAGAGTGTACTCTCTTGTCCAATTATCTGCTGGGATTCAGACCCTGTGACCTGTGGACAGGATAAGTGGCACCAAAAAATTGATGAGTTTTTGAGTGTGTGTGAGAATTTGTGTTTACCTCACCATCAGTGATCGTTCCAAAAAAGTCTTATTGATTCCGTCTTCACTCCTCCCTTCTTGCTTTAGATATGTATCGTCTGGAGTTGGCTGGTGGTCTGGGGGTCATATTGTTGCTGCTGGGAGTCCTGACCGCTCTCTATAAGTGTTACAACCTGGAGATCATGCTCTGCTACAGGAGACACTTTGGCAGTGATGAAACTGAAGATGGTAAGGGTTTACTTTATCTTCAGGACAATCGCACACAACAGTGTTTACACGGAGCTAATATCGACATACGTGTGGTTCAAAACAAATAAGATACATAATAAGTTATCATTGGGCCTTCCATGTTTCTTCACCACTCATTGCTCCACCCTTCTTTCTTCACAGATAACAAGGAGTACGACGCTTATCTCTCCTATACTAAAGTGGACCTACACTCTTTTGGCAGGTCAGTCAACTCTTTGCACATGTATGTTATATGTTAAACAAATGTTTCTCAAATGGGGGCTCACACAGTCCCAGGAGTACTGCCGCACTCACAGCCAGGACCCTAAACATGCCATCAGACATCCTCATGTATAGACTGAAGGATATGGGGCAGATTGATGCTATAAATAATACTATTTACTATACTATAAATATACAGTATGATGTTGTTTATCTCATGCTTCTAGACTGTATTCAATGCCTAGCTTAACAACTCTTCACTTTTACCCCAAACTGAATAATGATGACTTTGCTGCCAAACTTTTAAGCACAAGAAAGGGGGTAGTAATTTCTCTAAAAAATATTAATTTCAACTCAGACTGAATTAAGCTATACACAGCGACTATAACTCATCTTCTTGCAGGCTTTTCACAATAAAAGCCATTTGAGCTGTTCGTCAGGCAACTTAACCTAAGTATGGTCACTACAGCTGAAATAGTGTATCAAGCTCAACGATGACACAATTGAAGTTTATTTTCGTTTTGAGGTCCTGAGACTTAATGTTGCATGTGGTTTTGAAACCGGAGCCATAATTTATTATTCTCTCCTACAGCAGGACGAGTAGCGACGAGGAGACATTGGCTTTGGAGATCCTTCCGGATGTTTTAGAGAAACATTATGGATACAAGCTCTTTATACCGGACAGAGATCTGATACCCAGCAGTAGTAAGTACCTGTTTTTCTATCAGTATATCTGTCTGCCACCACACACACACATACACACACCTAAACAAACATACACACAGTAAAAAAAAAAGCAAAATTAACCAACTCCAACTCAAATTGTTTTTTTTTTAATTATTAGCTGTTTTTTAAATCTGTATTTACAACATATTAAAAGGCTTTTTTTCCCAAATATGACACAAATTGCTACTTTAACTGACTCCTGAAATAATCTCTAAAAGTTAGTAGTTGGTAGAGACCCATTTTGGTCTATTCTTCAAAGGCAAAGACTCCATTTCTGCAATAATCCTTTCAATGGCATTCAATGAGGCGACTGTGAAAACCACTTCCTGGACCCCTTCTTTTGGTTCTTCACAAACTTTGAGGTCTGTGTGAGATAAGGGTCCTTTACGAATGTCCAGTGAAGCTTGGGCTTCAACTTTGTTTTTGTTTTTTCTATGTATACTTCATTCTTCCTCCTCCAGACTGATCTGTAGGACTGAAAAGTTATTTTGTTTCATGGCCCCATGAAACTCTCCTACAACTCCTATAGCTGATGCTTGCTCATTTTCCCTGGATCTAACATCAACTTCAAGGACAAAATGTTCACTTCCTGCCAATATATTCCATTGATACCATTTAAATTAGATAGTACATGTTATTTTGACTTGACCTGTCAGAGGTTATATTATATTATGGTTGGTTTGTGAATACACAGCCACTGCCAAAACTTGAAGGTAATACTAAACAGAGTGCCTGCGGATTTACCTTGCATGACCTAAAATCCTTGTAACTCATCAAAGTCACTGAATCAGTGGGAGACCTTGGCTGGTCTCTATGGTCTTCCGGTGTGATCTTCGGGTCCAGTCTGTTCCAGCACTCATATTTCATTGCATTCATTGCATAAAAGTCATAAAGTTTCATGGATCCATTCCTTTGCACTGCAGCAGAGACCTCATCTTATGTTTGGAACATTTCATACATGCCCCATCCACTCTCTATCCACTTTGGCCTTTATTGCAGAAGCTTTTACTAGCAACTGGAAGACATTTGTTGATCTCCCCTGAAGTGACAAATTGAGCTCAGCAGGGCCGTAGTTGATGATGACCGATACGTGTGTGTGGGCATGACAGGGTTGGAGAAGTATGTAGCACAGACGGTCAGCTTCAAGTTTAATGTAATGACTGCAACATTAATTATCCAAAAACAGGTTTTTATTAAGTGTTCATCACCGCATCATATAACACATAAGACATAAGCAACTTTATTTTGTCATTGTAGTCACTAAAATGAAAATCAGTTTGGTCCTTCCAAATACTACAGCTCTAGGGAAGAAGCTATTCTTAAGTCTAGTCCTGAGGGTTCATTGTCTTTTCCCCAATGGTAGGGGACAAACAGAATGTGTACTGGGTGGGTTGGGTCCTTACTGATGGTGCTAGCCTCTTTGTGTATACGGCTAGCATATACAGTGTCCAGATTTGGGAGCTCTTTCCCCACTATTTCTGAGCAGACTTTACAATCCGCGCCAGGTCCTTCCTTTCCTCCGCAGTGTAGCTGGTGTACCACACTCTGGCGCAGTGGCAGAGAATGCTCTCTATGTTGCTCTTTTATAAGTTCACCAGGAGCTGAAAGGGGACTTAAGTTTGCCTTAGTTTCCTGCGGAAGAGAAGTCTCTGTTGAGCTTTCTTCACCTGGTGGGAGGCGTTGAAGGACCATGCCAGATCTTTTGAGATGTGGATTCACAGGAACTTGATGTCACTCTACCTCTCCACTTCCTGGCCATTTATGTGGAAAGGGACGTAAGTGTTCTTCCAGGTTTTCCTGAAATCCACAGTGATCTCCTTGGTTTTGGTGTTGTTCAGGACAAGGTTATTGTAAGAACACCCCTGAACAAGAGGCTGTACTTCCTCCCTGCAGTGGATCTCCTCATTCTCTGATACAAGTCCCTACGGGACTACGGCTATACGGCTATTACTGCCTTTGTTCTTGGTGGAGCTGGGAGCTTATTGGGCTGAACAGAGACACTGAGGTAGATGGCACAGGAGACGACCGGCTACAGAGTATTTGAGCGATACTCAGAGAGCTTGTTAGAATTATTGGTAGATTTGGAGGCTGGCAATATCTCAGATATTAATGGAGGAATCTGCATGATTTTTTTCAAAACGTAGGTTACCGTTGTGCCTTGGCAGAGGTTTGTGCTCTCTGAGTGCTTTTTCTCTTTTATTTAAATTTTATTTTCAACACTGCACAACACGTAAGGCCACGAAATTTTAATTACCTCTAGAATATGCCAAAAGCTACCTCTGGGTAAAATGTCATGCTAATCCGTACTGTAGTTTTTCTATAATCCTCCTCAGCAACTAACAAACAGAAAAAACAAAACTCTTGAGACTCTGAGCAGCAGCTTTCCTGAGGGAAATGAAAGGAACCAGCTACAAGATGTTTCCTCCCTCCTGATAACAGAGGAAGATATCATATTTCTTCTGTGTCCTGAGAAGATCGTAAAAAGAAAATCAATATTGTGCATAACGCTGAACTGCATATGAAGTTAAGGTTAGAGAGAAAAGAAACTGGGAATGGATGAACCACAGTGATAAAGAGAAGTACCTTTTATACTTTTTTCCCCAAGCCAATGAAAGAGTAACACTGCAATGCCAAATAAAATGGCATATCTGCTTTTACCTTGTAGCACTTTGAGATTTGATCCAAATGTAAAGTGCGTTATAAATTAAATGTACTATTATTATTATTATTATTAAAATGCTCCATCCGAGTCTATAAGTCAATCAGCCCGTCAAAATTAATAACTAGTTAATAATTAGTGAGAAATGGAGAGAAGTGACAACAGAGCCACTGGTTTGTCATTTCATTAATTGATTTACGCAATCAGCAAAAATACACAGCGGCATGAAGCAAAGGAGAGGAGAGTAAGGTTAAGGGTAAGGAAACAAGAGTGAAAGATAAAAAGAGAGATGGTAAATTAAAGGACAGATTGATGGAAAGAAAAGGCCTGATTTTTTTTGGTATGCTTGATTCTACTTGTGTCTCGTAAATTGAGCATGAAATTTGAATGTGTTGGTGGAGAGTCTCTGTCATTAATTAAGTTAGTCGATGAGGAGATGTGAAGGAGGGCAACACGGAGAGAGCGGGAGAGCCTGCTGTTCAAAGAACACACTGTTTTCATACATTTTCAGCAAATACAATTTTGAGAAATAATGAGCAATTTCAGTGACTCGCTTTCCAGAAAACATTCGGAATTTCACAAGCAAATAATTGGAAGTGGGACCATTTGGTTTCCATTCGGGCCTAGTATTAAGCAACGACACCACAGTGAGGACAAAAAACACGCATTTAATACTTGTTTTTTTCGCTCTATGTTGAGTTTTATATTGAAACCAACCTCAAATTTGTTGACATTTCACATCTTTTCCCCAACTCTAATTCACATTTTCCTCTCTAAGATATAACTAAAAGCTGAGGGTGGTGTATCAGCACAGCTCTGAACTCTATTTAACGGTGTGGGAAAAACTATAGCACAAGCATTTCTGTCACTCCGCTCTGTTCTCCTGTCTGTCAGACCAGCCATTATGAGCAAGATGCAAAGAGAAGGCAGAAGGCAAACAGGGAGGCTTTCCAATTTCACTAATATTTAAGTCCTTTTTTTTATGTTTCTTCTTTTAGAAGCTTTTGCTTACCCTACATTTTGCAATACATAAACTATTTCCGATATTTTGTAATGTTTTAGAAAGAAATGCACAACTAAAGAACCGATGTTTAGGTGCTAGCTGACATTTGCTGCTGCAACCAGGTCAGCTGTCAGTGCCATAGGTCCCAAATTCTGGAGGTCGGACAGACAGGCAGAGGTTGCCAAAGGCGCAGACGTCGGCCTGACCCTGAATCAGAAAGGGGCCCACCCTCTGGAAGTGTGAGGCAGCCCTTAACCCCTAGGGGGAGACTTATCTCGAAACATTCTTGGCCCATAATTTCTCCACCTTTGGTCCGATTTAGTGCAAATTTAGTGTATGTGTATCGGCTCCGGGGGGATTCATCTTGTGTACATCATATTTTACTGTAATAGTTCATATTTAACTCACTAAGGGGAGCTTTTAAAAAGAAACAACGTTATTTTTCTGACTTCAGATTTAATTAGAGTTCAAACCGGGGGGTTGATTATACAACGCAGTGAATAGGAAGCTTTTTGGGGATATAACTTTGCTTTCGGGATCAACAACATAGTCTTAGTTTATTTACCAATTCCAACTTCAGATACAATGAAGATATGGCTTTATCTCCAAAAGCTTTTTAAGCCATAATTTCTCAACTTTAGTCCAGCTTTTGTGCATATTAATCAATTCAAAGAGATTTATCTTTTATGTATTCTATTTACAAAGAACATAAATACATAAAGAATATATGTTCCCGTATGAAAAACATTGTTTTTCAGAAATAACGTATATATGAATCAACTCAAGGAAATCTATCTTTTATCATATTTTAGTGTAATTGTTCATCTCTTACTCACTCAGGGGAACTGTTTTCAGACATAATTCACATTCAATTAGTGGAGTTCAATCAGGGGAATTGCATGAACAATGCAGGGGATTCAGGGCTTTATGAGGATATACACTGTCTACTCTATCCCCTGTTGTCCCAACCGTGTGGGCCCAGTCCTAAACAACACCCTTATCTATTTCATTCTTCTTGATTCTACCTGTAAATTCACTTCCATATCCGTCTCTCGCAGCGTACATTGAGGACTTGGCTCGGAGTGTGGATCAGAGCAGACGTCTCATCATCATTTTGACTCCGGAGTTTGTAGCCAAAAGAGGGTGGAGCATCTTCCAGATCGAGACACGTCTCCACTCTATGCTGGTTACTGGCGAGATCAAGGTATGAATAATGCAGGCCAAAGGACGTACATTTATCAGAGAGACAGGAAGTCAGCTTTTGTCATCAACTGGTGGTATATTCTGATGTTTCTCCCCTTTTTAAACTTTAAATCTGTCTGTCAAGGTTATTATGATAGAGTGTGCGGACCTGAAGAACGTCATCAACTACCAAGAGGTGGAGACACTCAAACATACAATCAAGGTACAAAGTGGGAGGGAGAGAAGTAAAAATAAAAGATGATATCTGAATATTGTCATCAGACAGTAAGGAAATAGTCTCTTTTGCCCTTTGCAGGTTTTATCCATCATCAAGTGGAGGGGTCCTAAGAGCAATGAACTGTCATCAAAGTTTTGGAAACAAGTGGTCTATGAGATGCCTTCTAAGCGTAGAGAAATGCTGTCCAGGCGTCAGGTATGCAGCTACTAACAACATCAAAAATATGGTTAGTCTGTTTGATGTAGTAGTGTTTGTCTGTTTGTGTGTCTGTTAGCAGCATTGTGAAAAAATACTTGATGGACTTTGACAAAAGCTGGATGATGGGTTGGGCATGTGGCAAGAAAGGGTGAACTCAATTATGGAATGAATCTAGATAATAAAGGTTGTCTATATGCCAAGTCGACCATGAGCAAGGATGAGACGAGGAGATTACTTCTTTAAACTTGATTGGATATAGGTTGGCTCAGGAACAGGAAATGGTTGGATTCTGTTTTAAATTCACTTTTTGGATCCATACAACTGTGTTTACATGGTAACAGGTGATGGACTCTGGTGAGCAGGGCCTCTTTGGAGACCTACAGACCACTGTCTCCACAATTGCCATGACAACCACTTCCGCGACCCTGGCGCCCCCTGACAGTCGGCATGGACATCATCAGGTTAGCCATTGCACATGTTTTACTTGAAACTGATGTTATTTTTTCTGTGCAGTCATTCAAACACACACAGAGAATTAGATTTTTCAAGACCTGGAATGTTGAGAATACCATTCGGTAACATACATTTTGGCTTTTTTTGGATTGGGTACTTTATCGATGTTGAAGGTAAGAAACACGAGAACAAGAAACACAATTTTGCTTTAAAGATTAACGCGTTAGGCTACACCATTTTAACACTATTGTTGCCATCAAACTTTAAAATGAATCCCTTCAACTTTTACCAATCCAGAAAAATTTGTAATGCTGTGTAGCAGGTTATAAAAGTTACATTATTCGATAATCCTCCTAAATTATTGTCCGCCTTAAGTGGCCCATATAGTATAAGCCTTCTGAATAATCATGACAGAAGAGAGAAAAGGAACCTCAATGTTTCACGAGAGTACTTTGCTGGAATTGCCTGCTCTATTGAAAGATCATGGGAAAAATATCTGAATGAAATCAATAAATTTTGTTACAGTCATGCTTAAACGGTGCTTGGAAATGATTTAGTTTCAGATAAAATGAGTGGTTGGTAGTGTAAATATATATTTGATGCTACTTATGCACTCAGTCATTACACTGTTGTTTTAGTCAGATACTTTGTCATTATAGTAATAAGTAATGAATAGTCTTTTACTATAAACTCCTCTTTGCTCTAACCTTAATTTTAATTATATGAAAAGTGGGGGGCATTGTGGAATCATCATCACCGCGGACGTGGCCTCGCCGCAGATCCTGCGTATAAGCGCGGTAACTCAAAAAGTATTTCACAAATCTTTTTCATTTATGATTCATGATATGAATATACCGATATAGACCTTAGTTTGAGGACGAATTGGATTGTTTCAGAAAAAGAAGGTTGTAGCAAAACTAGGGGGAGCTTTATCTCTAAAGGTTTTGGGATAGAACTTCCTAATCCTTGTTCCGATTCAGTCAAAATTTGGTGGATATGAATGGAAATGAGGAGATGTAACTTTTAAATGTCATACTTTACTCTAGTAGTTCATATTTTACTCACTAGGCAGAGCTTTTTCATATGAAAAACAATGTTTACCGGCAGAACTCAAAATCTATTTCATGGATCATTTTCAAACATTCTACTCACATAGAACTTAGCCCAAAGAAGATTTGGGGAGGGTTGGGTTTACTATTTGTGCAGAAACTGATATGTCCTTTCCCTTTATCCACGGTGCAGGAATGTAAAACACATAAATATATCTACAAAATTATTGAAAGTGATGGTATATACACAACATATAATAAAATATAAAATATACATCTACACACACAAATGTAGATGTGATTCATCTACATATGTATATATATATATATACACATATATTTATATGCATTTATGTGAATATACACATACAAACACCCATACATATGTACACAGCACCAATCTTTAAAGTGACTTGTGGGGGGGAGTTCAGAGTCCAGAGGAGGCAGTTGGAAGAGAGGGGAGAGAGTTCAGCATCCTGACAGGCTGATGGATGAAGCTGTTTGCCAGACTGTTGCAGCGGGCACGGAGGCTTCGGTATCTTCTCCCAAAAGGCAGGAGGCTGAAGAGACTGCGTAAGGGGTGGCTGGGGTCACCCACAAGGCTGGTTGCTTTCCGGGTGAGGCTGGTGTTGTAGATGTCCAGGAGGGAGGAGGGAGAGATACCAATGATCTTACCAGATGTGTTCACTCTGCGCTGCAGGGTTCTCCGGCTGTAGTCGGTGGAGCTCCCGCACCACACAGAGATACAGCTGGTCAGGATGCTCTCAATGGTGCATCGGTAGAAGGTGGACATGATGGGTGGGGGAGCTATAACTCTCCACAGTTTGCGAAGGAAGTAGAGGCGCCGCTGGGCTTTCGCAGTGATGCAGTATTGGTGGTCCAGGGTAAATCCTCGCTGATGTGCACCCCCATGAACTTGCTGCTGCTTATCCTCTTCAAACAGCGCCATGGATGGTCAGGGGGTTGTGTTGGGCATGGCATTTCCGGAAGTCAATAAAAATCTCCTTGGTTTTATCCACATTTAGGTGGAGGTTGTTATCTCAACATCACATGGCCAAATAATAATAATAATAATAATACATTTAATTTATAATGCACTTTACATTTGGATCAAATCTCAAAGTGGATCAACCATTTGAGCCCAGTGTGATGGTGCTCAAGGTGTTGTTGCTGACCCTTACTGCTTGCATCTCTCACTGAGGGAGTCCAGCAACCAATCCAAAAGTGAGGCCCCAGCTGGTCCAATTTCCAGATGAGCCATTGTGGGATGATGGTATTGAATGCTGAACTAAAGTCTATGAACCAAATTCTCACATATGAATCCTTTGTGTCCAGATGGCCGGGGGCTAGGTAGAGGGCAGAACAGATTGCATCTTCGGTGGAGCGGTAGGCTCGGGATGCAAACTGATATGGGTCAAGGGTGTGGGGTAGGATTGATTTGATATGAGTCATGACTAGCCGTTCAAAACACTTCTGGACTTGGTTGTGTAAACCGAGTCCAGATTTTATTTCCTCTTGTTGGGAAAGTGTTGGTATATTTTTGGAACTTCAATCTTGAGGTTTGCATGATTAAAATCACCAGCGAGGATGATAAACCCATCTGGGTGGCCTGTCTGTTGTTTGCTGATGGCCTGATACAGTTCACATAGAGCCCCTTCTCTATCAGTGTTGTTATTGGTAAGGGGGATATAAACAGCGACCAGCAGAGTCACTGTTAATTCCCTTGGCATTAAGAAAGTGCGGAATTTAACATTCATGAACTCAGCCAGTGGTGAACAGTGTTTACATACCACCACAGCGTCCCGACACCAAGCGTCACCAAGAGTCCGTAACGGTGTCATTAAGCCATGTTTCAGTAGATACAAACACACAGCAGTCCCTTACATCTCGCTTGGCAGAACTCAGAAGTCGTATATGGTCCATTTTGTTGTCCATGGAACGAACATTAGCAAGTAGGATGGTTGGGATAGCGGGACGGTTTAGTTTAGGCATTAGGCTAGCCCGGATACCTCCGCACTTGCCTCTCTTCTCCTTCTGCTCGCACCACCTTCGGCGTCTCCCTCTCCAGCGGGGTGATAGCAGTCGAGTCCGGGGGCCAGCAAAGTAATCTGAGCTCCTTCAGCAGTTGCTCATCAAAAACGTTATCGGGCGAAGTTCTGCGAATGCCTCGCAGAAACTGACGGCTGTACATGTAGGCGCACGTAGACAAACTCAACAACTTTTCACTCAGATTGAAGGAAAACACCGTACTATCGGGACAAAATGGGGCCGCTATCTTGAATTAAGGCCAAAATCATTAATCCGATTTAGTCCAACTTTGGTGCATATGTATTGACTCCAGGACATCTATCTTGCATACATTGTGTATTACTGTATTAGTTCATGTTTTAATCACTAGAGGGACCTTTTTTTAATGAAAAATACTGTTGACATAACATTTAATTTCAGAAGTTCAATCAGGGGGATCGCTTGCACAACGCAGAGAATTGGGGACTTTTTGGGAGATGTACTTTTGCTGTCGAGGAGAACAGCATACTCCTAGTTTGTTCACTGATAGTGACAGATACGCATCCACGTTATGAGCTAGTAGGCAGGTGGAGTCACAGGTGGATCTAGAAAGAAAGGTTTTTCTTTCCTTTTTAGCAAAAACAAGAATAATAAGAATAAGAACACCTCTGATTTTTCCTCCTAAATTTCTGATAACTGCTTTTGGGAAAACTCATGGGTTGAACCCTTTTAGATCATTTTTTTCTGACTTTAGGGAAGTGTGAAAATATCTTCACACTGTCAGCATTAAGAAACTTGTAAGGTGTAATTGACCTATGGACCTACGTGATGTTGCCTTCCCACAGGTTGCCTTGGCAACAGAGATCCCTGACTATAACCAGATGACCTTGCCTCTGGGGGGCGGTCACACTGCTACAGCAGCCCAAATGAGACATTTCTGCCGAAGCTATGAGTTCCAGCTTCCCACACAGCCTCCCTCCCTGTCGCCTCCCCTCCTGCCTCCCTCCACCGTGCAGTTCTCCACTCTGGGCCCTGGAGGGCGCCATGTCTATTGCAACATACCTATGACACTGCTAAACGGACAGGTGAGACAGAAGGCAGGACTGTATTTTTTGTACAGTTTGTTTGATTGGATTGACATTGTCCCGTTAGTCTGTAGAATCCTGCATCTACACATTGTGTCTTTTTATTTCCATGCTGTTGTTTGAGTGCATGTTCTCAGAGTTGAAACCCATTGAAAATGAAACCCCTCTCTTCTCCCCAGGGGTTCAGAGCAGTTCACTGGGGAAAAAGAGGTCTGTTTGGATAAAGGAAAATGTTGAAGGAAAATAGTATCTATATATAATAACACATAACAATAACAAATGATAATAATCCATTTTAACAGAAATAGGAAACTGGTGTTTGTAGCAAAGCTGTCAGAATGAGGCATGGAGTTGTAGTGGCATGCAGTTGTATCGTCTATTATACAGCATGCAACCCTTGCATTCTCATTTTATTAGTAGATGTATGCTTGGCCTTGTAGCTTGGAGGAAATTCCTGCTTACCACTGTTGTGTTGTTTTTCTTTTAAGGTGTCTCAGAGCAGTACCCTCGGGAAGAAGCCAGAACTTCACCTGAACAGCACCTTTGTACCTCTCACCAGCAGAGAACTAAGCTCTGACATCTGGTAGAAGAAAAGCTCAACTGGTACTGGATTACAGTCTGTATTGCTTTACAGACTGTTTTTACATTGGTTGGGAGGACTGACTGGTCAACTGGATTTCATTTTGGACCATTTAAAATACCTTGGTTCCCAGAAGGAACTGCCTGCAGACTGGTTTTTGACCAAGGACTGCTTAAAGACTCCGTGAGCCTGGAATGGTTGGATGGACTGACTGCAGATTGCTTCCTTCCCCAAAAAGTTTCCGATCAAAAAACTAGTTGAAGCCTGGTTTTGGATCTATAAACTAGTTACAGACTAAACCAAATTGTAAGATGTGTAGGCATGAATGACCTTTGGAAAGGACTCCTATTATACACCATGCAGTCATAGATATTTGACAGGTGCAGAAATGTTGTTGGCCGGTATGGAAAAGTCAATGGAAAGGCCAAGGTATCCACAGAGAAGACTACTCCATTTTTCAAACTGGCTCCCAAGTTGGACTCGGAGCACAAATGAAGCTTATATCTTGCAATTGCAGTCTGCTATGTACTTAGAAACCAAGTCCATCTGTCAGCTTCTTAACTACTCAGAAATATTAGTCAGCTGAAAAGTGAAAATCTCAGAATTCCGATCAATCTGGATTCCTAACTCTTGTCTAGGTGGCTTAAATGAAACAGATGGGAAGCAATGATTTTGGAATACCAATCCACCTTAAAACAACAAGTCAACCTCTTGAAGCTACGAATCCTGGAAGCTGCCTTGCTCGGCTCGGAGAGTCTATAATGGTTGACTTTAAAATAAAAGGGTTCCAGTATTGTTTTCAAGATGAAAAGTGATGTAGGAAGCAAATGAAAAACTGAAAAAGCACAGTGAGCTGGTGAATATTGAGACAGAGCTTGTAGTTAGCTAGTGTTAAAACTAGTTAACTAAATGACTTAATGCTGTGTCTCTAATGATGATCTTCTGTCCGTATGCCATCATTTAACATGCCATATGTAGGAATAATGATTTGCATTGAAGTTCAACAATCAATTGTCTCAAAACACTGCATTTAATGGAAATAACAGCTACAACATTTGACCTTAAATTTCCTGCCTTCTCACTCGACTGAAATTAATCGGCTCTGCTGCACCTGCCATTTCCACAAGCTTGAAAAGTCTTTAAAGCCTTTACCCGTCTGCTAAGATGGCGGTCATTGAAGGCGTCCAGACCATTTTTAGAAGGACAGGATGATGCTAAAGGGCACCATGAGACTGACAACCAGCCAGTTCATTACTGTGTAACTTGCTGACTCAAGTCCTTTATGCTTTTCGCTCATCAAGCAATGAGCATAAAAGACTTGGCTTTTTCTATTTGCATGATTCATTTAGGTAAAAATGAAGATACTAAAATAAACACAGATATGAACGATTAAATTACACAATCATCTGTTGGAGCCTCTTTTAACACGGAGGAGAATAAATGACGTACGTTGATACGGTATATTTGTTTTCTGTCCAGACATGAAGTATAAAAACTGATAAAGAGAAGAAAAAAAAGGAGGTGTCCCTCCAAAACATTATTTATCCTTAGATTTTATTTTATTTAAGAGTTCTAACCTTTTAGGAAGTTGATGATATTTTTCCACCGGACTCATTTGAAGTGTATGTATGTTACAATAATCTCTGTACAGCTTTCATACCTTATGCATAGACCCGTACCTGACGGTGGTTTGTTTCCAACAATTACTCTGATGTCTCAAATGAAGTATGTGAGAGCTCGAGCCCCCTTTATTGCTTTCATTCTGTTTCTTTTTTCATCAATGGATGGATGATGCTCATGGCGGTACAACCCTTTTACTGGACTGAGCCTCTTGCTCTGGAATGGAGACCACTACCTTTCAGCCAAAGGGAGCTTCAGCATACAAAGCTGGAGTCCCGGATGAACAAGACCACATCCTTCTTTGTGAGCTTTAAGGAATCAAAATTATGAGAATAATATTTAAGCCAAGTGAACAATGTTTTAAATTCACACAGATGTACTGTCATAATCTTATTAGAACCAATGAATTCTGAATATCTGACATTATTTGATACAATAATTTTTCAGTTGTTACATTCAATGGCAATATTCAGTATAGTGGTTGTCTTGATTTCTGCTGATTTCTGGAACTCCTCTTTGGATAAATTGGTTGATATCATTTAATTGATTGCCAATAAAAATCATAAGAGTTGTTTTATATATTCTGGATGTTTTTCACCTGACCAAATGATTATTTCTTCTTTATTCTGACCTTTCCCTGCTTTCTCCTTGCCTGGTTTCATTTTCTGTGTATTGCTCCAACACTTCTTCATGTCCCCTGCTCCTGTCACACTTTTTGAACAAATAATTTCTGAAATAAATCTGTGCTAAACTTAAATTACATACATTGAAATGGATTTGAGCTAGGTTGCCCAGAGATCGCCAAAGGCTATAGAGAGGAAATGTAAAACGGAACGATTTCCCCTTGCAGGGAATACTAATAATAAAAGATTTAAATATACATAATGATATGGAAATATTGCTGACACATTATTCGATCTGTTAGCAATTAGCTACTTTAGCACAAACACCCTCACCAGGTGTTATTAGAAGCCAGTGGAGGGTAATGAGAGCATAACAACTAGTTCTATATTGAATAACCTGGCTGCTGAACTTTTGAACTTACTGTGAATATTGCAGAGGAGCTTGACTGAGGCCAGGGTAGAGGGAGTTACAGTGGAATTAGATTTTTTTTCCAAGCTGAAGGGCACAGGACTGAAAATCTTATAGACATGGGGATCCATATATATTCCATTTATTCCTGCTTATCCAGGATTGGGTGGCATTGGCAGCAGGCTCAGTAAAGTTTTTCCAATAACCCACTCCCCAGTAATGCTCTCCAGCTCATGCCAGGGGATCAGGAGACAGTCCCAGTCCAGATGAGGGATATGGTATCCTATCCTGATTATATGTCCAAAGACATAATTGTCAAAGTTGATAACATGGTTCTTTGCATTGGGTGGGATACTTTAGTGAAAGCAACAAAAACTTCTAGTGTTCTTGTGCAGTGTACTGCAAAGCTGATTTAACACCAAGCCATACCATAGCCATTGAAGACAAAGCCAATGTAGATTATACTGTTTACTGTGGCTAATTCAATGACAACAGGTGAAAAGGCATTGCTTCTGTGATGGTGTTTGCAGCCAAGCTGTGAGTAATAATAGTTATATTAATGAATGGCGTAGACTATGACAGAGCTATCAGGAAGTGACTACAGAGGACGCGACCAACCGGATGTGACCTAACCGGAAATGGCATCATGAAACCAAAGAAATGTCAATTTACTTTACATATTATTTAAACAATACAACTCAATTCCAAATCAATACCAACACGAAAGGGCAGATGGGCCAGCCAAAATAAACAAAAGAGAGACAACCAAACAGCCGGCCCACAAAGGGCTGTCAGACTGGTTAGTACCCTCTACCTTAACCAAGAAATAACCTACTAAGTCTAACAGAAATTAAAACCGATAATAAGACTGCTGAAACCATCAGGTAAAAGAAGCAAATATTTAACTAAATGCAAAAGCCACTCACAGTCAGTCTCCTGACTCACTTCAGCAAAAGAGCCGATGCAGAGGGGAGAGTGAGTCAGGAAACTTGCCTTCCTAAAGGCATCTCTCAATCGCCACAGGGATTGCATGCACTTGAGGATGATATATCACAAACAAATAAATCACCCAGGAGGAGCTGTAAAGTGAAAACAGGTATGGTCCCAAGGTTGGCCCCTGCATGTCTCCACACAGAGTGTATCAATACAATCTCAAAATTGTATAAATCGCTGCAATTTTTCCTGAAACACTAGGACTTGACTACGTCAGTCAATTGTGTGGTCCCTCATTTCTTCAAGGCAGTTGTATGAGTTTATAAAAAACGTAGCAAAGAAATACAGCAAAAAAAAAATCAGAAATAAAAATCTACCAGTGGGGCTTTTCATCTTGAGGTACAGGTCATACAATAGAATTATACAATTAAGGAAGTAAAACTGTTTCAACTCGAAAGTTCATGACTTCACAACTCACAGATGTCATAAAGCGTTGATATTATGAACCCTGATTAAGGGGAGCATGTAGGTTGTGGTTGACTTGTTTCTATTCTGCTTGAGCTTCAAAACCTTTAGCCCTTTCCGTGCACACCCAGACTTATGGTTTGGACTCAGCACTTTAGAATAAATGAGGGCAGTGTGGTTAGTTTATCCTAGCACAAAGATTGAGAGAAACAGCTGAAGCGGTCATCTACAGACCTCAAAAATGTTTAAGATAAAATACGCATGTAAAACGTCACTGATGCACTGGAGACGATGGCTTTAGAAGGATTCTAACACCATATTTTCAAGTTGAGTTCTATATAGCTTAGTACTCAATAAGCCACTAATACAGGAGGTAACCAACTCAGCACAAACCACCGGTCACTATAGCAACACTGTAGGAGTAGAACAGTTTAGAAAAAAATGTATGAAGTCTATTTCTTCATTTTGGCCTGGATATACGAAAGACCAATATGTCTCTCTGAAGTAATTTCTTTAAGCCCTCCACTTTTAAAAGGTCGTTGTGTCGTTGTGGAAGTGGTGTGCGAGAGGATAATCCACACTAAACAGGATCAATGGTTGAGAAATGATGGCTCACAAACTTTTGAAGGTAAAGATCAACTTAGGGTCAGAAATATACCATCAACCTTTCCCAAAATCCATCCTAAGGTCTTGGTGGGTATAAAAATTGATATCATCCATGAAATAGTTTTTGAGTTATGTCCGGAATACAGTATTCTTCATTAACGAAAAAGCCAACCTAGGTGAGTAATATCTACAGAATACATCTCCTTAATTCAATTCAAGTGCACAGAATCTGGGCTAAGTCCGATCAACGGTTGAGAAGTTATGTCCAGAAAACGCTCTGCATGGCAAAAAGAACAGTTTATACATCTAAAATGCAAAGCTAACTTGAGAACCCAATGAGAGATAGGAGTAAGGTACAGTCATAATTCATAACCAGGCACAATGTAAATGGCTTTAATCAGCTGGTATGGAAACATAACACCCACATGGACATGCTAATTTCCCCGAAAGCATTTTAGGCAATTCCCGACGCCGCCTCTGAAGCTAAGGTCAATCATTATTCAGTCAGTAGTCCCTTTGAAAGAGAGACTGAAGAAAAACATTTGAAATATGTTTTCCTGCTGCTTTATACTAATTTATATGAAAAAATTAGATAATATTGTTTGTTGGAGATAATGGGGGGTTGAACTGTTGTCCCATGCTTTAAATAAATACATACATGCATTTTATTTTAAAGTGACCCTGGAATAGCAATAGTTCTGCTTAGCAGCACAAACAACAAACTGCCTTCATGGAAGTGACATCAATGTACAAAATGTGCAGAGGAAGCTTCAGGAAATGGGCCCGTGGCTAACCAGCTGCACACAAGCCTGCTGAACATTGAAAAGGTGAAACTCAAGCAGCAACTGATGCAGTGTAAGTGCAGAATAACCAGGTTCTGCAACAGTTTCATTCCCACAGCAATCAGACCAATGAACTTCCTGTAGTAACCTCTCCTCTCCCTCAGATAACCAACACGTGCAATATTCAATATTTTTAGGGAATTCTTCTTTTTTTTTCTTCTGTCCTATATTCCTGACTAGTACCATGTGTAAACATATGAAGATTGGAGGAGTGATGACAAAGTTTCAGTGAGGGCAATTTGTGACATCACTGTCCCATATTGATGCCTTTGTTCCTTTGATTCCTTGATATTCCCTTGGGGGTGGAGCTGGGGGCTCAGTTGGCTGAACAGAGACGCTGACGTCGAAGATGCAATAGATGACTGGCTACAGAGTATTTGAGAGATACTGAGAGAGTTTGTTGGAGTTGTCGAGAGATTTAGAAGCTGGCAATAACTCAGACAACAAATTAGGAATCTGTGTAAACGTATCTTAAGTACCTTGTTCCTTTGATGTTTTATACTGGAGAGGTACAGGAAATCACAATACAATTACTGTTTAAGATAATGTTACACAATGTGCTGAACACAGGAATAGAATCTGAAGGAGGAAAAAAGAAGGTCAAGAAGGTTTTTGTTAGGGGAGGAGATGAATTCTGTGAGGGGAGGGGAAATGGACTATAATTAATAAATTTTTATCTAAATTGGGAAATGGATGCTTTATGAATTATGAATTTATGCATGCAGGAAGACGTGTATACTTGTGAATATGTTATGTATATGTGCATAGAGAAAGATCTCCTCGACCAGATTCATATGCACCAAATCTGGACTATATCGGACGATTGGTTGAGAAATTATGGCCTGACAATTTTTGAGATTATGCAATCCACCTCTAGCCGGCCTTTCTGTGCAGAGTTTGCATGATGTCCCCATGGTTCCCCGAGTATTCGAGAAGTCTAAAAACATGCAATATAGAAGGATTGGTGACTCTAAATTGCCCATAGGTGTAAATGTGGGAGTGAATGGTTCTTTGTCTCTATGTGTGAGCCCTGTCAGGAATTGGCGACTTGTTGAGGATGTAACCTTCTCCCCCAAATTTGGATGGGAAAGGCTCCAGCCCCAGTGACCCTGGACAGGTTAAGCAACTAGAGAAAATGTAGTAATCAACTAGACCTATGCTGTCATAACCGACATCAAGTGTATATCCCTGAAAAGTCCCCAATTCTTACGTTTTCCTCCAATATAATGTCCTCTATCAAAACAAGTACGGTGACCTCAGGAAACACTTACTGGGACCAACCACACAGCACTTCCTGGTCATCTATTACTTCCATCTTAACACACCTACTCTTTGATCATCTCATCCATGTGACGTATTGAACCAAATTTGAAGAATCGAAATTGCTGGAACTCTAAAAATTAGATAAAGAGATAACTCCCCCCATAGAATCAGAAATACACAACTGGCCTTTCCCAAAATCAATCTAGTCCTTCCTGGCACTAAGGTCTATGAGGTTCCAAAATTTGAAAATGATCCATGAAATTTCTTTTGATATATCACGAAGGATCTGCGGATGTGCGAAACGTGAAGTACATTTTCATGTCCCCTGCTCCCCCTGTGAGGGACTGTTTTGATAATGATACAAAGGTGCGTCATACTAATTATGTCTCCATGTTCAGTTCTTTTGGTAACCTCAACAAGACATAATTTTTTCAGATCTTTGTCTACTCAGAAGAGGACCGTGTAACTTGACAGACGCTCTCCACCACAAACCACAATGCAGTCCTACAGTTAGGCAACAACAGCTTCCTCATTCCTACCTGCTGTCCATCTGCTGGCGTCCTGTAGCTGGGGAAAATTGGTCTTTCAAAAATGATGGAGAGCTCCAAAGTGTAAGTCTAGCTTTTGATTTTTTATCTTAACTGAAAGATCATGCATGTTAAATACAAAAGTGTAATAGAGGACATTTCCTATTGATGAGTCGACTGATTTTAAGACAGGATGTTCTCTTGACAATTATAACCAATATCTTGATTATATATATGCTTAAGTATGCTGCATAGTGCATAGTTCGGCCATTTTACGTCTGTAGCAAATTGTAGAATTCCAAGACAAAAGCTGACAATTGCAATGTTATATCCCCTGTAATTCAATAGTATGTATCATAGAATTACAAAAGTTGTTTCCTGGGACCTGAATAAGAGGTTTTGTTAACTCAACCCATCAGAAACTAGAGTGACACATGTGTCAGAAGCAGTTAAAATGGAAGTCTGTGCTCCTGAGCTAAAGAACAGACAAACTGTGAGGCTGATTTATTTTCAGATGAGGAGGATTACATAAAATGCTTATTCAACATACACAATTTGGCAGCACTTTCTAAAGCACTTCCAGAAATCAATTTATTTGATTTATTATGCTATTCTACTGTCAGCCCCCATTTTTTTTCCATTAAAAGGAAATTCATCTAGATTATTATGGGATAAATTTGGCTGAGTGTGTGAACTCAAAAACATCGATTATTCACATTAATGATTTCTACTTGTCATTGGTATAACAAGTAAAGACACATAAAGTAGATTTGGGGTTAAATTAACTTAGGTTCTGGACGAGGTAGATTTAAACAAAATGTTTTCTTATTTAATTTAACATAATCATTGGGCCAGGTGACACAACAAACCCTGTGTGATAGTTAATAGTACTATTTTTAATACATCGCTTTTGCTGTTGTGTTTTATCGCTCACACTCAACAGCAGGTTGGCTGTTTACACACCACTAAACCTTCCTCTGTATCTAAATTTAAAACAGCTCTGATATCAACACTCTCTACCATGATGTGGGTTGTTCTTCTCTTCAAAGAATCACCACAAATGGAACAGAGCTTAATCAGTATCAGAGAACTGTGACAGGGAAAAGAAAGTCTAGGGCTACACAGACGTGTGTAGTGTTTGTATTTATAAAGAGACATTTCAGTTTCTGTTTCCGATGACATTTAAGGTGGAATTTGGCACATGGGTAAACCTAAATTCTGGTTTATTAGATTAAAATATTTGCAAACTCATCCCATAATTTCCAGTATTATGGCATGATAAGGACATGTGAACGCATTCTCTTATAGAAGCACTGCCAATAAAATCATATTACCGAATACACCTACTCCCTTATACCTATTATGGTATTATGGTCTACATCAGCACACAGTACTAATTCCCAGTACTGGGCGCATATGTCTCCCTCACTATATATATTTTTTTGTTATATGTTATGATTATGAGGTTTCCTACCAGTGTTGAATATAAACTAGACCATGCTGACTTGGAAAAAAATTTGGGAAAAAAATATGGATAAAATATGATATATACATGATAGATCTCCTCAAGTGGATTGATATGCACCAAACTTGGACTAAATCATGGCATGACAATTTTGCACATAAAGCTCCCCCTATTGTCAGAAATGTACAACCGAACTTTCCCAAAAACACTCCTCGCACTAAGTTCTGGGGGACTAAAATTTGACAAAAAATCCATGATATATTTTTGAGTTATCGAATTAATACGAACAATCAGCGGTAGCGGCTGCAGCAGACACGGCGATGATGAGTCCATATTATCCACGACTTATCAGGAACATAAATACAAGACTTTAAGTGCAATTAAAAAAACAACACAATTTTCCCAAGTACTGAACAGTCAATTAATCTTAGGCACATAATAAAACCACAAGGCTTATGTAAAAAGGCGATATGAAAAATGAAAAAGATCACATAAAAGATATGGTCGCTCATACAAGAATTCTGAGATTTTATGGAACCGTCATCGCCAATGTGTTCACCACTGCAGATCCTTCTTGTTAACACGGTAACTCAAAAACGATGATGAAGATTTCATGGATCATTCCCAATTTTATACCAATCCCAGACCTTAATGTGAGGAAGAACTAAATTGATTTGGGGAAAGGTCAGGGCTATATTTCAAACACAAGTGGGAACTTTATTTCCTATCATTATCGGTTCATAATTCGTCAACCGTTGGTCCGATTAATCCAAATTTGGTGCATATTAATGACTTGAGAGATGTATCTTGGATATATTTTACTCTAATAGTTCATATGACACACCCTAGGGCAGATTTTTACAAAAAACACCATTCTTTGGACATCTTATTTAATTTGTGGAGTTCAATCAGTGGTATTGATTGTACAACTCAGGGGATTGAGGGCTTTTCATAGACGTACCGTTGCTGTTGGAGATGATAGCTTATGCCTAGTTTGTTTACATTTTTTCGATTCTTTTCACACACCAGACATTGACCCTATGCTCAAAAAAAAGAACGATTAAAACAGAGTGAAGCTGCACATGAAAAATGATTGATATAACAATATACATTTGATACTGTCAGTTAGACATTTTCAGATGTTTCCGAACTGACAGAATGTAAATGGAGAAACACTGTACATACTAATCACTGGATAAATCCAATTACGGATTACATCTCTACCTTCCACACGAGGACATCGCAACAGATCCATCTGGATCTTCCTCGTGAATTTTCTACAAACCTGATTTCATCCACCTCTCTCTTCTCTCTTTTATTTTTTTCAATTTTTTTATTTTGCCTGTCCACTGATCATAATCGGAAGTAATTCACATCTGTGTCAGTATATTCATCCACAAAATATATTCAGTTTATTTAGAACCTTTTAAACCACGTTAAGGACAAATTGCTCTGTTGGGATTTAAAGAATGGATTTACACTCATTATCTCTATTACATTATGGCCAGTAAAAATTCTCCCCGGTGGGCTCTGCTCAGCAGCCCATGTGATTGGTCAGATACACCACTGGTTTCTGCAGTAACCCCAGCCGTACTCCTGGTTGTGATTGTGGTGGCTTCTGACCGATGCAGATATAATGGAGACTCTACTCTTGCCCTAACACTTACACATAGGTATTCTGGAATGACCATTCCTGGGAAAGAAAGAGGAACTATTAGTCAAGTGCTTCCTGATCCCAATCCAGTAATGGATAGTAAAGTGCTCATTGTATGCAGAGGGGACATTAAAGATGTTCATTTCCACATCTGTCTTGATAGAGAGATGACTCCTTAGGCAAGAGTTTGACAGTTGGGTGTTTTAATGCCGTTCCTCATGACGGGAACTTTAATGTAAACACTCTACAGTTCAACTCCCCAATGGTCATGGCCCTTGAATGTTTGGCCAGTGAGTTCCTAGTCATGTCAGTTTCACAAAATGACTCCCTCAACTGACCCTGTAAGTATGTTTCCTGGCTTTGGTGTCTGTGTCATCTTGGAAGAATAGTTGAAAAATATGAAATAAAATAAACAGGCAAAAAGAAAAAAAAAATCAATTTAATTCTCAGATGTCAGCATAAAACTGTAATTGAGTATATTTAAACAATTATTTAAACATACATTTTAAAGAAAAACTCTCCTCATTTAGCTGTCAAATTCTCTGCTGATGGAAATTCAGCCCGTACAATGACCTTAATAATAAACTTATATTACAAAGGGCACCACTGTGGTGGGGCAGCACTGTTATAGCAATATAGATGAATTAAATACTCTAAATTGTCTCAGTGTCCAGTGCAAATACTTTTGGCCACACTATATTGGCCTACCAGCATTCTGTCCTAGACATGCTAGAGGACAGGACTTGGCTGGAGCCCCTGGACAAGCATCGAAGGTGGGGTGACCCTGCTGTGCTTGTGGGCGGAGATCTGAAATGTAGGCACCCAGACGCTCTTCGTGTTTCCTCTAGCGGCTGACCAGCGGGTCAAGGTTAGGAATGTTCGGCATTGTTTGTTAACAATTCAAGGTCCATGAGCCATCTCGGATGATTCAGAAACATCTATCTGCCAACTTCTATCTTCCCTCTTCTCTTAACTCAAACTTGTCAGGATTGTTTGCTGAGTCTGCGAGCCCAGTAAAATAAAGTATATTACCATAGGTTGAGTCCATTTCCTCCAAATAGGCCTGGAACTGCCAGTGCTGTAAACTCCCGGACCCAGTGTCATTTGTCCATTTCAGGACAACAAACATAATGTGTTCATGTTTCAGGCATTTGCTTTACACTGCCTGTTGGTGTGTGATGCAGTGAAGGAAAACTGTTGGATTTATATATTCCTTCAGCGCTAGCAGTCCCCAGTCCGAGGGTTTTACCTGTCATAGATGGAGCTCCATCAGTGACAGAGCTCATGAATCTTTTTCATGGCACAAAGGCTGAAATATATCTTTGGCTCTGGTACGGCTATGGAACGGAACTGTGGTGCAACGGAAGGATATAAAAAGGCACAGTTAAGTTTAGGTCCAAGTTACTGAAAGTTTTATTAAAAGGGAGACTCGCTAAAAAGAATCAAGCTTTGTAACTTGATAAATACCCCAAGACACAAGATAACAGGTAGACAGCATTTGAATGGCAGATGTGTGTCAGAGTTGTTAAAGAACATAAAGTATATAAGACCTGTCTAAAGCATAATTTGTGCCATAACCAATAACTGGGTGTCATCCGACTCCCTTGTGTCATGGCAGTCATGGTTGGTCATAGCACTCCTCTACAGACCAACATTCATCAGGTGGTGAAAAACAACTCTAAATTATGCTAATGTTGCTCAATAGAGGCTGAAGGAGAATGTTCGTAAATTGCTGTTTGCTTGCCTATACTTCATTTTCAAAGATCTGTTAACTGCTGCTTTTTACCCCGCCCACTCTGCTGTCTCCTTTACTTGCTACGGGAAAGCCAGAGGCATCGCGATATTCTCCAGGGTAACTTCTTGGACAGCTACACCAACCTCACCATTAAAACCATGATAATATTTGAATATTCACTGCCCTCACTGCCCACTGTCCCAATGCTTTCTATGCCATGAAGGTCGACTCGGATATGTTCCCAAACATCCATAACCTTGTTAAAATGCTTTTGAAAGCCCCCCGACATCGCTACATGACAGGGTTGGTGGTAAGGAATAGTGTTGTGCTTAGAGAACCAAAGTCAAAGTGTCAAATCAAAGTGGTTTCTACCTCCCTCTTTGTGCTTGAGCCCTCATTAGGCTCAAGCACAAAGTGGCTGTTAGGTATTACTGCCTTCATAGCAATACAAGGTAACTCCTTAATCATAGTTCCTCAGAACAGGAAATGACTCCTAGGATTGCTTACTTCCGCTGGTACCCAACGAACAATAATAATCTTTACTTTATTCATCACATGTTACACAGTGCATGCATACAATGTCGTGAAATGTATCTCTGTATTTAACCCATCCCTGAGGGAGCAGTCGGCGGTCCCTGTGAAGAAACCCGACGTTTCAGGGTCCAGCTCAAGAACCCATCAGGGGCTGGTTGAGGGACGGCTGCTGTACCAACTGAGCTAAAGCTGCCCTAAGAAATATTAGGTACAGCTGTATGTGCAAGACAAGTAAGCTGCAGTGTCAAGAGATCAGTCTTCTTCTCTTTTTCCATTGGGGTTGCACCAACATATATATATATTTATTATAAACTAACTAAACCTGTGCTGTCGTCACCTTCACCAAGTGTATATCCCTGAAAAGTCCCTGAAATGCACTGCATTATTCAAGCAATCCCCCTCATTGGACTTCTCTAATTATGTCCACAGTATCTTTTTGTAAAAAACCAAGAGTAAGTGAAATATGAATTTTTTTAGTGAAATATGATACGTATAAAATAGATCTCTTGGAGTCAATTCATATCTACCGATCTGGAGTAAACCAACTGACCAACAGTAAGGAGGCTATGTCTGAAAAACTGTCTTTAAAAAAAAAAAAATTTTTTAAATGCTCCCCCTAGTGAGTAAAACTAGAACTTTTAGATTAGATATCATATACGAGATAGATCTCCTCGACCCGAATCATTTCCATACATTTTTTTACTAAATAGGGTTTATGGTTAGGAAATATATTCACATATATTAACAACATATGTGAACTTTCTTTTTTTGAAAAAGCTCCCCTTAGTGAGTTAAATATGTACTGTTTGAGTAAACAACAATATATACTAGATATATTTCAATTCATGTGTACCAAATCTATTCTAAATCGTACCAACGGTTAAGAAGGTATGGCTCGAAAAACTTTTGGAAATAAAAGTCAGAAATATGCAAAATGTGGTCTTTTAGAGTAAAATATACGATAGAGACCTCCTTGAGTCAATATATATGCACTGAATTTGCACTGAATTGGACGAACCGTTAGGAAGTTCTGTCCGTAAAACAGTATTTTTCTGTAAAGAGCTACTCCTAGGGAGTAAAATATGAACTATTAAAGTAAAACACAACGTATACAGAAGATAAAGGTCCCCCGAGTGTCAGAACAAGGAAAATGATCCATGAAACACATTTTGAGTTTTGTCCGTAGAACAGGGTTTTTTTTAATACAAAGCTCCCCCTAGTGAGTAAAATATGAACTATGTCTAGATCTCCTTGAGATTCATATGCACCAAATATGGACTAAATCGGACCAACAGTTGAGAAATAATGGCCTGACAATTTTGGACATAAAGCTCCCCCTAGTGTCAGAACTGTACAATAGACCTTTCCCAAAATCAATCCAGTTCCTCCTCACACGAAGGTCTCATTTGGTACAAATTTGAAAATGCATAAAGTGATTTGGTTTTTGAGTTATGGCGTTAACACGAATGATATGGGCCGGCGGATGCTGCGGCAATAACAATTCCATAATATTTTCTGGGATATGATTACATCACCAAAATGTTGGGTATATTTTGTAATCGTCATCGCTGCCGCCATGTCTGCATCTGCTTCCGCCGCTAAGATAGATCCGTCTTCTTAATGAGATCACGTCATTTTCATATGATGCATGAATACATTTTCGAGTGATGATGATGCAGATTTATATCTTGCTTGGTTCATTGTTTTTCGAAATAAAGTTGTAATAAAAGTGTTTACCAGCAACTTTTTCAGGAAGTAATACTCTCAGCTTTAAACACGAAAATGCAAGCAGTATGAAGTCATCTTGTGCTGCAGAAGAATAACTTCCACGTGTTGTGCAACAAACTGCTTTTTTAGCTCATTAAAGTTTTTATTAAAGCCGTGTGTGTTCCTACATAAATGTGTCTCTTTCAACCTTCAAGTCAGAGAAAGAATCAGGATCTGATTATGCGGTGAGGTTGTGCTGGTTTCCAGCTGAATGTCTCTTCTACCAGACTTTTAACAATGGTATTTAATTGCAAAGCATCAACTGTCCCCGCGAGACATGAAGCCATGAAGCCTTCATCAAACACCATTACAGTTGTTAGTTTTTTCTTTTGTGTTTCCATCATACATTCCAGAAACTCAATATTTTTGATAGAAATATTTTCCACATCTCAATTCCTCCAGTAAAGACATAAAGGTCCGCTGTTTTAACAAAACTTTAAGCTCCATTCAACAGCGGTTCTGGTGGTTCTCAGCGTCACAACAACATCCAGCTGGCATGTCGCCTATTCCCTGTAAGTGTGAAAAATTGGAGGCTCGTCTGGGATCAAATTAATCAAATTGGTAACATGAAGACTATTTGGGGACCAAGGAGGATGAGTACAATCGCAAAGAAAGTTAACTGGTCAAGATCTGGCACCATAAACTTGAGGACTGGATTGTGTTTTTTGTTGCTATCAGCCATTTTCTTTGTCATTGTCTAACTAGACAAGCAATTTTAAATGATAAACATTTTATTATTACTATTTGTTTCTCTTTTATCCTTAAAATTAAATATGTGTTGTTGAAGTTGAAAATACTTGGAAGTAATTTTTTTGTATCACCAACAATTTGTCTTAGAGTGCTACAGGATAAAATAATGTCAGATTTGTGCACCAATGATAAACAGATACATATTTACCGTTTTATAGTTTAAATTTTCTGATGATCAAAACTGGAGTTTCAACTTTTTTGCTTTCTGCTTAATCATGCACCTTAAAAAGCCTTATTCTTCTTGTTATTATTATTATTATTATCCTCATTATTATTAATATTATTATAAATTACTTCAACTCGCTACCAAAATTGAATAAGGTATTTTTGAGTCTAGCTTATTAATATAAATTGTAAATACTTAATTGAGTGTTACCATTTGAAGTACATTTCTGAGTTCATCAAACGATCCCCTTTTTACAGCAAAGTTTATATCACTGATTTAAATGTTAACATCTGGTCGTCTCAGCAGTCAAAGTCCAGAAATGACATTTTTTGTCTTAATCAGAGAAAAAGAAGAAAATCAAATGAAATTATACGTTTATGTGGAAATAATTCCCCTTCATTATTGAAGCCAAGGTTTTGTGCTGTTTGCAAAATAAACATGTAAAACGGTCTATATTTGGAAAGGGAGATAAAACACTTAACACCAACAATTGTGCTTTCTATAAAAGCCTAAACCCGGATATGATTCCCATTAAAGAGGTCTTAAAGACCCCCTGCTGCCGTTGTTGGACTGCCTGATGAGGGTCAGCTATGATTTAAGTGGCATCGACACAAGAGCAACAGCGCCCTCCTCTGGTAAACGGGGGAAAGGGCAGGGATGGTGGCGATGGAGGAAATGATCAGTTAAACATTTAAAGTATATACTGTCGATGTCAAGTTGCAACATTTTGGTTGTGTCCTGCCACAACATAACTGTTGTTAGTTAAAATAACTAACAAACAGGATCCTGTAAAAACCTAAGCAATAACATTCAACAGGAAAAAAGAATCGGCAGCTTCCATCTTTGCTTTATATAAAGCTCTGTGTGCATGAGACAGTCTCATCGCGTTATCATAGAAAGATCTCAACCTCCTGTCTAAAAACCCTTCCCCACAAACTGAAACTCAAATTAAGTTCCGTTGTTTATAATAAATCCTGTTTCTCCAGCCCTGCAAGGAATCAGCAGATTCTTACAATTTCTTTGATTTATTATTATTATTATTTTTAATAAAGAAAAAATAAAGACCTTTACTGGAATTAACTGATCGGCTGCTATGGAAACTGATAATTAAATGTGCTTTCCTGTACGTTAGTTTATAAGTCTCTCTTTGAGCTGCTTCCCTTTTTAACTGTCTAGACTCCACACAAGTGTAAAAAGCCAAAGCTATTTGGTTTGTGCTTTTAAATAATTTTACAAATAATAATAATAATAACAATAATACATTTAATTTATAATGCACTTTACATTTGGATCAAATCTCAAAGTGCTACAAAGCAAAAGCAGATAAATGACGGCCCCCAGAGTCAGAACCAAGTACGGAATATATTTTACTACGTCCGATTTTCTTGTAACAATGTCTATGCTGCCCTCTTGACGAGGTCACGCTTCAATAAGAGATCTTACAATAAAGGATATAATAATAATAATAATACTATGAAGGAAAATGTCTCTCGGAGCATCAGCACGTCACGTCTGGTCAGAGTCTAAATAAATATCTTTATCATGATTTATATCATTATTTTTGAAAGTTTAAGTTTGGTATTATTTTTAATGAAAGTTTAATATAATTAGTATATAATTGTCTGGGTAAAGTGAATTGTACCCCCACTTCTAGAATGACACTTCTAGAATACTATATATTAACAGGGGACGGTCTGGATCTTGCTCTGAGTGAAGCCGTCTTACTTTGTATGCCTCCTCAAAGCACTTCTCTTCCGCTTCTGAAAGTGTTTTCACTGTGAAGAGCAGTCCACACACCGCTACACAGCTACACACAGATGCATACTTTTGCAGACAGATACTACTGAGTAAAGTCTCTCTAGCCCAAAACCCCACAGTGCATCTATATCAAGAAGAGCTGGGACTCCTTAGTAAAATTTCTTCTCTGTACAAAAAATCTAAATAACTCTGAAAGCAGGAATGCATAAATTCTTTACCAAGAGTGTCTGGAAGTTCGGTTCTGTTCTGTTCTAGGACTGTGGAGACGGTCCTCGTGTCCCTGGTAATGATCTCCGCCAGTAGACAGCAGAGAAAGAGCCCAAATGTTGAATTATGAGCAACGACTCATTCATGAAGGAGACAAGAAGGACTGAAATCCATCCTGGTCTGCGTTGTGTTGTATGTTAAAACACATTCAATAGACTTATTATTAGAATAATATACTCTCTTCTCGGTGGCTTCTTGGTAGAATAATAAGACCTGAAAGTAAGCCCCAAAAAAATGTCATTTAATAAGTCTCTTTTAAATGAGACTTATTAAAGTCTCATTTAAAAGAGACTTTTATAAGTCGGTGTTGAGTCCCGCCACAGATCATGAGCTAATCGCAACAAAATAATAGTATTGTAAAACCGGTAGGGGTCGCATACTTTGACATAAAGGTGTAAATTGGGGGATGAGCAAACTCAGCCAGAGGGGGGACCATCTGCTGCTACTCCAAAAACCACATCTGCATTCCTTCAAAGATAAAGAGAGATGGAGATCAGTTCACAGAATGGGTGAAGCTACACACACAACACACTATGTGTGTGTGTCTTTATGTGTGTGTGTTACTCACAGACAACGGGTTTTGGTTCAGCCATGCTAATGGGAGGCTCACCAGTGGCGTGTTATCATAATGGAAACACAAACACAAACCGAAAACGTGATGGTACAGGCTGCAGACTAGAAGGTGTAAGAGTCCGAGAGAGAGTCTTACTCATGAGTCTCAACTTCATCAAAAGAAACTTTGAACTCGGCATTTCCATCAACAATGGTCCTCTCATTCTGGGGACCACTTGTGGATGTTACGGCGTAGACTAAATCACAGACGCCTTTCAGAATCTTCTTCACATCCAGTCACGTGACTAAGACAAGATCTGGTACATATTACTGATACCATTATCAGATCAAGCAGCATTTAAGAAAATTTATCCTAATTTAAGAAATAGGTTTATATGATGACACAACCTACATTTAAAAGTTTTCAATTTTAAAGTTTAAAGTGATAAACTTTTTTTGTTATTATTATTGCATGCTTGTATTCTTATCTCCACCCATGTCATATCTTTGACTTCAATCCTAGCAGGATCCCCTCTCCTCCTCCCACTGACATCCCAGCTAAACTCCTCCCCTTTCTTTCAACGTCTTTATGTATTTTTCTGGCTAATAAAAACATTCAACAGCTTATGGACGAGTATGTGGCTTAAAGTGTTTTTGACATGATGATTTCATTACAGACGTGTGTACTGAGGTGACAAGTTGTAAGGAATATGGTAAGAGCGGTCTTTCCCAGGATGAGGATAAGCCCAGCCACAAGGGGTCACTGAATGTTTAGAGCATTTGGATCCATTGCATTAACAGTCACAAGTCCCCATCTTACCTCCTCTCCACCATCACCAGCAGCAAAACATCAAATCACACTCCACCAATACACCTCTTTGAATGAATTTATCATTTAGAAATACGTTACGCAGTTTAATTAAATCCTGAAAAACTGAATTTCAGGTTTTAATTCAGCTTGTATCAATTTGGCCAAAAGACAAGAAAAACGAAAGCTGAAACTCCAATGTCATCTTGTTTAAGTTGTTGTTGTTGGATTTCAGACAAATCCATTTATTCATGATTTATTCATGTGAACGTCTTCAAATGTGAAAATGATTTCATACAAAATAATTTCAAGTAAACCAATTTCTCTTTTTTTGATTGCAGGGAATATGCTTTCCAAGAATTTGGAGGATCTATGACTAAGTCAAGTTAATATGTTTATATAGCGCAACATACATACAAAATATAATATAAAATAAGACCTGAGAAACAAATTAAAACTATTCTCCCCTTTTATTTCATCACTAAGATAAAAAAAAATAGGAAAAACATTTTTCTTTGCATATTTTATTTCCTTTGGTTCATTTATTAATTTTATATCTAGAACAATAATCTTTCCTTTCCATGAAGTGACAAATCATTTGGTCAAACATGTTTTTAAATAGACAAATAAAAATTTGTCTTGAAAAAAATAAGCTATTTGACCCTTAAGATATTTTATTTTGTTGTATCAAGTTACATAATTCTGTTAACTAAGTCCTCACCGGTTTAATATGCCAAAATAAATATCACTTATCAAATAGGACTTTCTCTACAGCCATAGTTAATGCCTCCCCCTTGGTGGCCCCTTTGAACTGTGGTGTCCCCCAGGGCTCCACCCTCTGCCCCTTTCTGTTTAGCAGATACATAATAATAAATAATAATACATTTACATGCTGCTACTCAGTCATTTTATAGACTGTAATAGTGATAGTAATAGTTCAGTAATAGTGACTCAAAACGTGTTCAACCGAACAGTTGAGCAGGATATTATTAAACACAGTTATGTCACTGCAACAAATAAAATACCATTTAGAACGGATAAAAACAGCAGAGAATTGGACACAGATTTGGAAAAAAAATGATAACTAGTTATAATGTGAAAGTCTGCAGGGGAAGTTAAAGATACTGGACAGATTTGATCCAAATGTAAAGTGCATTATAAATTAAATGTTTTATTATTATTATTGTTATTATTATTATTGTCACAAAGAAGAGTCTTACTAAGAAAAGATAATAATGAAAGATTAGAATTTTTCTCACAGATGTATTGAGAAGATCTATCTTTTTTATATCCTATCTTACACAAATTGTTCATATTCAACTCACCATGGAAGCTTTTTATTTTACAAAAATACACTTTGTTGGACATAACTTTCTAACAGATAGTTCAATTTCTACCAAATTTGTTTCAAATGAATCGACACATTGAGACCCATCTAATTCATCATATATCACTCTAAAACTAATCAGGAATAATGCTGTAGACATAACTACTTTAATCTGAGGAGTTCAATCAGGGGGATTGCCTCTACAACTTAGGGTAGTGTGGACTATTGTGGGATATACTCTCGTTTCAGGGACTTCAGGCTAAGTTTTATTAAAAATGTCATTTAAGCTTGTTATCTAAATATAATTAGGTAGCAGACTTGCTGTCATTTTTTTCTGTTAACAATGGGTGCTCTTATTTCAATACTTTGCCTCACACTAGTTCATGAATTCAACACATTCTTATTCATGACATTCTGAAGTCACAGTGACGACGGCTTCTAACTTATTTCACTATGTTGTACTGGGAGTAAGAAATCAAAATATTATTATCTTTGCTTGTGTCACACAGTTTTCTTTGGTGGCCTGCAGAAAAAACTTAACAGCGTGCTTCAATTTAAAATCTAGATTACAATATAAGTGATAACAGGGGATAAAAACAAAAAAAAAACATGATAAAACATAACATTCGGATGCATAAAACCTCTAAAAAAAAGTATATCAGTTTCGTGTTTATGCCGTACATCTTGACTTTCTGTCTCTTCCAAGTGAGAGATCAATGATCTCCAAGTCCATTCAAATTCCTCCTGTTTACCATTGAGGATGCTGAAGACTCCCTCCAGACAGAGTCAGTACTGTGATCCGTCCAGGCTCTAAAAGCTGGCACCTCTTTCATCTTCCATAAGAGAAGAAAATGTTTCATTGTACAAAGAAGACCATATGACTGGAGGTGAAGTTGTGTGCCCTATAATTTCTTTTTTTTCAGTTACACCCAGTAAAATCATGAACAATGATTGGATTGTTTAATGAGTTATAGATAGAAATCAATGGATCTGTTCAAGCCGATCCAGTAGTCTCCATTCTTTTTGGATGATAACTCCGGTCTTCATCATTTCTGACATTTAAAAAAAAAAGTGTCCCTTTTATACAAACTATATGTACAGTATCTATATGAAGTATTGGTTAACAAGAATGTGTTTTTTTGATTCTGAGGAACAAATAACCTCTTTATAATAATAATAATAGTAATTATAATAATAATGTATCCTTTAATAATCACATACAGACACACAGCACAAGTGAATACATAGAGAAATTAGTTCTCTGCATTTGACCCATCCCTAAGGGAGTTGTGGGCCGCCCACTTCGAGGTGCCTTGGGAGCGTATTGGGTTCAGGGTCTTGCTCAAGGACCCTACGACATGTAGACTTATTGCATGGGGCTCGAACCTACCTTCCGATATTCTGATTGGGACACGGCCCACTGAGCTACAGCCGCCCACATTTTATTGCTGCTTGTTTGTTTTAGCACCCTCAAGAAATGGTTCTCACGAGTGGAATGTCAACTTCTTGATGCAGAATGCCTTACAGATCTGCGAGCATGTAGAAACACACACATACACAAAAGGACGGAAAAAAAGAAAATGGTATATGGTAAGAGAGGAACGGGTAGACAAATGGTCTCTGTTCCTTTGGAATTTTCTTATTCAATTGTTGCTCGGCGCGTTGTCTTGTTTAGGTTGGATAAGAGTCTAGAAATGTGTTCAGTGAGTGTGTTTGTTTTTGTGTGTGTGTGAGTGCGTGTGTGTGTGTGTGTGTGAGTGTGAGTGTATGTGTGCGTAGGCAGCTGACCCTGGTGAGAACAGGCCCAGTGTTTGAGACCACAGAGAGACCATTCTTCAATGTGACACACACACAGACACACACACACACACACACACGTACACACACTCACAGCCAACACCCCCGCCCCTCTCTCTCTCTGTCTCTCTCTCACTTTTTATTTATCACATTCACTTACAAACAAATACACACTCACAAACAGAGACTGTGTCCAACCACATAATGACCCTTACTGCACGATGCTGACTGTGAGTCACTGGCTCGGTCAGGAGACTGGAATGTCAAGCTCCATCTATTCAATATATTCTATACATAAAAGCTTTAGAACGGAACTAAATTTAGAAAATACTTTAATTGTGTGACACCTGGACAAGGTAGACATGGTGACCAGTGTATAAATGCTGCCCTTGCCTAAAACACGTAATATCTTTAGTTTACCTCAGAGTATGCCGAATTCAGACAATACTCAATGGCCTCATGGGCTGGAGGTTATACTATACTTCTTCGTATATTTATGTCCCATTTTTATCCCAGTAAGGCCACCGTAAACATTCGCTAGACTTAGTAATATGAACTACTTTGCAAAACGTAACAGTAAGTCTCCCACTTGCTTGTTAGAAGTGGCAGTAACTACTCAGTAGATCAGATTCACATAAGAAAGGATGCCGCCATCCAACCTTAATCCTATGAGTTGTAGCCTGATGTAGAATTAGTACACTGACAAACATTTAATTAGGCTGAAAGATAAGGACTCTTACTGATAAAGGGACAGGAGAGCAAGATCTGTGACTTCTAAAGGGATTACAACTTTATTAGAAAGAGAAAAAGAAAAGAAAAGCAAAAAAGAAAAGAAAGCATATTCCCGAAAAATAAACTAGTGGAGTTTAAATAAACAGAAACAGGGCGATGCTAATTTCATAATAAAGCAGATCAACTGTAAATTTAACATTTGGGCCTCAGCCAAAAACAATAGACCAACACCAATCAGCATGTAGTGAAAACGGAAGTGGAATGTTTAACAACAACTACGAATAATTTACATGTATTAAACGTTTCTAAAGATTATATATGTTTGTTTGTCATTTACTATATTTCTCATAACTAAATTTTTGTTTATACTTCTAAAAAAAGCACACATGGATAAAATAAACGACCATAGACGTCGGGGTAATGAGACTTATTTTGAAAGGCATATCCGGAAGTGTTGTAGTTGACGCTGACGTAATTGACGCTGCTCGCTAAACTTGAGAATGGACCCGATGAGAGGAAAACTTGTTAGTTTGTAGAGGAGAAGCTGCGACCGTCCATGTCCTGACCACAAAACATAAACCCGCAGACTATTTAATGACAGCAATGTCGAGAGAAAACACCACTCGGAGTTTGGACAGCATAGACCTCGCCGCTTTAAGAGTGAGTACAGCAGTTCTGGTAGGGTTTTAAGTGAAATGTCTGGGTAAACAGTGGAGGATGTGGTGGGTGTTCCTTAAAAAGTTAACGGTAGTTCCGAGCGACTGTTTCACCTCAGCAGCTCAAGATTTGGTTCCAGCTCATCTAACAGTCGACTTTCGCTCGCTCTGTGGAGTTCACGTTATTCCTGTGCAGAATCCTTTTAATGTTAGCGGTGACCGCCGAAAGAGTCTCCCATGTGTGGACGATTGATTTTTGTGTCCTGTTCGGAGTAGAGGTGTTTACACACAGGAGGCTCCTCTGGCCGACTTACTGCAAAGCTGACATGCAACAAGTGAAAACTCAATAAGAGAACCTGGATGCATTTATTCACATAAAACTATACGAATGCCTCCAAGGAATTGTCACACCAATTCACAAAAATGAGACTTAATCCATAAGAACTCAGATCCGTTAGTTCTAATATGAAAATAATGTGGGATATGAAATACTCCAAATGGACTGATCAGTAATTATGCATGAGGTTATTATGGTCACCTTGTTTCCACATTTGAAAATAAATCAATTTAGGAATTTCCTGTTTTTATTTTGAATTCCAGAACATATATCAAAATTGTAACTATACCGATTAGGTTTTTTTCTACAAGAAAAACATTACAATATTCATAGAACCAAAGTTATTTCATATTAAGGTGTTCAAAAATAATGTAATCAGAATATGCCTACTGTAATGCAGGATGTGTTATTTTACTCATACGTTAGATTTAATAACTAAAAACCAGCTTAAAAAGTAGAACTTTCTGAGTTAGAAATGAGGAATAAAGCTGTATAAGGAGCTCTTCAAAGCGTCTCCAGTCACCATCGTTTCTTACTGTTTAATAACTATTTTATTGGCGTTTTGCTACTTTATGTCTGCTTTCATCAAATTAGTATTTTATTTTTTGTAACACATTCATTATATTGCGTATCCCCTGTAGGAAATGACAATGCTCCTTTGTGACTCAGAAATATCTCTGGTCCGATTTGGCACATCTTTAGGCGATAATGATAGTATAGTCGGTAAACTCATGCAGCTTTAAAAAAAAAAAAAGGATATATTCGCAATGATTTTCATGCCTTAGTTTCATTCTTTGTGGCTCACAATGTGGATTTCACATTTGCAGCCCCGTTTCCTCATTCTCCAATCCCAGTATAAGGCTGCATTGTTCTCCATTTGGTACTGAGATACAAGTATTTACTTGAAAACATTAAAATGGTTTCTCCTGGTGAAAACTTTTTGCTTTATGATGTTCTATCCTGTTAGATTCCTGTTGTAGCCCTGCTTATATTCTCTATAGCTGACTCAGCTCTTCTACTTCTACTCCCAACATCCCTCTCATCTGATCCTCTTGTCTTTGTCTTAACCCATGCTGTATTTTTTCTAGGATCCGGCAGGCATCTTTGAGTTGGTGGAAGTGGTTGGCAATGGAACCTACGGTCAGGTGTACAAGGTCAGTACTCCTATGATGTTATTCCATCTTTCCCCATCATTTTAGTAGTGTTTATTGCATAATAGTAAAACACAAAAGGTGTCCGATAATGAGACGCACATGCAGACAAACATTATATTCTCATGATTTCTGCATTCAAGCAAATTCTAATGAGCGGCGTGTCTTAAGCCCGCAGGAGCCTTGTCATGTGAAGACACACTGTATCGCACGTGTGCCGCCACGTCACCTCTGGCAAAGCAGTTTCCAGTCAGTAAGACGAAAAAGCAGAAATTGTCAGTCGACTGAAATATCCTTTAACTTTTACAAAGATGACACATCTGCGGCATCATTTAAAGGCCCTGGGTGGGGCCCACTTCCTTATCACACTATCTGTTTGTGTGCTCAAGTTCCCTCGGTGCAAATAATGTTCTCAAATCTCTGCACCAAATCACAAACTGTGTCTTACTAAAACTTAGATTTTTCAGTATTACGAAATGTGGTCCTCTTTGAGGAATGAAGGTTTTGCAGCGCAGGGTGTTCGGCTCTGTATGAGTGGGCGAAAGAACAACATTGTTCATTTGTTGTGTCAGCAGAATTTAAAATCTCAGAACTGTTGAGCTGCTTTTTGTGCAAGAATACGTAGTGCTAGAAGAACAACAGCCCATATTAAAAGATTGTTTTAAAAACTGCCCTCATCCAAAATAAATCATGGAAGAGGGACTAATTCATATTTAGTTAAATTTGATGCAATATATCTATTTCTATAAGGTGATGGAATGAATTAAAGTGGACTTAAAAGGTTTAGGATCAAGGAATGAATGAAGCCCTCGGATGGTTTGTGTTATTGTGGATGAGGCAGTGGGTCGGTGTGCACCTCTACTGCTGCTTGACTTACAGAAAGAAGAAATGTTGCAAGAGATGAGGGAGACAGCAAGTCTTTCACACAGCGTGCAGTTATACAATGCTAGAAAGTTGCATATTTCATCCTATGACTCACGTTCATTGATGGTTTTCACAAGAGGAAACACATAGCTGATGCAGGTATGAGTGGTGAGTAGTCTTATTCAGGGTGAATTAGAAGGTTGACTCTGGTGTTTTTCCTGTAGGTAGCCAACAAACAGGGATATGAGACTGATTGGCAGCTGAAAAACATTTTCATTTTGTACAGTAAACTGGTAATTCAAATTGAGATATTGAAATACCATTTTCTGGTGGCTGTCTTTTCAAGTAACCCAACGCCGTGCTTAAAGCGTCACTGATTTAAAATAGCTGACACATTAGATGAAACTTAAAAGGAGTAAATAATACGGTGGACATAAATTCCCCCCTAATTATTCTGGTTGTGTTTTTGGCCATTATGTGCATTTGACATGCTGACTTTATTACTCATGACACACTTTTTTCTTTTTTTTTCACTTGCCAAGCCTAGTGAGCCTGTCATAAATCTACTTGCCTGCCGACAGTTTGCCCACATACAAACTGTGTTTTTTTTATCACAGCTAATCAAATAAGTTCATTGTAAAGTTTGATTTAATTTCATGCTCCCTGCTTTCAAACTTACTGCACACGACACTGTACTTATTTGAAGCTACCGCCATGCCCGGCGAACTAGACTCCTAATTAAAATGTTCCGCAGCTATCGAGAGAGATTTGGAATAGGAGCTCACTCTTCAGATACTTCAATCATAAGTAGGGTCGAAAAGAAGTGGGTTTTCTTTTTAAATCACTTGTCCAACTGGCCCAAAATAGTCACTTATTTGCCATAGGGCAGGGACAACTTATTGTTGAGCCCAGAATAACAGTATATAAATACTATATTCTGTTTTATGAGAATTGCTATAGGCAGAGGAGTATTGAAAGTGTGAATGATGTGATGTGAATAATAATAATAATAAGAAATCCTTTATTGATCATATACAGCCATACACAGCACAACATAGTGAGATTATTTCTCTGTATTTGACCCATCCCTGAGAGTTAAATACAGAGGGTCATCCCAGTGTAAAGCTAGCAATAAGACTTAAACAAGGAGTGTGAAGAACCTGCTTCATCAGGCACTCATGCACAGACTTTGTGTGTGTGTGTATGTGTCTGCCTTTGGGTGTTTGTGTGTCCTATCATGGGAAATGGGACAGAACAGGAATAGGATCTATAGAAGAATGACTAACTGTGCAGACACGTGGCCCTTTAAGAAAACACTCGCTACGGATTGACGGGAGTGCAAGAAATGCTGACGAAGCAGCTGGGCTTTTCCTTTGTTTAATTATATGTGATATTCATTTTCATTTTTCTATGGCATGTTACGCATATAGTAATAAAACATGAAGGAGAATACAAGTAACACATTCTCAGATCTCAATTATAATATCATATATTTTTATTAAGTGCATGTTAAAAAGAAGACCAGGGGTACGATTCTCTGTGAAAAAAAATCCTCTGCTCTCGGAAATTTCCCCACCATCCTACAGCAAGGAGGATATATTTCTGGTCTGGATTGTGTGTCTGATTGTTAAACTGGATTAAATACTACTGACTTGATTTTTATTGAATTTGGTGGAAAGGTGAAACATAAGCCAAAGAAGACTTCTAGCGTCATCGCATGTAATATACAGTAGGTGAATCGGTGACTCTAAAATTACCTGAAGCCTTGAATGTGAGTGTAAATGGTTATTTGTCTCCTTGTGTTGTCCCAGTGATAGGCTAATTGGTAACATGTCCAGGGAGTCCCCGCGGGGAAAGGCTCAAGCCGTTACATAAGACGAATGGATGAGGTTATTTTTTGATTACGTCACAGGCGCTACATTCAAAAGCACCAACACCTCTGCAGACCCTACCAGAAGGTACCACATTGATGGATTTTATGTGAATTGATACAAAGTTCATATCACAAAGACACAGACAGAATAGAGGAGAGTGATTACTATATTGTCTGAAACCTCTATATCCTGCTTTTTGGACTGGGAGCAACTATCTAGCAATAAATTGCTAGATAAACTGCTGAATCAAAATTGGCTTACCATCTTAAAATGATCTGTACCTCCGGTAGATTTAGATACTACATCCTTTACAAAGGACTTCATGGCTTTAAAACGCCATGAAGTCAGGTTCTCTTATTTCCTTTGCACATTTTAAAAGGGCAGACTCAGGTTTGCAATCATACATGTAACTGCTTTCTTTATATTGTAATAATGTTGTTTCTGTGCATTATCTATATGCCAAGGTCCCTCTTGTAAAAGAGATCCAGATTTCAATGAGACTACCTATTTAAATGAAGGACTAACTAAAATTAAACAAGCCCACCACCCAAAGGGGATGTAGCCTTTGACTTGTGGCCGTCTGATTTTTTGGCTTAGCTCAGGTTTATGTTACAAATGTTTTAAGATTTTAAAAAATAATGAAAGAAAAAACATCCCAAATTTTTTTTAAAGTTATCCCTTTGATGAAATGTTTATTTCTTCATTAACAAGTGTTATAAAAAATTGAGATTACGAGGTTGAAGTCGTACTTTTCTGAGCAGAAAATGGTAATTTTACTGGATATTAGGAGCTTGGGATCTCTTGTTAAACTGTAGTTTAATAATTATATAGGTTTCGACAAATGGATAAATATTAAATGTTTTGCCACACAAACACAACATGACAATAATGTAGATTAAGTACATTGAAAACGCTGTTTAAGAAAATTTGTTTTGTTTGTTCCGAAGAAAGAACCGGACAGACTGGGAGGAAATGGGATGCTGCACGTGCATTTGTGGTGCAACACAACTCCTAAGACAATAGTTGACAAAAGCCCTTTTAGCAAAACTGCCCTCTCGCCACAATTAAGACTTTTTTTCTTGTAAAATTGCGATTTCATTCTCTTCATATTTGAATTTCAAAACAATAATAATTATAAAACGAACATGCAGGATATCTGCAGATACAACCAAAAAATCCCCAGTGGGTCATAAGTGATGAGTCAGAGGTGATCCTGACTCTTTAGGTAAACACAACCATGTTTTGAAAACTCTCATGCTCTATGAAATGCATCAACACATGTACGCGTTGTGCTTGAAGAATAGAGGGGTTGATATTAACAGCTAACTAGAAAACCATAGGCAACAGGTACAGGTGAGAAGGAATGGCTGGAACTACATGACCACTTAGCAGTATTTATTCTCTACATCAAGCCATCCTCTGTATTATGTGTTATGGAAGAGCAGACGGAGAGGCAAACATGTTAGAGGGCAGGTTAAGCACACAGAGTTGAGAAATTGAAGAACACACACTGAATGTGTTTGAGGATGAAGAGGCAGAGGAGGGAGACCGAGCAGGAATTAACATGTCAGTGTGTTGATGAGTAATGTGGGGTTATAGTCCCTGCTTTGGGACTACTTTCAGCTTTGGGTATGTTGCCAATTAGTTCTGCTCTAAATGAAAGATAACCTGTGTTTGACCTGCACTTACTTTCAGGAATGATTGCCGTGATTCCTAAATTGTACCATGACTCTTTATGCACAGCAGCGTGGGGAGATTTTTGATCCAGTAATTTCCATTTAGTTGCTGGTCTGATTTAATATCAATCAATACCCACTGACAACAGAGGAAAGTGAGCCTCAGCAAACTCATGTTCATTTTTACTAACTGGAATAGCCTCCAGGTCAGCAGACAAGAGTTTATGGCTTATAATGAAGGATAAAATTAGATGGTCATATGGAGAGTTGATCGTTGGAGGAAACAATCAGGCCTTTTCAGTCGAATTGCCCTACAGACTGAAACATCAGGATCGACTAAGAAGCTCAAAGCATCTTCAGTGCACTTGGTTTTTGAGATTCCACCACATGTCAGTTTACTAAGCCGCAGTGTCGATAATTTCTGCACAAAACAAGACAACACAAAGGCATTACGGTTGAAAGTGAGTGATGTACCGGTAGATGTTGAAAATAGGAACAAATTTGGAGAACACCTGAAAATTAAAGAAAAGATAGAGCAGGATGTAACTACATGTTTTATTGTGGTTCTCTGTTCACTTCAATACATGTGAGTAACTAGACTGATGCTTGACAAGGCATTAAATCAAGACCATAGTAGTAGTGGGCTTTTGGGGGCCAAGGACTAAATCTGCTCCAAGTATAAATACTGAGTCCCTAAAAAAGTTCCAGTGGTCAAATGGGAATTGGTCTGGGCTCAACAAGAGAAACAAAATCAAAGTTTTTTTTTCTTGGCCATTGGGTCACTCTTGAGAAAGAGATTTCAATCTCTACGAGGTCTTGGTAAGATAAACTATATGTTAATAATACAAAATGAATGTTCCACCTAAATACCAGTAACTTGGTACAATTCATATTATATTCTTCTTTCCTGTTGCTGTTTTATTCCTTTAAAACCACTTAAACCTTTGAAATAGCTCTATGGTGGCTGCTTTATTTTTTGGCGACCTAAAATAATAATAATAATAATAACAATAATAATGCAGATAATAGTAAATAATAGTGCAGATTTGAAGGAGGGAAAGATGCGGAGGTACCAAATTGTCTGAATGAATGTCTTGAATGTAAGAAGCAGAATTTTTAAAGTAATTGCAGAATTCAACAGGAAGCCAATAAAGCTGCTGAAGTTATGATACGGTCAATGGAAGGTTCTGGTAAAGATATGGGGGGCTAAATTCTGAGCACATTAGGAGTTATGGGAAAATCAGCGAGGATGGAGTTACATATAAAAGATGCAAAGACATGCAAACAAGAAAAAGATTATTAGTGTCTATCTGTTGGCGGACACACAAACACACGGTTGCACATTAATATTAAAGGATATATATATTATGTGCTGGTGTAGTCACATGGTTGTTGTGTGCCTGCAGGGATTTTCTGGCCCCACCCTCGACAATCTGAGGGTCTTGAATGAGTGAATAACTCAATAACTTGAGTAAATAACCCAGCAGGAATGTTCATATATTTAATTTATTAGGAGTTCATATATTTAAAGAAGGAGCAGTAAAATAAATTGTTCTCTTTTCTTAAGAAGTTAACCACGAAAGGTTTCTTTTTTTTTCTGAACAGGGCTGTTAAACATAATTAGACTTCTAAAATGAACAAAAGTTGATTATTATTTTAGTTGTCTATTAATATTATATTCAAAGTCATTTTAAGTAGTGCATCACCCAGGCATGCACTTCTTCTCGTCGCTATGCACTCGCACACACGCACCCACGTGCACACCAAGACACACATACACACAGACACACATACACACATACACACAGACACACAGACACACATACACACAGACACACATACACACAGACACACAAACACAGGGCGTTTCCCTGTTTGCAGCAGGAACTTCCCTTCCAGCCACTACCATAGACTCATCTGTGTGTGTGTGTGTGTGCGTGTATGTGTGTGTGTGTGTGTGTGTGTGAGTGTGTGTGTGAGAGAGATCCCTAAAGTGCTATGCTGCCATGTGAAAAGAGCTAAATTGATGACTAGTTATTAGACTGGAATCTGCCATTAGTTGTCCTTTGGTCTGACTGACCTGCACAGTTGAATCATTTGTAGGGAACGCATACGTAACATTCTTGGGAAGTTTGTGAAAGGTCACAACTAACCAAATTTGCTCTCAAATATCCACAAATCAAACATAGTTTTGTGTCTCAGTAAACCTTTGTGATGCTCAATTGAATCACGGACTACATGGTAAGCCATAAAACAGCTGGCTGTAAAACAATTCCCAGAATGAGTCATCCCTGCTTCCTCAAATCTTTCTGGTTTCAGAGGTGTCACTTCCCTTTGTGAGACCTGCATAACATAATTCCTGTCTTACTCATGTCGACTGATGCTGACAAGTAAAAGAAATGTCCAAATGTAGATTCAGACCTTTCCCATTGGTGATGATAATACAACCCAAACTGTCACTGAAAGGCTTTAACTGCATCACTTTAAACATCATGTGGAAAATATTCAGTTTCTTCATATTCAGAAATGACAAATCATTGCAAAGTTTGTCTTTGTACCACTGTTTTTACTTTTTTTTTGAGAGATTAAAGCGGGTGAAGGGTTTTATATAAACGTCTTTGTTCGAAAGCTAAACGATGGTGTGTGGGAGTTTGAGCTGAGAGAGAGGAGATGCAGAGAGAGACAGGAAACATCCTCCAACACAGCATTGAGTCCCTGTGTTTGTGCCCGTTAGAGGTGAAAGGAAAAGACAGTGGGAGAGAGACAAAGGAAAACATCGGAGAGGAAGGAGAGAAATGGTGAAAGGAAGGAAGGCAGAGGTGAAAGGCAGAGACACTGGGAGGAGGGGAGGAAGGAAGAGGGAGAGATGCAGATGAAAACTAGAGAATGAGGAGGAAAGTAAACCCCCATGGGTCTTAGAGCAATGGTTTGTGTTGATTACGCAGTAAGTTTGTGTGCGTTTGAGCAGTGAGAATATGCTAGAATACACCCAGAAACCCCCTCATTTACCAGCTTGATGCCAAAACTGTATACGCCAAAAAGTCAGTTTAATATTAAATGAATAAATCTGTTTTTAAATTACTGTAATTTGTCTTTTGAAACAATCTTACCATCACAGTAGGGGTCCACTTAATCTTCTCAGTTCTCTTCATAGAATACGGGAGGGTATGGAGGACACATATAGGTCAGACTTCTCATTGAGCCTACTGAAGTATTTGACCTGTTCTGGCCTCCGGCCCTATGGAACCAACCTGTGAAGGATGATATGTAATGGGAGTAATTATAATTATTCTACCTCAATGTACACAGTCACACCAATGCAGAATGTAGAGTTTAGCAGAGAGCAGATAAGAAGCCACAGAGGAGGTAGAATGGAAAGAGAGAGAGACACTCAGATGACCCCTTCGTTTCTCCATTATGCATGTCCCTCTTTTATCTAATTAACACATTCCTGGATGCATTATAGTCACCTTTCCAGTAACACAATATTTGTAACTGTCCCCTATTGTGTCCGTTTGTGGGTGAGTGTGTGTGTGTGTGTGGGAGAGCAATGCATATTGTTGATAAGTAGCCAAGATGAGGCTCGAACATTTCACATTTGTAGGTTGTGGAAACGGCTCAGCCTGCAGACAGAAGTCTGTCGGGACAGGAGGGGCATTTCCTTATTTATCAAACTCAGACCAGTGACTGCTAGTGTGCAACTATTCCCTCCAGCTCTGGAGAGAACGTCCTCTGTTTGGAGACTTAATCAAGCCCAGAACGAATAGGCGTCACTGTCACTGACGTGTTACTTAAAACTATCAGGTACACGAAGATAATTTAAGACAGGGACAAAAGAGGCATTTCACTGGTTTTTGAAATTTTCAGCCATTTCATTTTAGAAATTAAACATCGACATGCATGCCAGATTGGGAGAAATCAAAACAAAACTTGCAGACCCATTTATACTTTAGGGGCAGGTGTAACTCAGGACGTAAAGAGGTCGTCACCCAAAACGGACAGTTGACTGTTTGAGCGCTAGATCCTTTAGCCCAATATGCTCCCTGGGCACTTCACAGGGGCTTGGTATAGTAGTTATTTACAACTGAAGAATCTCTGCAAATGCTTCGGCAAACATCAGGAGGAAACAAGAAGTTTCAAAACATCACAAGTAGGGGTGTAACGATACATCGATCCATATCAGTATATGGGTTTGTTGAACAATGATCCAATCACATCGTTGGAAAGTCCAAATACCGATATATATTATATTGTTTAAGATACAGCTTTATTTTGAAATGAGTACAGCCGCACGCAGTTTAATTTTGTCCTTTTATTCTGCTCTTCCTTAACATTAGCGTCTTCAAATGAGCGATAAAGGCTTCCTGGTGCAGTCTGATTTTTTACTTACTCACAACAATGTGGAAAAATAATTAGCACTTGGTCGGTTAGCTTAATGCTAACATATAGCAGGAATTGCCATAAACATGCTAACGTAGTTGGCATTGAGGTCGCAACCATAATCAAACACGCTACAGGTTTGTACAAATAAACTATTTCATCACTCATATATTTGTCAGTTAAACGTTTGTTAATGAGACGCTGAGGTCTAACATAACACAAATTTGTCGATGCAAGAAAAATATTGTTCAGTAGACAATAATTAAGAGTGACTGTTTTCGTCGATGTTTTGTTCTGTAGGATGTAAAACATTCAGAGTTTAATACCTCCAACCCACTGAGCCCAGTACCTGTCAAAACCATGCTAATACAATTTCATGAAACATAAATGTAGACAACTATGATCATAATTTAAAGGTAATCAGGGGTCACTAATGTTAACTGATAATTACAAAAAAACATTTGTATCTAAATATGATGAAAAATGCGTCACTTTACATTGAAACACGGGTTTTCATTTCTTTCTGTTACTATTACATTTTAGCATACAAATGTCAAAACATGTCAAATTTGCTTTAAACTGTAATCTGCTCCATGCTTGTTCTTTGGAAGAATATTTTATTTCATAGGTTGATCTGCTTCACAAATTATATCTCTTTCACTGTAAAGTCCATTTTCAGTATGTGTGTGCCCTGGAGGTTTAAATGTTTCATGACATGTTTTATGGTATGCACGCCGAATATTAGACCAGGATCTGTCTATTGTGATGTCACAAATCAATCTCATAAGCCAACCTTACACATAAAGCATGGATGAGAAAACAGTATTAGACTGCAAATACAGCATTCAGGGAACAAGTAGAACAAAACATTTTTGACTGGAGGGCTACTTTCACTTTAAGCCCTCTAATTAATATGCTTCTTTAGCATCTGAGTAAAGAGTGTTTAGAGTGATGAAACAGTAAAGAGAGGCAAAGGCTCTTCCACAAGCAGTTTTGTCATTACTTCAACTAGTGAGGTCAATTTTTCACCTTTTTTTAATTGTTAATATATTGGATTGTTCGGCAGGACTAGAGAGAAACTACTGAAAACATTATATTGAAACATAGTGGGAGTATGGGTCTTGTGTCGGAATATACCCCATTAAATTGGTGCTGCTCGAAATAAATAGTCGATGTAGGATTTTAGTTGAAGATACAGTTTTGTTTTTTGATATTTCCTTTAATTTCTAAGGAAATGTAATGCCTTATTATTCATCAGGGACTTGATGATAATGACTAATTAATGAATTATTAGGATATTCTGACGTTTGCTGTCTGAGTATGTGACAGTTGAAGCAGATCTAAATAAAAAACTCCTGATCCGGCAGATAGCAATGGTTGACTGTTGCGTTATTATGGTTGCAGAGAGTTTGATTCTGGATGAGGCTTGATTGAATTACAGGAAGGATTTCAGTTAAACAATGATGGCTTTGTAGGCTTATAATAAAAATTACAACTCCCTTGAAAATGCACAATTGTGGAAACTGGGCCACATCATTTAGCAGTAATGCTATCTAAATCATTTTGAGTTAGGGCTGCAAGGAATTGTTAACAATAATCGATTATGAAATTAGTTGTCCACGAATTTCATAGTCGATTAGTCAGGGACGTCATCGGACACGACCTCCGACACAGCGTAATAAGAAGGAAGTAAACATTACCGCCATGGTAACACCATCGCGACAGAAAACATCAAAGGTGTGGAAGCATTTCTCCATCAACATGGCCAAAAAATGTTTTAAGAATGTCAAAGAGCCGACCTGTCCGGCGTGGAGCACGTCAGTAACGCTGGCGCGTCTGAAGCGGAGGCACGTTGGCTCTGTAGGATGAAGGCTGGTCTCTGTAAGCTAGTGAGCTAGGTCAATGTTAGAGGACATGTACTTAATGCTTCTGTTGGCTCTAGCGTGACTTTTGAAATGTAGTGAACTGTTAATGACATATTTGGTTCTCCCTGTGGATGATTGACAGTGTTGCACAGGCTGAGTAAAATTAGCTTATCCCCACACTAAGAAATAAAAAACAATGGAAAAATTATTTCTTTGCTTTTTTTTTTTTGGGGGCATTTATCAATTGAAATCTTAGACACTCTAAATTCGCCATAAAATTACAAATTGTTTGGTCGAGCATTTTTTTTAACAGTAAAAAAGAATTATATTGAAATTGCCAATGTTTATTGGATTAGCTTAACATTTTGGTAAAGCTTTCTTTTAGAAAAATTATGTGACCCTTATTACACTTTTTGTTTTCGTTGTATCAAGCTACAATATTCCGCTTAGTAAGTCTTTACATGCTTTCATATCCTCCCCTCTCCCCAATAAAAATACAATAGAATTAGCCATATGACTTCATAATAGCTGTGGGTAATGTCTCCTTCTAGGGGCCATCTAGACCACTGGTGTCCCCCAGGGCACAATCCCTGGCCCCTTACCTTTTTGCATATAAATGCTACCAGTGGGTAATATCATAAACAGGTTCAGTCAAGTTTCAAGCATCTTCCAGTAAGAAATAGGAACTCAAAATGTGCTCAACCAAACAGCTGATCAGGACATTAAAGGGTTTTAATGTACTTATAGACCGAAGGTCAACATGCTCAGCAATCAGTTACTTTCAATTAACCGTAAGGATCTCACTGGCATGATCCCTAACCCTACATGTTTAATGGGTTCATTATACTACTACAGTATGTTATAGTGAATACATAATTGGTAGGCCATAGTGGCGATGTTGTGCTGCAGAAACTGATGCCAAACAATGCCTCGTTGAACATTATATAATGCAATATGTAAAGACGTATACCTGACGCTAGGCTGACCCAAGAGGGTTAATATAGTTAACAACATAATCAACATGATTTCTACAATGATTTTGATGAAAAAACAGCCTGTTAATGACTGAGGTTTACTCCTACTGGAGGCATGAGGGAGGATGAGAAGGCGATGGCAAGAAAGCTTTATCAGTACCTCAGAGTGGTTTTACTTACTAACGTTACTTTATTATAACCTTACCAAACAGTCAGTCCGCTAGGAAGGCCATGTTGTGTGGTCAATTTACCAGAATTTTATCTTCCGTCTACATCCATCAAAAAGCAGAAACTCCTCATATCATGATTCATCCTGAAACCCCAGATCCACACAATGATCAGAGAATTTCACCAGAGGTCTTCCTGCCCTTCAATTACTTCAGTCATTGCTCCATAAAAAGGGAAGTGAGTGATTCTGAGCCCATTTTTGTTTTTTTAACCCCATAATCGAAGGATAAATCCCAGTGTTCCAGCATTTTTTAATTTGTTTATCTTTTCGGTCCATCACGGCTCCTCACAGTTTTTCTTTGGCGTATTTGTAGAGTAGATTATTCTTTACTTTCCCCCTTAAATCCTTGAGAATATTTATTAAAACCCTCTCTGCTATGGTCTAGATCTTTAAATGCCAGCATTATAGACACGACTTGCGCCGCCGGCACTTGCTGACCAGGAAGTATTCTGTTCCATCACTTAGATGCTGCAGTTTCCTTTCACATTGTTATTCAGAAAAACTTACTCAAACAGAATGAATTTTCAATCAAAAAGGGCGTTCTTGCTCAGAATGGGGCGATAAGCTGGAGCATTTTCTCTATGGCTTTTATTCCCATTTTATATGGAATGTAAATGTCAATGTATACCCACCTACTGATGATTGTCCTGGTCATCACATCAATCTTATTATTTCATAACCATGAAATAATTCAGAGATGCGCTCAGGTAAAATGAAAAGGTTCTTTGCAAAACGAATGGGATTAAATACATTATGATAAATTCATATTAAGATATGAAATGGAAAGAATTAGGAAACATTTTTATGAAAAAAGTCAAAAGAGTAAAGTCAAAACCATAAAACCAAATGATTCACTTGGGATTCTAGGACACAGAGAAATCTTACAAATAAACATCCCGTATCCATTGGAGGGAAATTCCCACTATGTAAACATCCCCTTTAATGACAGTCTCTTCCCAGACATTTCTACCATAATAGTCCTTTGGCTGCTGATGGAGAGAAAAAGGGAATATAGTTTTTTACATTCTCACAGTGATAGTAGTTTAGAAAAAAGGGTAAGTGACTCAATAATAGTAATTGATCAACCCTCCAAGAGCTACTAAATAATGAAGCAACTGTTCCTGTGAGTTATATTCTCTTTGAAAGAGAGAGAGGTTTAGCTTCTAGGATTGAGCCAAAAGTGTTCCAAACCTAGCATTTATATTCAAGCTCTCCATCCGTCTATGTCTCAGTTATTCTGGCTGTACCTGTATTTTAACCACCTGAATGAGTATAATGGGATTTTCATGCCCTGTGGTCTATTTCTTACACACATGCTCCGAGACCTGTCATACATCCATATTCAGAAGCTTATAGAGTCTCTGCTAAAGTATCTTGTCAGCTTTCTGACTCACAACAAGGTTTTCAATTTGACCATTTTCACCTGACTACACTTGACAAAATGAGTCTCCTCATTTATCTGCCTCTTTTACGGTTTTCTGTGATTTTATGTATGTGGGAATTAGATTCTGAAGACAGAGCTGTGTGTGATAAAGCAATCTCAGTATTTTACATACACATTACACTTTAATTCAAGTCAAGCTGGACCATTCTCGGCCTCTGCTTTTTGGTGTTTCTGTATTATGATGGGTTATATTTTGATGTCCCCATTATTCCCATTAAGATTACTACAGCTTTCAGCAATGGCCAAAAAGGTAGAAGTGTAACTACTGAGCATAGAACAAACTTAGTTCGGTGATTATTTTAAACAAAAGAAAAGGTCAGAGACATATGATAATCTTTGGTCATTCCTAACTACTTATTTCAAAGATGTCTAATAGTGATGTTTAAACTTCATATGGTTAACTAGTCTATAAGGGTGTGGATGCACAGAAAGACTGTCAACATATTGAACAGTTTAGCTCAGTCCCTTGTCCAGAGGCTGGGTCCGTTTTATTGAGGAGACACCCGGTTTTCTCCCCTGCCGCCACCGCTGCTTCAATTTCACATCCATGATGGTCGTTCACGATCATGACGAAATTGCCCACTCACTTGGTTTCTTAAGATAACCCCACCTCTAGCCCTTGATGTCATTGTTTTCTTTTTGTCTGTAGACCAGAAAGCTTTTGGTTCCACTAGTTTTTAGGGGCTAGTGACAGTTCCTTCGTGGTGCAAAAGTCAAAACTCAGTACCAAATCAGGCACTGGCCCGGGACCGTCCCAGGAACCACCTATTTGGGAAAGGGCTAACAGAGCAACTGCCACAGGTTTAATTCCACCTGTGGCCATATGCTGCATACCATTTTCCACTGTCTTTCTCCCCATTACCTCTCCCAGAAAATTGGCATCATTATCCCACAATGGCCAAAAGATTTTGCGTCTATTGTAAGAACCATTTTAAATCGTTAATCCAATAATAAAATTACATCTTAGATGGAACAGTTAACATATGTCAACATTAGTGACTGAAACTGGCTCATTTTTATACAGCAACCTTTGACTAAGAAGCGATTGCACTTCCATGCATGTTAAGTCAATATCTAATTCACTGTGACAACAAAGACAGGATGATCTAACGTAATTTAATATGTATTTTGTATTTGTGTTGGTCTTTCAAAATCGTGCAATAAATGTAAATTGTTGAGTCTAAACCATCCGTAGTATAAATAATTACTAATGCCTCATTTTTATGTCTGCAGTCAGAGAGAGAATGCCACTGAATCAGAAGTCCCATCACAGAGGTCACAGGAGTTTATCCCACAACATCAATGAAATGTGGCTCCTTTTCTTTTGTCTTTATTGCATGCAGGCTGAAGCATAAAGTCATACGACTGAACGCTTTCAGGAGACATTGATTTCTGTTTTGGTACAGTCATATCAGATGATGTTCCCGTTGGTTATGGAGTTGTTATAGATCACAGGCTTGGAGCAGGGATGGGTATTGTTAGGATTTTATCAATAATGATGCTGATATGATTATTATTACTTCTCTCCATTACACGTTCCCAAAAAGTAAAGACACACCTTCCCTGAGCGCTAAATAAATTGAGTATTACCAACATGGCAACATTTGGTCTACATTCATATTACTAGGTACGTTGTTCCACATACGATATTATTAGCTTGTACGTACTTTACAGTCAATCATTTCATGACATTTGTCAAAAATTGACTTGCAAGTGTTTCATGGCGTTGATGGTGTTACACCGTGCACACGTAACAAAATGTTGGCATTTGGATTCAATCATTCTCTCAATTTCCGACTCAGACTGTCGTATTCTTTCCCTGCTGTCTTCAATGATGACTCGAGTAGTGAGTTCTCGACAGTGTACTACAAGTCTGCGCTGTAGTCACATGGAGCAGAACACCTTTCCCATCCCCAACTGGTTCACTTAATCACCGACCCAAAATAGCCACTTACTGTACATCCCATAAAAGTTGGGAAAATTATGGAATAGTCGTCGCCGAATCTGCAAAAATCATTCGTATTAACGCGATCATTCTCAAATTTTATACCCACATTGACCTTAGTATGAGGAAGAGGAAGAATTTGACCCGGGGAGCTTTATCTTCAATAGTTCTTGGGCCATAACTTCTCTACCGTTGCTCTGATTTAGTCCAAATTTGGTTTAATCAATTCAAGGAGATTTATCTTCTTGAATTGATACATACATATATAAATTATATATATATGTATATATATTAAAATATGAAATATTACAGTAAAATATTTTACTGTAATATTTCATATTTTATTCACTAGGGGAAGTTTTTTCCCAAACCGTTGGTCCAATTTAGTCCAATTTTGGTGCCGATCAACTCGACGTCTATCTTGTATATTTCATGTTTTACTCCAATCGTTCATATTTTACTCACACAGGGAGGAGATATCTATGAATAACCCTGTTTTTTGGAAATAACTTTATATTTAATTTGAGGAGTTCAAATAGGGGGATTGCCTGTACAACTGTCAGAAATGACAGCGTAGACCTAGTTTAGAATTAATTATTGTGACATAGATACCATAAGCAACATCATTTATTTAGGAGATACTAATATATTAATGTTTAACAAGTCTTTGTTAGGAACTGGAACTACTTATTACTGGTTCCTGGTACCAAATCCTGTATTTCTGTACACAGCGAGTACGGAGCTAAATATTCTTTTAACTTTTTCCAGAATTGGAAAATCAGTTTAAACTGGTTACATAAATGTTTAATATTTTGTAATTTGTGGCTGCTGTTGACCGAATTTTTTATTTCATGTATTTCACCAGGGTCGTCATGTCAAGACAGGGCAACTGGCAGCTATCAAGGTCATGGAAGTTACAGAGGTAATTAGATTTAACTTTACTCTTTTCCTCATTATCTCTTTCCTGTTTCCTCATCCTCCTTCTTTATCTTTCCTCCCTTATCTTGGTAAATACGTTTGAATAATAAATATCTTTATCAAGTGTAATTAATCTCAACAATGTGAGAACTAATACTCATAATGTAAATTATACAGGACATACTTGTTTTAGCACGTGTATCACACATGGGAATAGCTTAGCACACCGACCTTAAAGAAAGGAACATGTAGACACCATTTGGCTTTAATGTTCATACAGGAAGTCTAGCCACCCTCAACATAACAGAATATACCAAAAAATAGTCTGAATGTCTTCTGATTGCTGTTGTTATTCCAGTGATTTTATGTATCTGGTTAATTTTACATATCAAGAGTATGACTTGGACTGTGATAATAGTTGCATAATTCCCATGTCCGAAAAAAATCAACTCTGCGTCATCATTGGTAAGCATGCGTCATGACCTTGTGACCTTGGATCGAGAGAAAGTGTACATTTTTGGATTTTTATATTTTGGAAACGTTGTTGCACTTTTATATGGTTTGGTTTGTTTTCACATGTCACTGTGTCAGACAAACCAAACCGTCTGAACTACGTCACTCAGTCGTAACGACTGCTGGTCTGTGACGGTAGTGAACCACTAAACATCGAAGAAGAAGAAGCAGAAGAATAATTTAAGTCCCATGCAAATCAGCATCGTAGTGAATTGGAGGATTTCATCTTCATTATTTCTTTGCTGCTGTGTCTGCCTCTTTCCCAACCGATTTATGCTTCACTGGATGTAATGAAATACGGTTTTGAAAAATATCGATGTGTTAGAAAAATGTCGATGATCAATGTGTCTGGCAATTCACACTGATTATCGCAGCCCGCTGTGTTCTTCATCATCAAACGAGCCGTGTGTCCCCCATTTTGAGTTATCTAATGAGGAAGTTCGGTGCGACACTGACTCCAGGGCGATCCGTGTCCACCGCTGAGGCAGGTACAGGAGACACAGGAGGTCTGGGTATATGGGGTGTCCGTCGACCCAAGGGAAAGGAATCTCTCCTGTGGTGTACTCCCACACGCACCTCCGCTGACATCTGACCTTGTTGCAGCAGCGAGTGTTACTCAGAGCCTTGACTTCCTGTCCGTGGGGATAATGTCAATAGATTCAAATGAAACACAGACTTCACTTATCCAGTGCGGGTGCAACGCACTGGATAAATCACACGTAGTCCTCACGTAATGATAGTCCCGTGCGGGGGCGTAGGACGTGTTGTCACGGTTACACAGACGTCGAGTGAGGTATTGACATGGATTTGAACTCACATTATTAGACATACTATGTTTAACGTACTAAACATACTAGGACTGAACAGGAGGAACTGATTGCAGAATTCAAAGACATTAGAGAGTTGAGACAATACAGGCATAAAATATCCAATGAACGAAGGGGGACTTGAGGAGAGAGGATATGTTGTCCACACAGTTATCATTCCAAGTAAATAATAAATTGTTGTTTCACTTCATTCAAATGTTTGATAGCATCCAGACCAGTTCTATATTTGTTGTATTGTGGTTAAGAACTCAAAAGAAATAATATCACAGCATTTGTCAACTTTTTTTTGGACTTTTTGAAACTATTTTAAAAGTCATAATTTTGTCTCTGAAGTCCAGTGGAAATGATAAAATCCATTTGGAAAACCTTTTTCTCAACCCTCCAAAAGAATCTGCTGCTAGCTTAATGAAATTTAATTTAAAAAAAACAAAAAACTTTATTTAAACTTTAAACTTTATCCTACCAATATATCTGTTTTCACCCAGAAAAGGTTTGGGGTTTGAGGCCCCAATTTTGGGTAGTCTACATCATATCATATATTAATAGAAGAATAACTTTAAATAAGTTTCAGAATTAAGATATCTATGAACATGAATTTTGAGTGTTGGGATTGGCATTACAGTTATGTGGATTAAATGTAACACCTTTAAACTCTCTAGAGAGGATATGGATTTATCCGTTTCCAAGCTTGATGGCCTTGAGGCATGAGGTTTATTTTGTTATTCCTTGGGCTTTACAAATATAAAACAATAGCCGAATGTGGATTGGTGTCATAGGTAATGATGTTAGCATTTCCCAGAACTCATGTTGGCCTAACATTATGAAATATCACCTGTAGAATGAATGCTATTACAACTATTTCAATTGTACATGCATTAGCATGCTAACATGGTTAACCTAATAATGGAATCTTTAACACTCAGACTCTTCAGGGCGATTGTGACTGAAAGGTATCTGACCTGAGCAGCGGCGAGGTATATTCCCCCTAGTTACTGGTGGTGGTGGCTGATGACTCTGCTGAGACTGAATAATACATGAGGTTTGATATGTGACGGCTGGGTGGAGATGGGGAGCCCAACAAGATAAATGGAGAGAATCATATTTAAAAAAGGCAGCAGCTGATAATGATAGCCTAACCAACCATTTTTGTAACATTTCGGTCGCCTTGGGAGGATTTTGTCCACCATTCTTAACTAAACAATCATTTATTAGTCATAAACATCAGAAAATACTGGTTGTAGGTTGTACACGGTTTCTGTTGTACCAATTTGGTGAACAGTCCTCTTTCCTCTATATTAGACACTGAGGTCTTTCCTGTTGTTTGGACATGCGGGTCTGGGTCTTTTCTGTTGCAAGCAGACTCTATGGCAGGAAACCTCAAGCCCTATCGCTCTTCTCATATACACACACAAGCAGAGACAGAGAAAGCGGGACAAGAGAAACTGGCAGCAGTCTTTGTGTTTCAATAGCGATGAAAGTTCAGAGTCTGCCTTGTCATTTTCTCCCCTCCTATCCCGTGGAGATTTAAAGGAGGTCGGTGACTGGAAGAAGCTCTCTGTTGTTTTCTCTCTTCTGATTAACAGCTACCCCACCATCTAGCTACTCCTCCATTTCTCCTCCACCTCTCCTCTAGTCCGCTATAAATTTAGGGGCTCATTGAATTTGGAAGTCAAAAGTCATTTCTGGGATTTATAGGCAGAAAACAAAACCTGTCAACTTCCGTTTCTGCTGCTCTCTCTTTCTGTCCTTGCATATAATAGCCCCGCTCAACCTTAGCTGTTAAGTTGATAATTAGCAATAGCTGGATGAGGTGGGTGGAAGATCACCCAGAGGTTACATGACATTCTGATTGGAGATAACATTTGTCTTGCTGTGAGTGTGCTGATATTGTAAGAAAGTTTTCAGTGCCACTCACCAAAACGTTAGAAAGGAGACTGAGTCACGAACAGGTTCCACAGCTTATTTTAATGAAACTCGTAAAGGAAGAGAAAGTAGCAAGTGTTGAAGGAATAATGAGAAGTTGCTCTCAAAACAGAACACATTATGCGTCTGCGCTGGGCTTTTCAGATAGCTGCATTTAGTTTTGTGTCTTAAATATATCTTCTTTCTATCATGGTTGCAATCATACTAGAAGTTTGAACTCCAATCCAATTCTGTATTAAAATTACTGTAAATACCTAATTTGGTACGGTGTCAATTGTTTATTAGATTGTTTATATCTGTCGATATGTTTGTTTATTAAAGAGCATAGCTATCTGTATCTATCTGTTCAGCTTTGGGTGTAAAATCTGATTTGACATCCTTTTATTTTACTGCTTTGGTATTTACTATCCTGTCAAATGCAAAGGCAACCTCATTTAAAATATTTGGTGTTGAGGTGTTCATGCGTTAAGACTTTTGAAAACCGTACTTCGAGCACAGCCACTTTAAATGACCATCAACCAGAATTGAATTCATGTTTCAACCATGCAGCACATATGTTTGATGTCTCCTGTGACTCTTTTTATGTTCAGGAGGAAGAGGAGGAGATCAAACTGGAGATCAACATGTTGAAGAGCTACTCCCACCATAGAAATATCGCTACTTATTATGGAGCTTTTATAAAGAAAGGTCCTGCTGGACAGGACCACCAACTCTGGGTTTGTATATCTGTCTTTCTTTTCCAATGTTAGTGCGATGGAGTGAAAGAAAAAAACATGCTGCTGCCCTGTCGGGTTAATTATGAAATGAACAGATACTTCTATCCTATAATCCCAGATGGCAGGGCTATGGGCACAAGTAAGTCTGTCATATAATATGTATTATGTGTGTGTGTCCATGTAGTTGGTGATGGAATACTGCGGAGCCGGCTCTGTGACAGACTTGGTGAAGAAGACCAAGGGCAACAGTCTGAAGGAGGACTGGATAGCTTACATTTGTCGGGAGGTGCTCAGGGTAAGCTCGCCTCAACAAAATATAACACCAAGGACCGAATATGCACACACCACATTATTAATCTATGTTATTAACTGAATTGAGTATCAAACTGTGAACTGGGTGGAGATGCTTATCGCTTTAAATTGTTTATATTTAATTGAACATTTCTGGGAATGGAGCTTTCGTTCATCTGTCCGGTATGGTGGACGACTCTAGGATTTCTGCCAGTAAACTGCAAACCAGGGGCCACATTGGGTCTGAGGGGTATATCAGTATATTCTGGAAAATCTATATTCTGCATGTTTCAAACTTAAGATGTAAAGGGCAGATCAAATTTCTTTTAGAACATTGCATCACCTGTCAGTCTGTCTTGTAGAACCACCAGATCTTTCATGTAAGTCATTCGAAAAAGGCGAGAGGTTTCAAGCACACGTTTATTGACTCAAATATATCGTTGAGAGACAAACAATCTTTTGTGTCATCGCCACAAAAGTAAAAGCTGCTAGCTGTGCAATGGACTCCCGCAGTAACAACAAAGTCATGCCTACCTATGAATACACTCTGTATGTCGGATTTGACAATTCAATTAGTGAAACTGTGCCAATAGAACTCCACATGTAGAAAAATTCAAAACAAAGCTGAGATCAGAATCAGAAAACTCAAGGGATGTGACCTGTTGTCTTTGGTGCAAAATGTTGCCGTCAAGAAAAAACACACACGTTTAAATGGAATAATAGACCAGGCATAAAAAAAATAAAACTTTCTACAATGAGAAGAGAAAAAGAACCTATAATAACATGGATTCATTTTAAAAGTACAAGTAAATAAATACTAGTATTTTAAACTTGCGATTAATCGGGACCACAGCCGATTATTATGACAAACTCAATACATTTTTTAATCAGTCGGCACCTTTGACAAATACATGAGAAACCAGCATGAAAAAGGTACAAAGTTTTAGTTTTCTTCTCTCCACTGGCCTGTAACTTTGTCTTTTTAAGCAAGAGCCACTTACCACCTACCTGACACTTAATATCGCTTTTAAGGAACCCTTTAAACTTGAAAGAACGTCTCCTACTGTTGAACTCCGAAGAGCCCATATACGCTCAGGTGTAATTTCTGTTCTGCACTGAAAAACCTGTCCCTTGATACGACTGAGCATCTTAACTCTCCATCTTCAAATACATCTCATATAATCAACAAATAATTAAGAAAGCACTGAAAAATAAACGCAAAGCACAGCAGATGAGCTGGATTTTTAAGTGTTGCGTTATGGTGTTATGATCAAACCAAAGGCTGGGTGAGTTTTATCGTAAGAAGTACGAAGCTCATTTTGGTGCCAAAACATCAAAGAGGGAAGTCAAACCGACATCGATACCTCCTAATGTTCAGGGATCCGTATCTCCCACATGTTTTTCCCCCTGTGACCCAAGGGGAAAATGGATTTAATTTCCATTTATATACTTTAAAGGGCTTATTAAAACATGTCTCTAAGATGTTATGGTTATCATTATAAGGGATCACAAGGTCATGAGAAAAACTCCGGGATGTTTGCTCTTCTTGCTGCGTTGGTGTTTGTAGATTTGCTTCCACGGGCAGTTCAAAAATATGCCTGTGATGCTGAGACAGCATCAAGCAGCAAAGGAAAGTGGGTTGTATTTTCAAAGTAAAAAGTCTAAAGAGACAAGGGCTCTGGACTGTCGCCAGTGTTTTCCCTGCTGCTGTCAGCCATGCTGTCTCCTAATTGTTTCAATATGACACTGCACACAAACACGGCATAGCATGATGAAGTCATTGTCTGAAATAAGACTCACTTCCTCTGTTTATTTAACCTCTTTTGAAGAAGTGAGAGTAGAAACACACTTACACACATCAGAACCTGTGTCAGTGATCGCTGGCCGGCACCACTCTTCCATTCTGACACCTAAAGTAGGTTTATTATAGTTTAACAATAATTTAGTAATCCCTTAACATAAACACACAATATCACTATTCTTTGCCGGGAGTGTTTGTGATTTCATGTTTATGGAGATGGTGGTCATCTGACTGTCTATGTATGTGTTTTTGTGTCTATATGTGTCTTCCAGGGTCTTTCCCATCTTCACTCCCATCATGTGATTCACAGAGACATTAAAGGACAAAACGTTTTGCTCACGGAGAATGCCGAAGTCAAACTGGGTATGACACATCGACACACGCGCCTTTCTCAACAATCACACAGTCATACATACACCAATACACCGTAACATTAAAGCCGTCTGTCTGGTCCCCCTTTTTCCCCTAAAACACATCTGCGATCCAGTTTGGTGGCTCAGTTGGTAGAGGGGTTGTCCACTTATCCTGAGGTCGGCGGTTCAATCCCAGGCCACTGCGGTCCACATGTCAAAGTGTCCTTGAGCAAGATATTGCACCGCAAGTTCCTCCCAGTGGCTGTTCCATTGGTGTGTGAATGACAAGGTGATTGGTTACCGCTCCTGAGGAACATGTGGGGACTTTCATGGCCGCCTCTATCATCACTGTATGAATGTTTGTGTGAATGAGTGAATGATGACTCACAATGTAAAGGTCTTTGAGTAGTCTAACAGACTAGAAAAGCGCTGTTTAAGTACAGTCCATTTACCTTTTACCTTTCCCTCAGATCAGCTGTTTCAGCATTTTGTTCTACAGTAGCTCGGTGCGCATCAATGGGCCTTCAGCATGCATAACCCTGACACTGGCTCATCCGATGACCTTCTTAAAAACATTTTGGCATATTCAAAACCTCTGAAAACTCGGAACACCTAACAAAACCTGCAGTTTGCGAGATGGTCGGACCCAGTCGTCTAGCCATCATAATTTTGCCCTTATCGGTGCTCCTAGCCACACTCTCGCTCATATTTCCTGCTTTCAACATCTCAACGTCAAGGACAACAAGCTCACCTGCTGCCTAATATATCCCACCCACTGACCGGTCCCATTGAAATGAGATAATCAATGTTTTTCTGAATTCTCTTGTCTGCCTGGTTTACATACATACATAAATAATAGCACCTCTTGGATAAGTAAATACTGTGTTTGATTTCTGAGGTTGAATTGACATTTTTTTTGTTTCTCAGTTGATTTTGGCGTGTCAGCGCAGCTCGATAAGACAATCGGTCGAAGAAACACCTTCATCGGTACGCCCTACTGGATGGCTCCGGAGGTCATCGCCTGTGATGAGAACCCTGATTCAACATATGACTATAGGGTACTTTAAAACATGGAAATAGCCACGTTATCAAGCAAAAAAGAAAGAATGTTGATATTAAGAGAAAAAGAGAATTAGGTCACCTCCCACAAGCAACGGTGATAGTAACTTCCATAACCAAAAATATAAAATTCAATAGTATTGTTGAAGTTCTTGTTATACAGTATCGGCTACTAACATATAAATGGCAATATTTCAATGCAGTAATTATAAACAGTGAAGTATGGGAAGGCGTGGACATGGATGAACTGTTATTGCAGCAGTTGACTGAATTGAAATGAGGCAACATTTATATTAAAATTTCAAGTGTCTCAAATATGACTCAATACTCTGTTGTTATGCTGACACCGTGTCTACACAGTCCGTGTAGCAAATGTATCCTTTTACATTTAGCTGTTACACCAACACATCAACACATCCTGTGTTCAGGCGTAGTACGAAACACCTGCATTTTTCGTTTCCCATAGGTTCACTGCAGTTATGCACACAAAACAGGAAGGGGGTTACAAGTGTGTAGCGTGAGAATAATGTGAGCCACTATGTGGCCTGTTGTCACAAAGAAGTGTAAGAATTAGGCCATACAAGAGAATTACTCAAGTCGAATTCTAGCCAAAAAATGTACACGCTGCTTTTTGGTAACCCGATAGAGAAGAAGAAGAAGAAAGTGAGCACTTTTTCAATTTAGTTATATCAATTACATATTTGTTGTCAGTCTAGCAATGGTAACAAGTGTCTCTGATGAGAAATAAAAAATGATTTCATCCTCAAAGACTGTCACACAGACACCCATACCTATCAGTGCCCTCTATCCCACAAAGTTCATTCAGTGGTTGTATTTATCAAGGGTCAGATCAATTCTTCAATGCATATTCTATCTGACTCTATGTGATTAAATCACTAGAGACTTTTCTGACATTGTGACATGTGGGCGGTAGTTTTCTAACAAATCAAAATGAAAAGTGAAATATTTGCCCATCTCGTGAAAATAATCAATGACTACCAAAGTACGCATAGACAACGTCACAAAGTGGCTACGGCTATTATTTATGTAGTTGCACTAGGCTGATGGTATGCTTTATTTATTATTTTAATATAAATCTTTTTGAGACAAACAGTGTAAATTCAATAGTCATCAGAAATGAGTCACAGCTCTCCTAATGGAGTGTGGTGCAGTTACACTCCCATTCATGGATATGAATGGGAGTGTAAGCTTACCACTTGTATCTAATAAAAGACGTTCCATTACTCTCCAAAGACGGAATACGTGTCATGTAAGCCCAAAATCGTTTTTGTGGTGCTAAGCAAATGTCAGTAAAACTTTAGCACAAAGGTTTCCATCCATTCCTTCACTGATAGAGATTCATCATTGTTCATGGAAGCATCTTTGAATTGAAGAAATAAAACAAGGACTTTTAAAGTACGATAAACCAAAGAAATTAATCAAGTAAATTTTCGATTTTTTGTGAAATTGCACAGTTATGGCTTGAAGTGACATAGTTGCTGCATTGATTTACTATATACATTTGAAGTAAACAGGACGTGAACAGGCTAAGCTTTGTGTGCATGGTCCCTAATCTTTCCCTGTCTCTCTTGTCCCCAGAGTGATCTATGGTCTTTAGGCATCACTGCTTTAGAGATGGCTGAAGGAGCCCCTCGTAAGTTAGAAATGCACCTAGACACTTTGTTGTACCTTTCTGTAGTTCCACTCAGTAATCATTCTGTCTCTCTTTTACTGTTCCTGTCCTCTGATGCTCCACTGTTTGCCATTCCCATACCTCTCTCTGCTTTTTATCCTGATCTCTGTGCCTCTTTCTGTCTGTGACTCTCTTTCTTTGCAGCTTTGTGTGACATGCATCCGATGAGAGCTCTGTTTCTGATTCCACGGAACCCTCCACCCAAACTTAAATCAAAGAAATGGTAAGTCTGGGTACACACACAAAGAGACTCGCTTAAACACACACAACAAGAAGTAGAGGACAGTGTTTAAGTGTTCTCTTCTTAAAATGGGACTTGAAAGTGCTGCTTGTTATGGGATTTATGCACCAGATGATCAGTCAGAAGGTAACCAAACGGTGTGATGTGAGTTCAACGTGCAACAAGAGAAAATCCCTGGACTGTGATGCATTTCATCTTCATTTTTACGTTAATCAGATTTTCGCTCTTCTTAACGCTTTTATCTTCTCTTCCCTTCCTGTCATCCATCCCATTTCCCTCTCTTCCATATATAATTGATGAGCTCTCTGATCTGTTTTTTTTTCATTCAGCATTAACATCATTAGAAATGCTAGTCATCATTCAGTAGCTGCAACAGTCCAGCACTTTGCTCGGTCCCTTTACCTCAGGGCATCCCAAAGGCAGCAAGAACTCTCCAAAACCACGCAGCAGCACAAACCCTCCCCCCTCATATCTGTGTCCAGATTACACCTATCTAAAACTACGAATCCACGTATTTAAGGGATTTCCCAACATAATACTCATGGGACATGGGATTAATGACATGCTTACACTAGACGAGTTTAAGGGTTCTAGGATGTTATAGCGGCTTTCATTTTTGTTTCTTGTTGGTTTGTTGCACTAAATCTTTTGGAAAGATATCATTGTTCTAACAAGAGATCTTGACTCAAGTAACTGGATTGACAGCGTAGCAAATATTAGGCCGGATTAAGTCAATTCCATTCTATGTCAATGTCTACATAAGCACTGAGAAACAGACGTATTTATCTCTTAAGTTGCTTGTTCTAAGAATTAATTATTTTTAACAACAGTCAGTAAATCTGATAAATATAACTATTTGTTAGATTTTTATTTCCAAATAAAGAAAAGCAATGTTAAACTCAAGTGTGGGCCCTTCACATAGAAGAATGATGGCAGTCTCTTTTGCACGGTGTACGAAAGAGACTGCAGTATTGATACACACTTCTCATAAATTGAAAACTTACACGAGCTCAGAACTCAGAATGGACCCATATTAGATCAGAACTGAAAAGCAGCTACACCCATAGTTTTTACTCCATATGCATTAACATTATCTTAATACGCTCTGCTTTCTTGAAGTTTATCTAAGGTCTACGCTGTTATGACTTTAGATTGCATTTTTCAAATATAGTTATTTTTATACAACCTCATATCAGTGATTCTCGTTCATAAACTGGACTCAAGTGGAGGCCTTAGTTATTTAAAAAGTGCAATACTCCATTTAAGTGAGGGCACTTCGTACAACATAGGTCTCACAACATCCTCAACCTGTTTTCCTACTCATGTGCCTCGTTTCTGTTTCCCTCTTCCCCAATTTTCTACACTCTCTGTCTTCCAAGGTCAAAGAGATTCTTGTCCTTTGTTGATCGTTGTCTGGTCAAGAATCATCTGCATCGGCCAACGACAGATGCCCTGCTGAGACACGCATTCATCAAAGATCTGGCCAATGAAAGACAGGTTCGCATCATGCTGAAAGACCACCTGGATAGAACCAGGAAGAAGAGAGAGAAAGGTAAGGAAAAACAGATGCAGCAGAGATTCCATCTGAAGATAGGTGGAAAGATAAACTAACATATAGATAGATGAGTGCACTGAAGATTGGATACTATCCGCTTTTATAGCTGCTGTTACATTTAATATGTAACCCTGAGGTGAGGTCATGAAAATCACGTAAATTTATGACTCAAAATTGCTCTTAGTTGTGAGTGTGAATGGCGGTTGGTGGTCTGTGTGTTGACCCTGTGATGAACTGCTAACTTGTCCTGGATAAACAGCGCCTCGTGCCCAATGTACGCTGTACAGGGGGGGTACAGGCTGTAGCCACTCTGTGACAGGCTGTAGCCACTCTGTGACAGGCTGTAGCCACTCTCTGACGCTGCACAGAATGCAGTCACAGAAAATATATATGGAAAGATGAATTGATTGATTTTCATTTAATTTTCAAATATTCAGATGAAATAATGCTACAGAATGACGATACGATGATACTGTCCATTAGTATGTTTCCTATTATTTGTTAACTACATTTTCATCCCCCGAATAAAAACACGATTGGTGTTTATTGTTGTCTCTGTGCTGTTCGTCCAGAGTCATATTTTGCTTCGAGCATATTTCACAAACTGTACATTCACCAACAATTAAACATGTATTGACTTTAGTTAATAATTGCGCCTTTTGCTCTTCCGAACTTTCAACAAATCTTATTTTGTACACTTTCCATGGAAACATGTTGAATTTGTTGAAACTGTCCGGAGCATATCTCGTAAAAAATATTCTCGTTTCCCCCATCTTTCCAAACTTTATGATTATATTAACCATAATAGGTTTTTGGGACTTTTTTAAATGTTGCTATGAAAAGATTTTTAAGGTGTACCTGACGGTTGGTCATCTTTTCCATAGCATATCCCCAAAAGAATGTGCACTAACAATGACTCACCAAGCGTGGTATTGTGCAATATAAAAGGGGATTTGTGCTTGTTTATTTTTGTGTTAGGGTTTTGTACAGGTTTTTGCATGTTTGTGTGGTATGTATACATATTTCAATCAGGAGATATTGAGAATAAAGTATGGATGTTAATAAGAACAGATGATCTGTGATAATCCATCCGTCAGAAGGTCTCAGACCCTTCAGGGAGATTTTGATCAAAGGGTATCTGCCCTGACCAGACGCGAGGTATACGTCCCCTGTCCCCCTTTTTAGAGTTTGGATACTGGTGGAGGTGGCTAATGAGTCTGCATAGCCTGATGGATCTTGGAGGACTGGTCGAAGATGGGGAAGTGGAAGGCACGGGAACCAATAGCATGGAAAAAGTGGAAGAATAGAGATAATAATATTTAAAAAGACAGCAGCTGATGATGATGGGCAACAATGAAGGTGTGTCACCATAAGTGGTTAGATGCAGTCAGCTGATGAGCACAGGCTATATAAATTGACGCCCTAAATATTACAGCAGGTGGTTGAGACTGAGCATGGTTAAATGTGATAATAATAAAAGGGAATGCGCAGTGACTGTTGCCAGAGTGTACAAGGGGATAGTTTCCTCACTGAACTTCCATTAGATCTTTATGCCAATTCATAGAATACATTTTCCATTATAAGACTATCAGAGAGTGCTCCAGCCAGATGCAACAGGTGTCTCGCCACTTACATTTTCCATGCCGTATATATTTAAAGTTATAGGCAAACGTAAAAATGAAAAGTGAGAGAAGACAATTATATGACAACTTAATGAGAGTGAGAGGGCGAGGAATGTGTTGAGACTGAAAGGCTTTAAGCAACAGAGAATTCCCTCTCTGCCTTTTTCAGCTGGGACAATGTTTAACAGGAGATTTTAAAAATGCAGAAAGAGGAAGAATGGAGAAAGAGGGACTGATGCAGACACAAAGAAAACAGGAGATAAATTAGCAATATGGAAAGGGGGGGATTTTGTCCTCTTCCTGTTCTATAAATGAATTATACTCAGAATGAGTTGCATGTGCAGAAGTATGTGATGGCAGTCAAACTCAGCGAAGTTAGAAGATTAGGCGAAGAGAAGACAGATATTCATGACTACACTCTTCTGTGTTGATATTCGAGCAAATTCAATCCTCGTATTGTCCATTATTTTCATTAATTTTAAAGTTGCATGGGGGAGAGATGGACAAGAGACAGAAAGAGAAAGAGGGAGAAAAAAAACACAGAAAGAGACCAGAGAGAAGGAGAGAGAGAAGCGGGGAGAGGAAAGGAGGGAACAGAATGGCCATCTGGTTCTAATCTTCTGTTAGCTTATAAAAACACACTAATGACTGTAGGACTCTGTGAATGCTGCATGCATTGTGTATGTCTGTGTGTATGTTTATATGCTTCTACCACCCCCCAAAGCAATGAACTGCTGGTAGCTTAAAATATCACTGCTACAAAAAGATCAATGCTCCAGAAGTTTTGTACAAAAGGATGTGGGATGGGTGCAGCTCAGATAAAGAGGGTGTATGTTTTCAAGGATGAATCAATTAAAAACAAAGGTTCACTTTTCAAGGCAGCATAAGAAGGCTCCATTCCTTAAATCTACCCACTCCTCCTATTGCTGAAGCATTGGCTCAGAAAGACTCAACTCAGTCCAACACTTTCTAACATGACACCAGAGCCGTAGAGGCAGTCAGTCTTCCACGTGCTCTCCTCACATGTGTCATGTCACCTCTCACCGTGTTAATGGCAAAATACAGCACCTCTAGTGACGGTTGAACACCACACGTGTGTTAAATGTTGTTATGTACCCGGACCGGCCCATCTGGCAATAAGTACCTGGAACAGGGTGGGGTTGTGGAGCGTTTCTGGATCAGTGATCATGTGACACACTGTATAAATAGAATTGTTGGATGAACTCAAAGAAATTACTTGAACTGGTAACACTCACTTAAATGACGTACTTACAGCTTAAGTGAATATGTTGAACTTAAAAACACGTAATTTAATTTAGGTGACTATTTGGGATAATTTTCTCTAAGTTCATCAACAATTTTATTTTTACAGTGCTTGATGATGACTTTGGACATCGTCCAAATCTTTTAGAAAACTATTTAAACAGTTTTACCTTCAGAAAACCTAAAATATACAACTGTAAATAAATATTTGTTTATTATTTATGAATGATTCTGACATTATTTTATTCCTGCAGTGATCAAAGACCAATATTACTCACTGGGAAAATAGATTTGTTGGTGATTTTGAAAAAGTGACTTCCATTGGTTACACAATTATAGTAATTTTAAATTAAATTTTGACCCAACAATAATTCATATTATTATATAATTGTGTGTCACCAGTGAACAGTTTTTATTTATTTTTTTGAGTGCACCTTGAGACTAAGCAATTTGAGATTTGATCCAAAGAGTCTATGAGGCTCAGGCTCAGTGGGGTGTTTTTGCTACACCGAGCGATCTGTTCTGAGCAGCAACAGAATAGATTAGTAGGAATAAATAATCTTGAATTATTTCAGAATTAAATCGGATAACTTTTCTTTCTTCATTAGATGGATCGATACACTCATTGTCCCAGATCTTAAACCACAATACAAGACCGTTACGTTCCATTGCAGTTCAATCTTGCAAGAAATTTTTTTAATTACTTTTCCGCTTTCAAGAACCTCATTTACAGTACTGCCTTTCTCTCTCTTTCTTTCAGAGGGTCCAGAGTATGAGTACAGCGGAAGTGAAGAAGAAGACGATGAGCTGACAGAAGAGGAAGGAGAGCCCAGGTAAAAATCTTTCCACACTAGGCATGTTTTTTTTTTTTCAAAACTTGAAGGTGTGTAATGGTAAATGGACTGTACTGTCTGGCGCTTTTCTAGTCAGCTCGACCACTCGAAGCGCTTTTACAACACGAGTCAGCATTCACCCATTCACACCCACATTCATACAGTGATGATAGAGGCTGCCATGAAAGGCGCCACATTCTCATCAAGAGCGGTACCCATTCACACACCAATGGAACAGCCATTAGAAGCAACTTGGGGTTCAGTATCTTGCTCAAGGACACTTCGACATGTAGACTGCAGTGGTCAGGGATGGAACAGAGGTTCAGAGGAGCCAACGTCGCTCAGTTGGTGTATAGTTGCACTGATGTACAGTCTGTCATAATGACAGACTGTACATCAGTGCAGTAATTTGGAGCCACTTAAGTTACTGCAGATATTTCCATAAGCTCTAATCTTTTTAAAAAGTTGTTGCTTTTTTTTCGTCTCTGCAGTTGCTTTTTCTCTAAGAAGGCAAAGACAAACCAGACTTTTTGGATATACAGTAGTTGTCATTTGAGCTGAAAAGACTTACAACAGTTAACAATTTAATCTTAACTGTTTGGTTGAGTCTCTGATTCTTCATGAAAAATGCGACTGAACCTGTTTAATAATAAGAGCCAGTGGCAACATCTATATGCTAAAGAGTAAGGGGTTAAGGAAGGAGCCACGGGTCAAAGGGACCACCAAGGAATAAACATTAATCTCGGTTCTTGAGAAAGTTCTATTCAATAAGTATGTTTTTTTTGACACATTATTTACTAAATAGAATTATGTAACCTGCCAGATAGTTTCCTGAAAACATGCTTTACCAAAAATGGTTCTGAGATTTCACTTTATAATGAAGGTGGAAACAGTGAACTAATTTAATTAAAATTGACTGTTTTAAAACGAGCCAAACTAAACAATTTGTCGAATTATGTTACATTTAGAGTGTCCATTTGTATTGCTCACTGTCTTGTAAAATCTTGTTCAGTCTAGCCTCTCTTCTATCCAGAAGGATGAATGCATACTCCAGTTAGCTAGTTTTTTTGTATTGACACGAGTTAACAAACACACTAATGCAGGTGGGAGATCTGGGGTTTTTGAAAGACTCTATCCTAAGGTTTCTTTGAGCAACAACTTAAAATTAAATCCCAACCGCAGGTTCATGCTTAAACTTGACTTTCAAATGGACTAGAAGACGAAAAATATTCAAATGTTTTAAGGAGGATAAATATGTGGGCATGGAGTAAATAGCTTATAGCGACACGGCTATCGTAAAGAGTGAGTGAGGCACACCCTCCTCTCTGTGGTTTTCTTTTTTGTCTTCTTCTTTCGACACTAACGTTGCTTTTGCTTGTTTGGATTTAGCTGCATATGTTTTTGCATTGCAGTGACCCACTTTTATTGCAGTTGTTTCCACACAGAAAATGAACAAAATAGGCATAGAGATATGGAAAATCAGACTCATTCGAATTTGTTTCTTCTTCTATCTCTACTTATGATAAGACAGTATTGAAGGTATTTGTGTTCATCAATTAGACAGAGATAAAAGAATCTGGCAGCCATGTGTCAGTCACATGTGGCATACTGATACTTTTTGAACCTAAACCTTCAAACATTTCCTGCTTCATGTTGTTTTTTTATCAACGATGTTGCCTTCACTACATTAGCTCCCAGTTCTAGACTGTCTTCTTCTGTCTTTTTCTCTCAGCTCTATAGTGAACTTACCTGGCGAGTGGACGCTGAGACGCGAGTTTCTCCGTTTACAGACAGAAGGTCGTGAAGGTGACAGAGAAGGAGGTCATGTTGGAAGTGGAGTTCAACAAAGACAACAGGTAGATTTCAGCTTCATGTGCCGCCTTATACACATTCAACCATTTTCAGATAGAGCATAGTCAATTAATCATGCTGTTATTACACATTCAGAAATAATCTAGTTATGGAATGAAGTCCATAGTGTGGAAACATGAAACGGAAAGTGATTTTTTTTGTATTATTGATGAATCAGTCCCTTTTCATGCAAAAAAGTTCAGAAATGTACTGCTTCCAATTTCTTAGCTGTGTGCATTTGCTTCTGTGCAAACAACAACTACTTCAACTTGTCATCTAAAACGAAGCAAATGGCTTTCTTTCAGTTCAGCTTTTTTAAAATGTCAATTCAATAAAGAAAAAATGAAAGAATAATCCATAATTAATAATAATGGGATTTAATTCAATTGCTTTTGATTCCGTCTTTCGTCACAAAACAAAATCATTTAAATGTTTAGATCTAATTCAACTTCACACTCAGTAATTAGCCTTCTATCATCTAAGGTGTAACAGCCTCATGTCAAAGTTTAAATTGCCACCCTTTTAACCCTAGATCAGTCAAAATGCCCTGAATCGACGCCATAATGATTACATGGGTTCTAAGAAAAGCGCATTATAAGTTCAATTTATTATTATAGTTATAAAAGTGGGGTTTTCTTAATTCAGCTTAGAAAGCCAAGTTAACTCAATATATTTACCATTTCAATCAAAGACTGACTGAAGTTCTGCAGTGCCCTAATTTTGTTTGTTCAACTCATGATGATATGTTCCCAGGCTATCCAGCAGCACAGGCAGCAGTTGGCAGAGCAGGAGCGATACAAGCAGCAGTTACTGGCTGACAGACAGAACAGGATCCAGAAGCAACAGGAACAACGGCAGAAGTTAGAGGATGTAAGGACTGAAAGCTCTCGTGTCTCACATCTTTCTCACAAACTGCTCCAACAGCACTCTCAATCAGGAAACTTCTTCTTTATTAATATCATCTGAGCCCACAGTAACGTACAGCTGTTCCACCAATTCGTCTCCACGATTATTTTACAGCTATGGTTGTTTTTTTTTTTTAAGAATCTCAGTTTAATATCTCTACATGGAATATTCATCTATTGTAATAATTCATCTTAACGTTTCTCATGTTTGATATTAATGTACATATTGTTCTTACTGCAATGTCTCCAGCAGCAGAGACGACAGCTGAAAGAATGCGCCTTTCAGTGGGCAGAGCTTCAAGACATCTTGATCGGAGAGGAGTCTGATGTCCAGGACAATAAAATCTTCATGGATGAGAGAAAAAGGGGGAGTGACAGGAGACAGGTGAAGATGAACCTCTGGTTTTGGACTCATAGCTAAAAATGGATTTGTAGTGCACTGAGATTAGTCTTATTGATAGCTTCCTTTTCACGTACCATTTGTAAGTCAAAATCTAAATTTCTTTCCCGTACGTACGTTCTCAAATATACCTTAAATAGCTATACTGATGCTAATCATGATATGAAACTAAAAACATTCCAAGAGGAGAGGGAATGTGGAGATTACGTACTATACGTCATGATTCACCCCACTCTGCCTCTCTGTGCCTTGGCTTCAAGATGAAGTTAGTCAGCTAGTCTCTCACTGAAGGAACGTTGGACCTGGCGAATAATGTCGTATACTGTGTATGTAGCAAAGCAGTCCTACATAGTCAGGTGTGCCTTGATGTTATCGGAAAGGAATTTGTGAAACAATAATTCCGGATATATATCACTTTCTAATCATCAATTCCCCTCCACAGGGCCCAACCCCAAACTTTCATTGAAATAAATCCAAAACGTTTTGGCCCATCTTGCCTTAAAGACACACACATTCAGATCTGAAATCTCTTCACACGTGTTTTCAAGCCAGTAACTTTTAAAAAATTCACCCAAGAATCAAACAAATATGTCAAGTATGAAATAAAGGAAGTGAATAAAACTGTCAGGTACAGATTGTTGGTTATGTGTGTAGTCGATGTAAGTTCCAAAGTCCTGTCAGAAGGAATGCCCTGGGGCAGGAGAGTGTGTGTCTGTGTGTCAGGCTCGATGAATATTAGATGCTGTACTGAGGTAACACGTGAATGTCCTGTCCTGCTGTCCTCAACGCAGCAGGACAGGTTCAGTTTCTTCAGTCTAGCCCTTTATTTGATATATTTATTAACTGTTCAGCTCTTTCTAACTTTTTTTCATTTCTTAAGTCTTCTTAGTCATTCAATTTTATGAATCCATCCCATTCACTAGTGGGTTTCAGTAGATTTTTGTTAAAACTAAGGATAATTTGCATGGCTGCGTATAATATCTGTCAAGATATGTGTCTGCTGTTGTGCTTGGGTCTTTTTTGCAGAGTTATCTGCACCCACACACACACGATTACACAGATTGCAGCTAAGTCGTTAAGTTCTGGAAGCTTAATGGATCCATTTTATGCTTGATTAAGTTTTTCAAAGCAGCAACATTTAGTGTTGTGACAGGTTTAGTGAATGTGCGATGTGATGTCTTTTATTTTGTCAGATGATGAACTTATCTGGGCTTGGCCGTTCCAATCATTCACACCATGATTTATTCGGCGAACATCACGTCTCGTGTTTCAGTCTTGTGTTGGTGGCTAAGAGATAAGCAAAGTGATCGAGTACGGGATTTAAAACGCCACACTCCATGAAGAAAGGGAAAGATCAAGGGGGCAATCACCCAAAACATGTGCCTCAATGCATGCTGGGAATGACTCCTCTCCCCACCATACGTGTTGTTAAAAGGTAGATTTCAGTTGACCTTCAATAATTGACAGTTTTTGAAAGTATAGAAGTTTTCACTTTCGACAGGGGTCAGAACCCCCGTGTGAAAAGTTTTATAGTTGGGATTGTTTTGCTTAGTTTGTACTACAATCGTATCACAGTAGTGTTGATCAAATGAAAAACACAACGTAAGTAAAGTGCTGCTAACAAGAACAGGACCTAACTAATACGTTTTCTTCTATTTTAGTTTGTATCTCATTACTAAACTGTGTCAAATTCACAACCAATCGCAACCTTAATAAACATAATATCCACGTTTTAAGTGATATAAGTTTTGAACTAGAAAAAACACTCTGAAAGCGCAAACTTCAAGCCTTCAAAAATGAATGCAGATTCCATCATTAATGTCTGAGTTATTGACAGCCTCTCAAAGTACCGACAATTCCAACTAATTCTCTGAGTATCTCAAATACGAAACATCAAAGGAACAAACGCATCAATAATGGATGCAGTCTCAAGAGAGCGCCTTGCTTCGTTGTGTTGTCATCCTTTTACTTTGATTCATTTTAAAGACTGTAAAACACATAAGGTCACCAATATCTAATCATGTCTAGTGTTTGGCCTGTAAGATTTCATGCAAATCCGTTCTTAGTTTTTCCATAATCTTGTTCACAGACAAACAGAAAAATAAACAAATGCAGAGAAAATTATTTGAAAACAGAACCTCCTTATATAGGTTGAGATGATTGCAGCCCAAAGACTTCTCCCCATTTGCTTCACCAGGCAAAACTGTGATACTTTGTTTACCAGCAATCCAAAGAGAAACTACAGATGAAGCCAGCAACCTGTTTCCTTATTATTTTGCCCCTTTACCCAGGTCTGATCAGACCTATTCTCATCAGAGCCTTTAACAGAAATCTTCCCCCTGCCCGACTATAGACCAGAATGAGTGGATTCATCTTTTCTTGATTGTAGTAAAATGATTTTACTAAATCGCATTTTAGTCTTGTCTTTTTTCCTTAACAATATGTTGACTTAGTCTCAGTTTGTGTTTAATGATGCCATGGGGCCTGCAGATATTTGAACAGAGTAATCTAACATCGTGACTGTACTGATATCTGCTTTGAACTTTTTGTACAGAGATAGATTTTATAGGAGAAAATTTAAAGAGGTTATAATGAAATATTTAAATTTGAGGATGTTTGGTTAAAAGCTCCATGCCATCTTGCACACTCTGAATATTTTAGTTTCCACCTCTCAGAATTATGACACTAGTGTACCCAAATTAATTATGTGTGTGTATGTGTGTGTGTGTCCGTGTGTGTGTGTGTGTGTGTGTGTATGTGTGTGCGTGTGTGTGTGCGTGTGTGTGTGTCTTCCCCGTTCTTAAGCAGGACCATGCAGACAGACTGTGGGGCGCTGATGTGCAAGACCCAGTGAGACCTCTGGACTCCTCTCAAGAGCAGGTAACAAACCTTCCCTCTCTGTGCTTTTATTTATTCAATCCTCAATTTATTCTTTGTTTGCATGGCAGGTGGAATTGCGTCCATGACATTCAGAACGTGTGCATATTCGTAATGTCGCTTATGATCACGATCATGGTGCTTAGAATGTGCTCAGTTGGTTTGTGTGTCAGGAGAACCGTTTCTTTCTCCTTCTCTTCAGGCTACCTTTTGGTTTTCCTGGTTTCTATTTTTCATTGTCTGTACATCTTCCTTGATAGAAAACCCAATATTTTTTTTATTTTTTTGGACTACTCACGTTAAAAGAAACATCCGAAGTATCACTCCAGGCTTCAGAACTCTTGAGTTTGTTTTCTCTTATTTTTAAGATCAAATGATCAGTTGGGTATTGTAGAGAAAGCCAGCTTTCTTTTGATAAAGAAAATAATGGCCGGCTGCGCCCAAATAAGAGATCTTGTGACTTTTGAAGTGGAGATGCTCCCACTTTGATGAAATGAGAAGATTATTGCAGAGAAGGCACTTTGATCCAAAGGCTGAATCCAAGAAGAAATGTAAAGAGACTAAGACAGAGAGACAGAGTTTAATGCTTTTGTCGGTGGCATAACCTGCTTAGCAAGATGACAGGTGTCAAAAAGATCAGGAGACACTTCAGAGTTAATTTTAGTTTTTTGATACTGTAATTTTACTTAAATAGAGGACGATAGTATGTTTCAATCGTCCTGTAGTTGTCTGTTTCCAGGGTCTCCGGAAGTTTTCATTGTTCTCATTGAAGGAGAAACTTGTGTTCGTTTTAGACAAACCCAGCATGAGTCACTGGTGGCAGACACTCAGCAGTGGCTGTTATCAGATTTGGACCAGCTCGGAAGCCAATGCTTATCGCAGCATGCTTCCACTGTAGTTCTAAAGCCTCTCCTGACTCTCTCTCTGCTGTTGTCTCTGCTGATCCCAGCGTGCGTTCTCTTTCTCCCTCCCTCCCTTGACTCATCTGCTCCCTCTTTCATTCATAGTGTGTGACCTCTTTCATTTCTTTCTATCAACATTTCCTTTTTTTTCTGTGTAAGTGTGACTGTTTCATCTCAGCAGGTATTTCATGCACAAAAAGTCACCTTAGATTTCTCTTCTGTCCCACTCGCCTTTGTTCTCAAATGATTTGTCTTCTCTGAGTCCCTCATCTCTCTGTTCTTGTCGCTTGTTTTACCTCTCTTCTTTCATGCTGATGTAATTCAGTGGTAAAGTTGCTGGTGTTGCCCTTGATTTTTGCTGTTTAGCCTTTGGATAGATAAAATGAAAGAAATGGAAAAGTTGTGAAGGAAGATCTCTTCATTTGACTTATTCTACTTCCCCCTGTGAAGCTACACAGATGCATCCATGGATATATACTGCTCCAAAAGAAAACACTTTTCCATCGCAGCGGAACAGCAAGTGAATAAAAATCTGGGACATAAATCGGTCCAGTTTGGAAGCGTGAGCCATTGTGAACCATTTGGTAAAAATTAAATCAACAACAGGTGGACGGGGGGGGCAACAGTAAGATATCTCCTACAAACAGCATGGTTGTGTAAGTGGTTGCCACAGACCATTTCTTGGTACCTGCAGCACGTCCACAGATGAGAGCAGATGTGTGTGGGCAGCATGACAGATTTAGTGATGGTTAGTGATGGTCGGTGGAGGCATATCCTTGGAAGGTCTAACAGACCTCCACACGTCAGCCAAAGGTACCCTGACTGCTGTTAGGTACCAGAATGAAATCTTCAGACCCATTGTCGGACCTTACTAACACTGTTGGTGCAGTGGACACTGGGTTCCTCCTGGTGCCGGACAATGCCCAGCCTCATGTGACCAGGCTGTGTAGGCAGGTCCTGGATGTAAAGGCACTGATGCCATCGATTGGCCCTCACATTCCCCAGACTAGGATCCAATCCAGCCCTGAGTGGGCTAAGGATTTTGGTTACCATCAACTATTCTTATGTCACTTTATTCCCAACAAATTACACAATTTATTTCAGTAGAGATTTTCAACTTCAACTTTTCAATATTTTATTGAAGATCAGATGTGTCATATTTTGAGCAGTGGGTATCGTGTAAACGTTCAATCAATCTCAATCTATTTAACCAACTTTAGAAAGATATGTTGTGGTGTATGACCTACTGTATATGTACTCCCCTTCCCACCAGATAGATTTTAGCCTAGAGAATACGTTCTTGTCATGTAGGCTCAGCAGAACAATACAAGAATGTACATACAATTTTGATTAGAGGAATTTAACAGCTTGGACCCATGGCGATGTGTGTCACATTAGCTGTAAATTAGTCTTCAAACTTATCACTATTTGATACATTCCTTCTTCATTATAGTGAACATTATAGCTGAGTGGCATTCTTATTCAAGTCACCAGTCTTTAGTGGTTACTTGGATGGAACATGGCAGATCACTGCATGGACTGATTTTTATGTTGTTTTGGATGTAGGCTTTGTTTCCAAGAGACCTTGAAAGATCCCTCAAGTGTTGCTTGCCTTTGCATCTCAATCTGAAGACATAGCCTTACTTTTTACCTCATCAAGTTGGAATATGGAAGAACTGCTGACGTCTTATGGTGAACCAACAAGTGCTTTTTCTCTCTATTCTACTGCTGTCTGATGAATTACATGCTACATTCTTACTGTGATGAAATGAAATGTGTGACCTGCAGTGCAGTGTCATGCATTAATTTGTTTTCATTCCCACCCATAAAGGGCAAGGGGTAACTGTCATCCATCAATATATCCATTCGTACTTAGCAGCATACGGTCTCTAATCATCTCCTCAAAAAGAACTGGACAGAAATCAGCAAGATCTCACACATGCTTGGGGCCCTTAAGGTTTACGCCCTGTGATTGGATTCTCCTTTTGATCAACATTTTTAAACACATTCGAACTTATGCTTACTTAAAAGGTTATTCTACACACGGCAAAAATCTCTTGCTTTGGACATAACTCTTCCAGTTTTATTCCATACATCTAGCCTCAGCTCAAATCATATCAGTTCCACTACTCTAGAGCTTCAAGGCTCAGTCAAGCTCAGTCTAAGTGCTGAATCATTTTCTGACTCGAGAACAGAATGCAATGCCTGTGAAATATCGTAGGCAAAAACACTTTTAAAAAAAAATCCATCCTACTGTACGTAGAAAATGGTGGTTTGTTCCGTTTCAGAAATAGATTTTGAGGTGGCTCTAATCCATAGAAAATGAGAAATGGTTCTTTATTTGTGTTGTATTGCGTTCCCCTCTTCACAAAGCTGCAGTTCAGATTGTCAAACCAAAGAACCAGCTGTATTTAAATGACCACGTTTTAGTACCTTATTCAGTTTTTTCATAAATGTTTTCATGTTTGTCTGTTTTACACCAACTTAGTGAATCAAACAAGCTTCTGTCTTTTGTGCTTCGTTGTATGTATATGGGCTCAATGACTCAGTATATGCGTCATGAGGTATTGCGGCTTGTCTTGTCAGTTTATTCAGAACTTGGGAGTGTCTATGTTGTTCAAACCTATCATGAACACTTGATTTATATCAAGCGTAAACCATAAAAGCAATTGAGTGTTGATCATGCATAGCAAATTACTCATCATTCCTACATTGTGACTCACCAGAAGCGGAAAAGCCAAAACGACATAAGCTCAATAATTTGCTCTGAAAGAAAGTTGCCTTACAGCAGGAAGGAGTGGGGTCCCAATCCACCTCAATCCACCAATAGAGGTTAATTAGTGAATCTAAATTGCCCTTAGGTGTGAGTTTGAGAGTGAGTGGTTGTATGTCACTGTGATGAATTGGGTGCACCCCACCTCTTGCCCAACATCAGTCCAATGTCAATATGGAAAATTACATTTGATATAATTAAGATAATTCAGCGTGACATCGTCTCAGTGGTTAAAATCAGTCAGACATGAAACTCTTGGCGTACGCTCAAGCCTTACAATACAAGTAACATGTATTATTTCATATAGACACTCCCAGGATCCTCCAGTTCCTATGTGTGCTTTTCATGTTTGCTGCATAGAGAGCCGCGGCTTCAAACCAGCTACATCAGCACAAGGCCCAGTTCTCCCAGCCATCTCAGCTTCACCCACAAACCAAGCCCCAGCCTGTGGCTCAGCATCAGCAGTCGTCAGCGAGTAGGCGATCCCACCGCACCCTGCCCAAGGACCAGACGCAGCTCCTGTCACTGCAGCACGACCACCGACACAGGAACAGGGAGAGGGAGAGGCAGGCGCAACGAGAGAAGCCAGTGGCAGCTGTCCAGAAGGTATCAGCCAATAGTGGGAAGACAGCTGCGGCTCCTGCGGCTGCTGTTGCTGCTGCTTCCTCGCCCAGCCACCCTGCAAACAGCCTGTGCTCAGCGGTAAAATCCTGCCTTCCACAGCTGTCTAGCACCCTTTACCAGCTTTGCATCCCACATCCTTCAGTTCGTCTCTGTTTCTTGTATTGAATTTAATTGACGTGAGAGAAAGAGACTTTCTCCTGTGTCTATCTTTCCCAGCTTCTGATTCGTCCCTTCTTCCTTACCTCAGTTGTTCTGGAGAATGCAGGCCAAATGTTAGGTAATGTGACGAGAATTAGGTAGAAACCATGACCTCACTGACATGTGGTTCATACAGCAAGGAACTTGAAAAGAAAACCAAAGTGGCCAGTTCAGTAAGTAAGCATTTTCCTAGAGTAAAATAGCTGACTCTGGTATTCCAAAAAAAAAAGAATCAGTTATTAGTGACATTTTAATAACCTGTCAAAAATCTTTTTATCCTAACTTTTCAAACTTTTGCTTCAGTCGTCAAAAAAGTCTTACAAGAAAAATGTAAGACTCTGAAGCTCTACATACTCCCCTTGTATCTAATAGCGTTCCATGAAATACTAGCAGGCAAGAAATATAGTTTATATAAAACACACAATCAGCCATAACATTATAACTACTGATTTAGTGAAGTCAGCATAACATTGATTATCTCTTAACAGTAGCATACGTCAGTGGGTGGGATATGTTAAGCAGCAAATCAACATTCTGTCCTCAAAAGTTGATGTTTTGGAAGACAAGAAGATAAGTGAGTTACATTGATTATCTAATTACAGTGTCTGTGATTGGGGTTTTTATCGCTGACAAGTGAACATTTTGTCCTTGAAGTTGGAACAAAGAACAAGGGGTAGGCAATAGGATCTGACCGACTTGGACCAAATTGTGATGTCTTGACGACTGTGCCAGGTCATCTCTAAAGCTGCAGGTCTTGTTGGTGTCCCCAGTATACCAAAGCAGTCTAAAGAAGGACAACTGGTGAACCGGCAACAGGATCATGGGGGTTCAAAGCTCATTGATGTGGGTGGGGAGTGAAGGCAATTTTTGTCTGATCCCACAGAAGAGCTACTGTAGCACAAATGTTATAACAAAAGTTATACCTACACAATATCGTCAGGGAGTTGGTAGAGCGGTTGTCAACTTATCTGAAGGTCGGTGGTTTGATCCCCGGCTACTGCAGTCCACATGGCAAAGTGTCCTTGAGCAAGACATGGAACCCCAAGTTTCTCCCAATGGCTGTTCCATTGGTGTGCGAATGATGATGATGATGGCGTAAATGGTTACTGCTCTTAATGAACATGTGGCGCCTTGCATGGCAGCCTCTAACATTACTGTATGAATGTTTGTGTGAATGGGTGAATGCTGATTCATGTTGTAAAAGCGCTTTGGGTGGTCGAGCAGACTAGGAAAAAGCACTATATAAGTACAGTCCATTTACCATTTTGTAATATACGGGCAGGTGGTTATAATGTTATGGCTGACTGCTGTTTGTCCTATACTACTCTAATAAATAGTTAAATGCATATAAAGGGATGCATATAATATTCAATATCTGCTATTTGGGATGTCATTTTCTTTTTGGATATAGTTAGAAAGATAAATATTTTATTGCTCCTGAAGGAAAATTTAGGACCCTATTTAACCAGCAGACTGTCATTGTCATTAAAAATAATGTTTTACACAAGCATCCTCGCTTAGGCGGGGGGCATCACAAACAAAAAAGACTATTTTTATACACTTAAAAAATAACAATCCAATCATAATGAATCATCTATATTTGTCCCAAGTCATGAAGGGATCAAGAAGTAGTTCAATGAATAATTCAAAACATCTACAGCCAGATGTGCTTTCATCCAAGTCTTTTAAGTTGCCTTTAAAGACATCCAGTGAAACAAAGCCTCTGAGATTCAGGTCGTTTCTCAATCGATTCCAGGCAGAGGGAAGAGCAATCTTAAATTAACTTTCTCTGAATTCCTTACGGACAAAGAACAGACAGGAGGAATAAGTCTTGAGGTGGATGTCAACAACTTCTTAAGCTTTTTCAAATGGTATGGATATGGAATTAAGGTGGAAGCAGAGACAGAGTAGCCACATAAATTAGAATAAGCGAGTGGTTGCATCTACAGGTGGAAACATAGACCATCCAACTAGGGCGTACAACAAGTAATTTCAGGTAAGGGCTTCAGAATTAGTGATACATTTCAACGCTCCATGGTAGACCCTGTCCTGTGCCTGTAAGCATTGCAAAGATGCATATATGTATATATATCTTCGCAATGCTGAAAAAAAGCAAAGGCAAAATGTAAAGTAAATGTCAGTGTAAATATTTGATTAAATGGAGGGCTGAGTCATTGACACACGCATGCTTTTGGTGTTGCAGATGGACATCCAACAATCAAACCTAGCAAGGCTCCTCTTGGCTGCTGGACTGCCCAATCATGTGCACCCTAGGCTGGGCTCAGGGAGCAGCTCCAGTCCTTGTACTCCAGCCATGCAGAGAGCTCACCTCAGCCAGGTACACTATTGCCTCTGAATGCACGTTATCAAGCTTGATGCTTGCTCGACTAAAGTGTCCGATTTTTTTTCCACATGTCACTCTTTTTTAAATTACTATAGGTAAGCCTCTTCAGTGATTATTGTAATTGTAGTGCACAAAAATTGAATGAAATGAACCCTTATTTTTCCCAGAATGCCAATCTGTGTTCCAGCCGACAAGCCCCTCACAGCAGCTCTATGTCAGATATGGCCACCTCCCCTTTGTCTCCATTTTGTCCCCTGTCATCAGCTGATGATGTCTTCTGGGATGCCCCCGAGATGCCACCGAAGGTGAGCAAGAACATGCTGGAGAAAACATTAGGTTGCTAGAGTACATACCTAAATGTGGCAGACATTCGTCTGTTTCCTGGCTGCTACCAAAAGAGGAAGTTAATGTTATTTTATAACAGGGGAAGGATGAGGTTGGCATAAAGTGTGTGGCAACCATCCTGTGCTCTGGTCTCAACAGCTGTGAAAGTGGTGCACGCAGCACAGCTTGTGTTTGTTGTTTTGTTTGTGTCCTTGAAAAAGGATGTGCTCTACCGTCAGGCCTCCATGAAGTGGGATATATATACTCAGAAGGTCTTTCACTTTCTCCGTTGCTTTATAGAACAGAATAGAATAGAAAAAAAACAACACTTTATTAATCCCCAAATAAGGGAAATTTAGTCGTTGCAGCCGCTCCAGCATACAGGTATTCTCAAAATAAGACTAAAATGACAAAAAGACAAGCTATGTAATAGGACATCTTATGGACATACTTAAATAAACATATTATAAAAATATATATATATATATATACATCCATCCATATATACGTATAAATATACACATACACATACATATGCATATACCGTCAATGTAAAATTAAGAAATAAAAAATACACATGTAAGTTAAAATATAGGAACAAAGTGCATGCAAATATTTTAAAAAAGGAAAGACTCTGATCTCCAATGAAATATAATATAAATAAAAATAGTCCAGTTAGAGATGTGCAATAGTTGTCCAGGTGCAGTAGTAAAATTAGAGGAACAATTTACGTATTATGTATTAGATATTTTGTCTAATATCACTGCTCCCCTGCTGTGGTGTTTTAAAAGCAGAATATACAGTTAAGTGTTTTTATTGAGCATCAGGTGGTGTTATGCAACTACTAATAACTCCTACACAGAGGGGAGGGCAGCCCCTTATTTTATGTTGTTGCACTAAAAGGAGACTATATGGAGTCAGTAGAGCAGCTATTTACTCGCTGACTGGAGCTTCTTCAAAGCATTTCAAAGTCTTTGTTTTCCGGGACCTCAACAACAACAAAGCGTAACATGTATGTGCTTCACCTAAGCCAGGAATTCGGTGATTTTTTTAACTTTCACACCGTCTTACAGGCTCAAGGTGAGATGGCTCTCTCGGTGTTGTAATGATCGGTGACATTTCATATTAATTTCATGTGCGTGCCACAGAATCCGACAGAAAACAGCTGACTGCACGTAACTCGTCAAGAGGGTGGTTGTCTCACATCTCACTTCTTCCTCTCTGTAACCAGGTTACATGACCAAGAACATGAAAGGTCAAAAAGTCACCAGCGGGTTGGTAGGACTAGGAGATTTAGAAGGATGAAATCTGGAAAAAGCACACTTTAAAAGACATTGCTCAGCAATACTAGATTTTTGCTGTATTGACTTCACAGCGCTTTTTCTTGTCTCATCCGCGATGAAACTTTGTTGATTAAGGTGAACTATTAGTACGAAGGAACAGCTTTGAAATGTGAAAGATCTAGCAAAGTCTTGTTAGATCCTCAGTAATAATTATCTCCCAGTGGGTTTTAAAGATTTTATTGCGCTCTGCTCTAGCATAAAGGTTTCCTTAATTGCAGAAACTTTCCTATAATTAACTCTATGGCTAGACATGAAATCCTTGTAAAGAGCCGTTTTTTTAACTTGTGAAAAGTGAACCGAGCAATGAAGACCACCAAGTGGCTGCCATCCTTATATACTAATTGTGTTTTTGTCAAGTCTGTTAAAATTAACCCCAACTGCTCTCTCTTGTTCATAGGTCCCAGAACGCACCACCTCTAAATTCTACTGTCGAGGACTGGCGGTGGGACATAATAGGGTAGCTTCAAGGTAGACCACCACTCTGTTTTTGCACCTAACCCACTGATATGTTCAAAGAGTTGAATTGTCATTGAAGCCTGCAGTCAAACTTGGCTCGACAGTTCCTTCCAGATTCAGTCAACCCACTGTTATGGTTTCACATCCTCTAATCTATTGGCATCTATTTCTAGCATAAAAGCTCAGATGAACCTCAGCCATACTATCTGCACAGCACCAGTCTGGTTAACATGCTGCAGCATTGAGCTGTTCAGGAGCAACATTCAGTATTTCCCCCTCAGGAGCTGGTGCAGTGAAGGAGTTGCAAAGAGATTTAATGTCTGAATGGTGTTCAAGCAGCTGCTAAATGTTAACAGGTCAAACTCGCTTTAGACTCAGAGAAGATTGACTGTTGTGGGAACACTGATCCCACCACAAACTGACAGTTTTGCAAGGAATGAAAAATCTTCGGGTATTGCATTTAAGGCAGAATGTACAACGTGGCTTGAATTAGTCTTTTTTCTCAAAGTTTCACCTCCAACTTTATTCATATAGCACATTTCAGCAGCAGGGTATTTCAAAGTGCTTTACACGAACAATGAAGTTCGAAAGAACATTAAAACTGTTATAAAATCATTAAAAAAGCTTTATAAAAGATATTTTTTAAAAGCCGTCCAAGCCCTTTCGACCTCAGACATGATCTGGTTTTTTTCCTAAACAGTACTGTTTTAGGAAAGACAGAAATAATAATCATTTAGAAAATTTAAAGAGCTAATAAAAGGCAGCAGCAAATAAGAAGGTTTCATGGTTTGATTTATAAGAACTAAGAGTTGGATCGGTCCGGTAGTTTTCTAACAGCTTGTTCCAAATATCTGGCTCATTAAAAACTGAAAGCCGCTCCTTCTTGTTTAGTTCTGACTCCGAAGGGACTCAGCAGACCTGATCCAGACAACCTGTGAGGTCTGGATGATTCATAACATCGCAGAAGATCAGAGATGTCTTTTGGTCCTAAACCGTTTAGTGCTTTGTAAACCAGCAGCAGGATTTAGAAATCAATTCTGTGAGAGTGAGATTCTTATCTGTTACTGTTTCAGTAGTATAATGAGTCTAAACTGTGTATGCCCAAACATCTGCTGCACACCATGGCAGGTAAGAGAGCCCTAACATAGAATTTGCATAATAGTGAAGTAAATGGAAATCCATGTGCTGTGTGGTGAGATATGAATACTCTGGCGACTTCCTTTTGTTTTGCAGAGAACCTCGGTTTGGTGGTTTAGTTAGTAGTTACTGCAGTGGCCCAACACACACCAACATACACACTTCTAAATCTAGAAAAAAACACTCAGCACGTTGTTTCATTCTCTGCTCCTCACTCCTAGCCTTGGAGCGGGGCATTTTGTTTAAGAATGTACACAATGTATGTGTAAGATTTAGACATAAACAGACATTGTTGCGTCATTTTCTGTTCTTCTCCAGTATAAAACATCAAAGGTACAAGTACCCAAGGTTTACGAAAAACTCATGCCGGTTTCTCTCCAACTCCAACAAACTCTCTCAGTATCTCTGAAATACTCTGAAGCTGGTCGTCTCTAGGGCCTTCAGTGTCTCTGTTCAGCCCAATGAGCCCCCAGCTCCACTCCCAAATATAACATGAAAGGAATCAATGGAAAAAAGGCAAGAATAATGGACAGTTTCAAGAGAGCCCCTGGTCACATTGTGATGTCACTTCTCCAAACGGCTTATTTTAATTTTATTGAAAATGCTGCGAAACATCTGACGGATTCACCAAAACCAACATCTGGTCATAATTTTATGCCAATCCATCCATTAGTTTTTTAGTATCCTTGAAAACAAACAAATAAATGAACAAACAGACAAACGCACACATAAACTCCTTCCTTGTCTGAGGTAATGATGTTGTCATACACTGATCAGCCATAACATAATAACCACTGACAGGAGAATTCAGTCGGTTGGATGTATTAGGCAGCAAGTGAATATTTTGTCCATGAACTTGATTTGTTGAAATAAAAGAAAAATAGACAAATGTACGGATCTGACCGACGACTGGGCTAGAGCAACTCAATAACTAAGAGACACAAACTGTCTCTCTGTCCTCAGATTGGAAAGAAGGAAGACCTGAATAGCATCAGTCTTAAATAGAAGAGTGAACTTTTGTTTTTACATTTGTAATCTGTTCTAATGCTGCTAAGAAGAGTGAACCCTATTTATTGTGAGGCTTTATATCACACTAAGAATCGGTCATGGGCAGATCCGATTAGTTCAGCTTGAATGATAATTTTTCAATGCGATGAAACGGTGGGGAAATTGGGTCAGTGGCAGCGTGAAGGATGTACTCAAGATCAGAATTTATAGAAGTGTATGGGTAGTTTTTTTTAAATTACTCTCTTTCTCATACTTTATGTGTGCGTCTCTTTCTCCATCTAGTGGCAATCCGTTGTCTGTAGCAGATAAGGGTGGACGATCCGCCTCTCATGGAGCCTCGCCTACCAGGAACAACAACCCAGGTTCGTGCAATTCTTAAGCTTAGTCAGATGCTGATTCCTGCTATTTGAACAGAAAAACTAACCTGCACAATCATGACTTCATAAGATTTGTTCAAAGTGGGAAAGAGAACTTTTTTTTAACCAAAACCCTCGTCTGAACTAATGCTGTGTGTGTCTGGATGTGGTTGTGTTTCAGTGTTTGATTTGCTTCAGTCTCATATGTAAGATGTCAGAACACAGGCTAACACACTCACACACACACACACACACACACACACACACATACACATACAAACACTTCCTTCCATCCAGCAGGAGTGCACAACAGAGGAATGATTCCAAAGGTTGCCCTCTCAACTTGTGTGTCGAGGAACAGAGGAAAATATATTCAGAGCGATGCCTGGTGTCGTTTGTGAGGAACATCAAGAACGGTGTGATAGAGCCAATTTAAGAGATGAGCAGAGTGGATGATGAGCATTTCAAAGTTTCTCTCTCTGTGAAACTTGTAAGAAACGACTTGTGATGCCTCCCACTCGGTTTGGCTAATGGCCTCGACCTTCTTGTTTTTCAGCCATAGATTTCTCCCGGAGCCTCACACACAGCTTGAGTGCTGCTGAAAAAGAAGCGGCTTTCTTTTCTCAACAATGTTATTGCTTGAGAGGGTTTATGTTCCAATTATACATAATTTACACGTTGGTTGATACTTCTGATAACATAAAATACAGCGATAACTACTATGGTTTTGGGAAAAGGGATTGGTTGACAAGTAATACTGATGAAGTTAATCTTTCTCAAATTCAAGACTGTATTTCCTTTGATTGGAGTAACTGGGGGAACTGCTTCTTGGCTGAATGATGTTTTCGACTTCTGACACAAATACTTTTTGTGCTTAAAATCACAGCATACTTTTGAAGTCAGTATAATTGCATCAACGGAGACCACAGATTGGATCTGAAGTTTGAAAGGGTCTTCGGCCCCTTAAGGCTTGCAACTGACTTTTGTACTTTGTTGAACATTAAGCTTACCCCTTAGGTGTTAAATATTTATCTCATGAGTTGTTGTAATTCTTCTGCAGTATTACTAAAGGGAGAGGGAGTTGAGGTCTGAACCTTGAATTTGTGCACAAGGATGGACAAAACTGGTTGATTTAAGTATTTCAACGCTATAATTAAAACTCTACTTTTTTCCTCTTGACTGAATGTTTTTGGAACATTTACTGTAAATTACAATCGAGTTCAACTCTCCTCAAAACTGCAAAAAAAGTATTGTATGGCTCTTTGCTTCTTATAGCGTGTTTGTGTGTGCATGTACGTGTGTGTGCGTGTGTATGTGGTTAACAAGATTAATGATGCTCAATGGTGTCTGCTTGATGTGTGAATAGAAAGCAATTTCACACTTCACCATTTCAAATACATAAGGCAATACTTGAGACTTAATTGTTTTTCTCATTTAACATTTTTTAAAATTAATATTTTTGCAATGTAGGCATTGTGACGTAATGTTTGCTTAATGACCAATTCACCAATTCAACATAGGCTTAAGGTAAAGGGTCACATGCTCCAACCTACGTCCAAAATGACATTTTAATGAGTTAACAACTGTGAGGCCGTCCAGCGAGTGACTTAATTTATCCATGGTAGTTATACCACTCACTACTTACGTTGATAAACACCAGCCTGCAGGTATTTTTTTTAAATGTGTATTTGCTGCTACCGTGAGTGTATTATTAACGTTTGTCTGTTTGTGTGCATTGTAGGTTACTTCAAGCTGGAGAGTCCTCTTCTGCAACAGCACAGAAAGACACAAGACAACCTACCCAGTGGACATGCACAAGTACATCAAGAGTTATTTCTTTTAATTATTCAGTTGTTGTATATGATCGTATGAATCTGTACCACATTAAATACAAGCTTTCTTTCCTCGTTTTTACCATCTGACTCTCTTGACCTCACTGACTCAATGTGCTCCTCACCTCCATCATGCAGGCTGTGAGATCTGCCGCGAGTCGTCTCAACAAAGCCACAGAATACTCCTCCTCCAGCGACGAAGTCGGTAGCAGTGATGATGAAGAGAGGAACAGGTGAAATCATCATCATCAGTATAATATTGGCCTTATATTGTTACAATCGCCGCACACGATACGTTGCACCCAATCTTCCCTGTCAATACATAAACACAAAATATTAATTTGGGATGGACAAACAGTTGCATCATTGTTTCAGCGTTCCCAAACAACACAATCATGAACATGAAAAGATTGTGTTGCATAATAAAGTTTTCGGATTGTAAAAAATTTAAAATCTGCTAAAATGATAGAGAGACAGTGAGACTGCATGTGTCTTTAATATCATGGCCACCTGCACACAAAACACCCCAAACTCATGTATTAAGGATTATTGGAACGTGTAAACCATGAAAAATCAAGCTGCGAAGAGCTGAATATGCACGTACGCCTGCATGTTTAGAGGGTTAATAGATTGTGCAGTTTCATTTAGATTTATTTAGAATAGATTGGTGGTATTATTCCATTGATAGAACCTTAAGTTAATGTTGCAAACAGTTACTTTTTTTAAACACTGGACACACTGAACTACAACTCCCATACATACATTCTGTGATATTAAAAGCTAAGAAATGTTGACCATAATCAGACATACTAAAGGTGACACTATTGATAAAACAAATTAAGTACATATTTCTGGGAAAAAAAAGAAAAAAACTAAATTAGGCGATGATAAAGGAGCATGTGAGTGAAAGTCCTGGCAACAATAGAATCAAACCATACGTGGCATGGCCAGGACTCAAGTTAAGAATCCCCACATAAGACCCAAGAGCCCCCTCTCTAACATCTGTGCTCACTCTGTTCCAATGAATTTTAAAAAGGGATCCCAAATTCTGAAAAAAATAACTTCCGGGGGGTAAGAGCACCAATATACCATGAAGCTACTGTTAAATGATGCTTTTTTTCTGAAATCCATTGTAGTTAGATACACCTTCTGGCAGTAAATACAACATAAATCTTGTTTCTAACTAATAAATCGAGTCCTTGAGTCCAGGCCGGTAATCTTGATCTGTCCGTCTCCAGGTCTGGTATGTCCAATGGAAATGGGAAATACTACAGAGGAATGCCTGATGGCATCGTACTGCAACCTCACACCAATCTTAACAAGGTAACCTAAAACAAACAAAAAGAGACAAAAAATCTCTGATTTGCTCTACTGACATCAAATTTATGGTGAGTCAAAGGTCACTGACCTGTCATTTGAATGTATCCCCACTCAATCTGTTTTTACATGTTGTGCAGATTACTCAAAGAGGATCAGATGATATCTACCTGCTACCAGACCTCCTCCAGAAAACCGCCTTATCCAGTCCTACCCATAATTCAATGGGCCAGCAACAGCAACCACGTCAACTCAACTACTCTCAGTCGCCCACAGCACCCCGATCCCCAACACGCCAGGTACAACATGCGGCTATGTCTTCCATTCAAGTTAAAATATAATTGTTTGGTAATTAACTCAAGTGGATGCATAAATGTTATTAGTTGTTTGTAGTGCACTGAAATTCTTGATTACAAATTTTGTTTTTCATGAACATTTGTCGAAATTCAAGTTGTTTTTGCTGCATTAGTTACCTTTGTCCACTAGAGGGAGACTGAGGCAGAATACAGGCGAGTAAGGGTCAGTAGTCATGTGATCCTCACTAAGAGTCCTCTGGGAGTATCACTCATTTAATAAAAACATGCTTACAACAAACTTTCATTGTGCATACACAGATTCAGGACAGCATTTGTATTTATAATTTTATAAGGTTGAAATTAATATTAGGCTTCATATCATTGTCTGCATGTCTCTCCTTCCCTACCTCACTACCTCAGTGAACTACGGAGCTACTGCCACTGCTATGAATATGCTGTTATATGTTATTTTATTTACTCTTAGATAGGAGGTTTTATTTTTATTTTATAATACTATTTAAGCCTTTTTCCTATATTTTTATCTTTGCACTTTTTACTGTCACTTTATCACTTTATTAAGCTGCTGGGACCTGAGTGCAAATTTTCATGTGAAAGCATGCTTTTGAATGACAATAAATTATCCTTGATCCTTGACAATGTTCCTCAGTAGCTACAAAGCTCGCGACAAAGTGCATCAGAGCAAAGAAATGGTGCTGGAAGGGCTGAGAAACACATGCAAGTGAGGGCAGTGCACTCTTTTCAAGCAAGAAAAAGGGGGCAGCTGGATTAAAAAAACTAAAAAAACACCAAAGGCCTCATAGAGTTTTGAGGCCTATGTTCTTTATGAATTGGTCGTCTATAGATTTAAATGAAATTCAACAAATGCTTTCTAGACATTCGCATCTCATTAATGGTGTCTTCAATTTTTCCTTTTATTAATTGTTTTGTCAGATTTGAACTTTATTCACATCCATCTATGACAGAAGTTATGGTCCATCTACATCAGCACCAACTGAGATTTTCCAGCAATGGAGGCATCCAAATCCTTGGACACAAATTTTGTAGCTCAACCATACACTTAAAGGTTTTTCCTGATTCTGATTCGTAGTTGATGAACAACGCCGCGTTTGACAGTTGGATCAGAGTGTAAAGAGTCTGGATGAATGTACAGCCCATGGCTGCATAGAACACCTATTAAAGAAGTGAACATGTGATTGTGTGATCGGCCCATCAAAGCCCAGTACAGAGAGAAATGTCTGTTTAGAATAACTACGGATAGAATAACTAGTGAAAGATGATTTATCTGGTTCATAGGCTAGACAAGTTCAAGAATCCACCAATAACTGTTGACTTTGTTGTTCATCATCAGGCTCATGATCAGGTCAGCAGTCCCACCTGTTCACACACTTCCTCATCGTCATCTTCCTCCTTCCTGTCTTTCATCGATCCAAGATTGATCCCCCTATCAACCCCACCACAGAGCCCCAGTGAGTACATTTCCACACGTACAGAATACACCAACAAACAGCATTGCACACATGCTTGCACCTAATTAAGTACTTTAATTGAACGTCAAAAGAAAATATAAAAATGTAAGTAATACGTCTACCATTATAACCTTTAATGTTTTTTTTTGTCCCCATGCAGCTGACAATAAAGGTGATCCAATCAAGAGACAGAACCACAGGAAGGGCTCTGTTGTCAATGTGAACCCAACTAACATTCGACCACAGAGCGACACTCCAGAGATCCGGAAGTACAAGAAGAAATTCAACACTGAGATTCTTTGTGCAGGACTCTGGGGTTTGTAGTTTTGTAAAGCTTGTTTTTCACTTAAAAATACACACTGGATTACACCAATCGGTCACAATTTTGGAATCTGTTACTGGTTGTAATGTTGTGGCAGATCAATGTATGTATTGTATATATATCAAAAAAGGAACAAACTAATATGTTGCCCTTTCTAGAGAAAAAACCAACAGTTTTGCAGCCATAGCACAATGTCTGTTTTTGACCCACTGTCTGTGTTTGCATTAATGCAGATTTGCTATGACTTTACAGATAAATGGATTCGTGAAACATCAAGCTGGTTGTGAAGTGCAAGGTCTGTGTGTTTTTTTCTGCAGGTGTGAATCTGTTGGTGGGCACAGAGAACGGTCTTTGGCTGCTGGATCGAAGTGGTCAGGGAAAGGTCTACTCCCTCATTAGCAGGCGAAGGTTTCAGCAGATGGATGTGTTGGAAGGACTCAACGTCCTCATCACAATATCAGGTACACGCTCCACAGCTTCAGGTGTTGTCATTAGAAAAACATGAACATGACTCTGAATAGACACACAAGCTGCTGCAGCTTTCACCGCCCAACTGAATTCGCTGATACTTTGAAAGTTACCATATGAGAGACCGTCTCATCTCATTATTTCAGTCAGTTGATTAGCAGCTGCTGACAGTAAACGTCGCTGCGTCATTTTTTGTTTGTCATATTGATTTAGGGACAATGACATGACTGAAAAGCTAAATTATACTTTTTCAACTGTGGCACTTTTAGATTATGTGCAGGCTTTTTTAACCGTTTGCAATGTACATTTTCCAAACCGTAACATGGGAACATTAATGGATGGTAATGACAGTTACAGTTAGTAGAATAACTTGAAACGGGCTGTGATACATGGTTCTAGTCAGAAGTTAGGACATACCTTCTCACTCAAGTGAAGAGGCATAATGTGACTCAAGGTGTCAATCATCATGAATTATTGGACCACACGAGGACCACTTGATGTTGAATTAAGTATTTAACATCAGAGATACTTAGGGGCATTACATGACTAAGTTTAATTGATTGGGCGTTTCCTGCAGGTAAAAAGAACAAGCTCCGTCTGTACTACCTGTCCTGGTTAAGGAATAAAATCCTACGCAACGACCCAGAAGTGGAGAAAAGACAGGGCTGGACATCAGTGGGTGAACTTGAGGGCTGTGTGCACTATAAAGTTGGTAAGTCCATGCTGCTTAAAGCACAAGGAATAGTGTCTGTTTCATCAGGTTTATTGAGCACCTGTGTCCAACTTGCTTCTTCAGTGCGTTATGAGAAGATCAAGTTCTTGGTGATTGCTCTGAAGAATGCTGTGGAGGTGTATGCATGGGCCCCAAAACCATACCATAAATTCATGGCCTTCAAGGTAGGAATATGTAATTCCCCTGTGCTGTGTGTCAGTATGAGATAATAGATAGAATAGAATAGATAAAAGACTTTTATTCGTGGCCAACAAAGTAAAGTTTATACTGTCAAATGTTGATTCTAAGAAACCAGATTGAAGGCTAACAAGGAGTCTGAGGTGTTTCCAATCACCACACAGAGGACGTCGGTCAATCTCAGGGTTATCGAGGCGTAGTCTTTCAGTTTCATCTTCAGTTTAATCTCCATGTCTCCTAACTCTCCACCTTCATCTTTAGCTAGGACAACATATTGTTAATCGTATTGAATAAAAAAAAGATCTATTAGGGTCATTTTCTCGGCCAGGCACATAAAGATATCACATTCAGCCAGCACAGATTCTCAGCAGAGATTTGTCCCATTTCTCTGAATCCCCTGTGTCCTGAGCTACTTTTACTCCCACACTCACTACATTAAACTCTCTACACTCAGAAAAGGCCAAAAATACACAACCTTATGGTGACGACTATCTGAGCAACTTATTTCAGCTCAAGGTAGTTCACTGATGTTCCAGTTGATTTGAGACTTTTATCATTTAAGGTGGTGATTAAAATGTTGATGAGTTTTTATTTTTGTCTACGCAGTCTTTCAGGTCTCTGCCTCAGAAACCAATGTCAGTTGATCTGACCGTGGAGGAAGGTCAGAGGTTAAAGGTCATCTACGGCTCCTTATCGGGGTTCCACGCCATTGATGTGGACTCTGGAACGCCGTACGACCTCTACCTGCCTACACATGTAAGACAAAACCTCATCATTTTATGCTCTACATACATACGTATTTCTTCATGTATGTTGGGAAATAACTTTTTTCCATGAAGCTAAAGCGTCAAGATGTTATTTGACCTCTTTATCCCTGAAAACTGTCCCTCATAGAGATATTCATGCTGTCATTACAAACCTTATGGCCTCATTTAATAGTGGGTCACTTAGCAGCCTTAAAAGTACACTCTTTATATAAATTCTCACATTTTCTTGAAGAGAACAACTTATTTAAGACATCAGAGAGCACAAAGGCTGCCCAGCATCTAAAAGCAAAAGGCTCATGATAGTTTTAACCAGTTAAGTTTGACTCATTGACCACTAAAGCCATTCCATAGAATCTGACATCACATTTTTATAACTATTAGTTTGCCTGTCCTTTTATCCAGCTTCACTCCAAACAATGAGGTTTTCTTCCGTAGCACATGCCGAACTCTCTACATAGCCTCATGGTATCATCAGGTAATTAATCAGTTGGAAAAAAAGAATTATCAAAATCCATCCAGGTGATTTATATGTAACAGATACAAATTACAAAAAAGGTCTTACTTGCAATGTTAAAGAAAGATATGGGAAAAAAACCTGCCGATTATCCGCCCCTTTCTCTGGATCCTCTAAAATAATATTCCTTCTAACAGTCAATCAAACAGACCAACACCTGCGAACACATTACAACTTGTTGGAAGTAAAATGTAACTAAGTCAAGATAATTACATAACTCATTTATGTCACAAACGTCTTGTTTATTTTACAATACATACCAGAAAAATGTAAAAGATAAAGTTAATTGTATCAGAGTGAAATCATTTATAGATGGTTGAGAGATAAGGCCAACATTTAGCTGGTGTACACATTCAAACACAAGGATCCAAGGGCATTCAAACATTAATTCGGAGGGTGGTGGTTGAAATGAGCAATTTATTGTTCAAAATAAACATAAATAAGAGGTGCAATGATTGCAATTTTCTTGCAATTTTCAATCCACATGGATTACCATGACCTGGATTGGTGAGAATCTACAAAAACATAACAGTGGACTGGTCGACATTGTGTATGTGTTCTCACCTGTTAAAAGGAATGAACCCTCCGTCCTCCCCGCGGTGCGTTCCTTAAACCAATTGTACGACAATTTGAGATGAAAATAAAACTTCGGAAGCCTCTTTCAGTCCATTATATGTCTTATGTTGGCTTCGTTCATGGACTTCAGGGCTTGTGGCTGTCTCTGAGCTCCTGCTAGCTTTAGCCGCCCTGCTAACGTTCGTTTGTTAATTTGCCATGTTTCTTCGGGGTGATTTAATTTGTATCAGCAGGTTAAGTTTGTGATTAAATGAGTTGAGCCAAACGTTTTCGGGGTTGTTCCTCCACAGCTTTTTTTGTCCTTACTGGTGTCACAAAGGACGAGCTTTGTGTATTCTGGTTTACTTGTGAGATGTTTCCAGCCGGGGTAGCTCATGCTGGGTGGGCGTCTACGGCACCTCACTTGACGTAACCGCCGTCAAGTGAGGTTGTTCGGCCGATTCCGATTTTAAAAAACAAGGCCTACTGGCGCTGATTGATCTGTGCACCTCTAACGTAAATTAGTATGCTCCTATAAATACCATAGCGAGGAATAGTAAAACAAAAGTGGGATCTGAAAAGAAATCCAATTTAGAGCCTTTTCCCACCATAAATTTGGTGCGTCTAAAATCGTGTCTTTTTTGATGAAATGACCTAGGATGACATTCCCATCATCCTAGGTTGTGTTTCATGTTAACCACTGATTAGCAAATGTTAGCATAGTCATTAAGAGTAAGTTAGTATGCTAATCTGTCAGTCTGAATACAAGTAATGCAAAGCCTTGACTCCAAAGTTGCAATATTTATAAATCACTTGGCAGCGTGAAATGTTTCCTACCCATCAACTCCATCGCTTCAGTAACTTCATCAGTAATTATCAGTGGCTTTAAAACAACACCTGGCAAACACCCGTCTATAATTATAGCCTGGTGAACTATTTCTCACTTTGCCGCTGCTTATTAATCTGAGAATTAGGTTTTTCTTGAATATAGAGTTAGGCTGCAATTGTAGATTCATTTTTAACACTCAAAGTTCCATGAGTTACAGCGACACATGGAAGTCTGTAAAATGAAGCGTTTTCCATCTTCAAAAAGGACTGCGTGAATGAACTTGTGTCTAACTATGAACAAATCGCCCACTGCTGGTGCAATTTGAGACATTTCTTTCCTTCTCTGCTGCATGTGGGCAATACATCTCACTGTAGCCTGAGTCAGAGCCCCACTCAGATTATGACACATCTTACTAAGAAGGTTTTTAACAAGAACTACAGGATCATGATGGCGTTGAATTTTAGATTTTGTTTCACAAACATTTGGCTTCAGCCTATTTTCTTATCCATTATCGCGTGTTAAGGTGGACATGGTTAATAACCTGTCTTATTTGTTTGTACTCTGTGTCATACCGTGCATACAATAAAGATGCAGGTGTGGGCGTCTGCAGAAAAGACACGGCTCTTTCTGCTTTCTGTCGTCTTCTGTTCGTAGGAGCCTGAGTTTTTATGGCCCTTTGTGTGTCATTCATGTTAAATCACTTACTCATGCTCACCAGCCTCCACAGCCACCCCTCATGTATGGTACTTTCTCTGTGCACCGGCTGTCTGAGCCACAGAGGTACAGAGATGGTACGAAAAGACAAATTAGTTCTAAAAATACATCCCTCCTGTCCTCCTTCTCCAGCGATCATTAACGCCGTGTTTCCTGACCTGCTCCGTTCCTCTTCAATTTTTTTTGCATTCCCTCACTGCTCTTCTGGTACATGCAGCGAGACACAGCTGCCTTCTACACCGCTGCCTGTCTGATACACGACTGCTACCGTTTGCGCCTTCTTCTGTTTCTGCTGCGATATGTTCTCACTCTCTTTTTTCTGTTCTTCCTTACATACTTACTCACATTCAGACTTTCAACACTCTTTCTCCCTCACACACGCAGCTAAAGAACACTTTTAAAGCCAAAGAGTTCTTTCTCGGATTAATCTTCAGGACACTTGGATTGATACTCATCCGGACACATCTTCACTTCCTAAACACACACATTCAACCACATAACTGATTTATAGAGGGGACTGAGATATTCATACACACACGCACAAACACACTTCAACAAACAGAGGTGAACGTCCTTCATTGTTGCCCCTGAGTTATGTAATGATGCTGATTCCGAGGCAGAGGATTAAGATTGCGTTACGTCTGTGGATGCCTGTTCTGATGCTAAGGATTGTGGCCGCTCAACCTCTGGTAACGTATCAAACAGGCATGGTTACGGTTACCGTTACAGTTACAGACTCTGTGTGAAACAGGACACACCACATAGTTGAGCTTGTTTCTTTTTTCCTTAAGGGAGCTTTCCCACTAAAGGGATTCCCTGTTGGTTTTGCTCTGAGCTGTCACAAGATAAAGTTTTTTTACGGTTAGAGAAATGGTTCTGAACTTGTTGCCTTTGAACTGGTTAGAGAAATGTTTTTTTAATAACTGATTAGAGGAATGGTTCTGTACTGGTTTGAGAAATGGCTCTGAACTGGTTACAGTATTGCTTTAAACTGCATAGAGAAATGGTTCTGGACTGGTTACAGTATTGCTTTAAACTGCATAGAGAAATGGTTCTGGACTGGTTAGAAAAATGTTTCTGAACTGGTTCGAAAAATGGTTCTGAAATCTTTCAGAATTGAGCTAAATTCCCAATAAAAAAACATACGTATCATATACATAGATCATATATATTTAGAAAATGCTATTCTAGTTCTTTTGAGGGCAATTCTATTTTCTTTTTTTCTGAACATTTGCTCTTTTATAACATTCTCTGAGGCTTTGCACTAAACCAGGTTGTTAACGGACAAAATTAATGTAAATATAATGAAGGAGACCCTTGAACCAGCTTACGGCCTTGATGGGATATTTTATATATAGTATGGTGTTATGAAGCGTCCGAAACAAATAGCTGTTCACGTTTCCTTCATAGATCCATGGTTCCATTCATCCCCATGCCATCATCATTCTGCCAAACAGCGCTGGAACAGAAGTTCTGGTTTGCTATGAAGATGAGGGCGTCTACATTGACACCTACGGCCGCATCACCAAGGATACGGTGCTGCAGTGGGGGGAGATGCCTGCGTCAGTCGGTACGTTCAAACTGCACGCACACAAATGATGCGAAAACATAACAGGCATGAAAGTGTAATAAACTACCAGCATCTGCACAAGGACATTTATATATATATATATATAATTAAAAATAGCAGCTGTCCTGAGCACCAGGAACCTTCCCTGAATCAGATTCTGTGAAGACAGTTTTGGGACAGGGTGGGCTAAAAATAACATGTGTGTTTGTGTGTGTGTGTGTGTGTGTGTTGGGAAATCCCATTACCCCCCTTATATCCATGTCTCCCTCATGCTTCTCTGTCTCTCCAGCCTACCTTCAGTCCAACCAGGTGATGGGTTGGGGAGAAAAGGCCATAGAGCTGAGGTCAGCAAACACGGGGAACCTGGAGGGAGTTTTCATGCACAAAAAGGCCCAGAAACTCAAGTTCCTGTGTGAAAGGAATGACAAGGTAGGAAAACCACTTCTACCCAGATTAAGAAGAAATATGATTGATTAAACACGTTACATAAAGATGTATTTTTAAAATCCTAATTGGTCATCACCTAATTGGTCTTCATTGTTAAGTACAGACAAAGAATGTGTAATATTCCGTCACACTTTGCACCCCACTATTTCATTGCGCTTTGACAGAATGTGATTAGTTCCCGCCCCCCAACATGATTGCTCTTCTTACTTGATGGTCTTATTTGACCTCCTCTTCAACCAGTTTCAGGGTAATCAAGGAGCATGCTTCGTTTTGTAACGGAGATGACATTCAGCCCAGTCCACACAACACCCCAGCCCGAAGGAACACATGTTTCACACCTTCTCCACCATTGCACGTACACGATTAATCACGACTGAACTCTTCTTCTCAGTCAACTCATCTTGCTCACTGGTGCCACCTACATTGCAAAGTGCAGTTTCCCCCCAGCGCCGATGCACATAGTTCTTATATTACATGAAGCACTTCCTACACAGGAATATTAATGATTTATTAAAATCGAGATATGGCTGCTATGTGAAGCAATTTGTAACATGTTGTTCAAAGGTGCTGTTTAAATAAAGTTTATTATTGTGTTATCTGATCCTCCACCCAAGATTCACGAAAATCCGTAAAAGAAGTAAATCTATAAACTGGTGAACAGACAAAAGATCAAACCACCAAACACCGGACCTCAGCAAACATTCTGCTGCTTTAATAAGCATTTAAAGGATCAGTGTGTAGAATTTAGCCACTTCTCACAGCCATGACAATGCAACTCTTATGATGGAGAATCGCTCCCTCTGTAGATTTCAAAATATCATTCTATGGTAAAATACTTACAATAGTTTCTGCTAATTATACACTATAGAAAAGAAATGTGAATATTAGTTTTGCCAATAGATCTGCCTAAAACCTACACTTAAAAAAGCTGGGAGATTCTAGTTTGAAAAATAATTGTTTAACTCGAGGCCACTCATTAATTTTGAAGCGTTTCTTATGTACATTCGTGGAATTTAATAATAATAATAATAATAATAATAATAATACATTTAATTTATAATGCACTTTACATTTGGATCAAATCTCAAAGTGCTATGAATTTATAGTTACTTTGACATGTCATAGATCTTCATTTCTTTCAATCAAACCTGCATGTCCGTCTCATTTCAGGTCTTCTTTGCCTCAGTGCTATCAGGAGGCAGCAGTCAGATTTACTTCATGACTCTGGGACAGAACTCACTGTTCAACTGGTAACAACTGGACCTCCTTCTCTGGGACCAATTGTCTGCATCCATCATTTTGAGTTGATGCTTTTTTGACTTTGTCCTGACTGATGTTCATCCTCATGGAAAGCGAACTATACCGAGATCAAGCGTTTATTTCCACCGGATCTTTTAAATGTCTTTCCTAGTTTTCCTGTAAATGCAAATGAACTCAAAGTGGGTTGGTTGACCACTCCTACTACAGTCAAGAAGATCAAAGCCCATTTGTCCTCCTTCGAATACTGACGCCTGAATCTTAACACCTCTAGCTGCAGCCCCAACCGCATCAGGATCCGATATTCAGAGGAGAAGAAGAACTTTCAAACACCTCACCTGTACATGGACGCATCCTCAACGTGAAAAACATTCCATGCAGCTTCATTCAGCTGATTCATCGTCACTGACCAGCATGGCAGAAATCAAGACTCAGTGTATTTCCTGTTGTACTCAAAACTACCCGGAAGCAAAGTTGGATGATTGTGTGGTATTCCTAATGAAACCAGACCCCCGAAAGGTCAACATCCTCTCATTGGTCAGTACTGGAGTACATTCTATTTGTTCTGCTCACATATGGGGTTTTGTTTTTCTTATCAAAGCCTGGATGTGATGTATTACCGGATCAACAACTTCCTTTTCATCAGATGAAGTTAATATAATATAATTCTCAGAAAACAGATCAGCGCAGTAATTTCTCCTCTTCTTCATTCAGCTCTATGGACAACATCTGGTCATTTTAAAAACTGGGTTGGGGCAAAATGTTAATGAACATGAAAGAGTAAGTGGAGAACGACTGTTCATTGTTCAACATCCCCTTTGCCTTATTATTCCTAATGATTTTTTAAATCATTTTCCAGACCCTCAAACTGTCTGTGTCGTCCATCTCTTACCTCAGCAGTGTTTTTTTATGTTGGCCTTCAGTGTTAAGATTTCCTCGTTGCTATTAGCAGATATCAACAAACCAATCTGATTAGTCGGTTACTGTACTCAATCTTTAGTGTGTAGATTTCCAGTACCATCAAATGTTTTTTCCTTGACAATTAAGCCATATTAGTCAACAGTTATTCCCCAAAAGTTAACGTAACTTGTTATACTCTAGGCTTTGCACACTTCAAATGAGTTGATTAGGTCTGAGTACCTCTTGAGTCTGTTTAGGGCCCAGTCTGATTCTCCCCTTCACCACAGTCACGGGCTGTGACTTTTAATCTTGTTATTCCAGAATAAGAATAACAAGATTTTAGCATTACACTGTAGGGATTTCAATTGTAATTTACAGCAAAAATGTTGTAAGTAGAATATAAGTCAAAAACTTCCACAGTAACAGGCTACAGGCTAGGAATGCATCTCTACTAGATCTCTACATGTCTATTTTGTACAGTTTACGGTGTATTTATAATCCTGGAAGGTGCACTGTTTTCTAAATATTTTATAATTGACAAGCCGTCTTAGTTTCCACCGCAATGTATATGTACATAATGAAAAGCTTGTGAATGTGAAATTCCATCCCAGAGCAGAATTCATTCACACCGTTTGCGCGGTCTGTGAAAGTTCTGAGCTACTGAGGTTGAAACTAAATGCTCCTTTCAGGTTTCCCAGAGCCAATGAAGTGGATTCTGGTTTGCGGTTGACTTTTGTACTGATGTGTATGAGTCAGGCTCTTTGCACAATGGCCACCTTGTACACGCTGTCTGTAATATATCCTCCTCCTTTCATCAGTATTGAAGATTCAACTGAGAGCTTTTGGCTTTACTCAAGTGTTTTTGACACCAGCCAACCTGTGTTTGGTGGATCAGCCTCTAGTGAGATCACGTTTCTGTTGAGCGTGGATCCGACCAGATGCAACAAGATGGGCTGAAAAAAAGGAAAATGTCCCTTTGTGTGTTGTTTCGTCTGGTTCGGTGTGTTTTCACGATCAGCTTCAAAGCAAGACACCAAAGATGAAGGTTTTGATGTATTGGCTTCTTTGAATCTGAGTGTGTGAGATTGTTCACAAATTCCAAACGGAATTAAAAATGATATTATTTCATTTGGAGAAAAATGTAAAAAAAAGTATATTTTTAAGACTTTAAAGTCTGTAATTATATTCTGCACAAAAGAGGTCAATTATACTGACACTTCAAAAATAAACCAAGATGTATGCAATTTAATTTCACCTGTGTTGATAAATTCAATAGGGTGGATGGAGGCTTTAGACAAGGCAAAGTTTTGTACAAGTGAAGACTGGATTGGATTCTACCTTCAAATGTGAATTAGATCTGTTTTCATTATTCCGATTGTCCTCTCACCCATCAGACGATGTTCAAACTGTTGCTTTGGTGGTTTCGTGTCACATTAGTCTTTATCGGATTTCGCTCTCGAATGCTCAAGCTATTGAAATTTGTGCCAAATTTTTTGTATTCATTGATACTTTGATTATATGTTTATATTATGCAGCTGGTTCTGTGAAAATGTTTGCAACTGGAAATGTTACTTTCTGGTAATGGCTGTCTTATTGATAATATAATACCAAATATCGTAACAGTAATTGTCTCAGTGGGATGAGTGTTGTTTCTCTCTGAGATCAGATCAAATAGCTAACATGGTTAGAGGGCATAGATGTACAAAGTTTCCCGTCAGCTTGCTTACATTTGCTAGATAGTAATGCAGCTGCTATCACTTATCCCACACTGTTGTTAAAGTGTGCACACTTTGCACATTCGATCCAAACATAAGAACTGTATTTTACATTCATAGAGATGCACATACTGGAACTCTGGAAATATGTTTATCATGACAACAACTGCAATAAAGTTTGATTTTAGCACTCAAAGTACATTTTAAGTGAATGTCAAATGGAGTTTTTATCTGTGAAATCCTCTCTCCAATGCATTCAGGGAGGCTGTTTATGTGGATTTCCTTGTCATCTTTAAAACACTGCTAAGTTGTGGTAACGTCAGGATCGGCAAGGTTCCTGAGCAAGAAACAGGCCATCAGGTCCACAAGGACAGGGAAGTAGATCCAAACTAGTCCACGGTGCTCCCAGCTTGTGTTCAGGTCCGCCTTACATTCACATGGATGATGTACAGAACCATCACAGAGAAGCCAGTATTCACTGCACTACACTAGTTTACATACCCTGTCGTACTTCTCATATACTGACCCAAACAAGAAGTTGATGTAGATCCTCATTCATCCAAAAATCTGAAGCAACTGTTCAAGTCTATTCTTATGGCGACTCTCTGTATCTAACACTCACAGGAAGTTAGATATTGATTTCCCACAATAAAATCATATAGCTTCTTGAATAAACTTTCAACAACCAAATTTTGTCCACAAGAGGATATCTATCTTGTATATATCATATTTTACTCCAATAGTTCATGTTTTACTCACAAAGTGGAGCCTTTTTTTTCTGATTATTTCCAAATTGGCTCTTATACAGGACAGTATATGGTAATTTAAATTGAACAAACTTTTTTATATATCTCTTCATTTTTAATTGAGTTAAAGTATAAAGGGCGGTACATTTAAAAAAAACATTTTTTTTTAATGGAATAGCAGATTAAAATCTATTAAAATAAACTACTTAAAAATATTCATATGGGGTCAGAATAGTTTTTTCTCATTTCCGCAGTTCCCTCACGCTGTTTAAGAAAACGATAAATTCTGTTTCCGGCTGGCTGTGACTCACATCTCCAACTCACCCACTGGCTCTCTTCCTCTCACTTTGCTTTACATTCCCTCCATGGCTCTTTCTTAACTCTGTCCTCCTCTGCCCATTTGCGTCTGTCTCACTCCTGAGAGCATCTTTTACTCTTCTCGGGAACTTTGTTTCAATATCACCTTCTCCCTGTAGATTTTCTTTGTCTATTTGTGTCAAAAATTTCCATCTACTCTTTCACCCTCTTGAAGGACTCAAATGACAATTCAAGATTTGCTTTGTATTTCTTTTGTGTCGTTGGATTTCAGAGATGGGAACTAGTTTTCATGTATCTTTCTTTAAGTATTTTATATATTTATTACATTTTAACACAAAATCTGAACTTTTTCCTTCCTTTTTCAAAGAGTTTTTTTTGCTTTAGTGGAAAGTTTATATTTATAATTGACTCACTTCCTGCTTTTCTGACATCAGGACTGATTTCACCGTAAATGAGGGTACAATAACTCGTAAAACTAGTAAAAGCACTCAAAGAGTGCAAACCTCTGCCAAGACACACCTCAACCCAAGGCTTAGGAAAAATTTGTCCATTAATGTAATTGCCTTGTGCCTCCCACTTCAGAGTCTCTGTTGGGTCGAGCCCCCAGTTCCACCCCCAAAGGAACATCAAAAGAATCTTAGGACAAGATCAAAGACAGCAATAGCCACATTGTGACATCACTACTCCAAATGGCTTTTTTCCCCCTTTTTTTTATTTCATTATAAATGCTGCAAAACACGTAACATCAACAAAATTTAATCACCTTTAGGATAGGCAGAACTCTACACCTGGTTAAAGTTTCATGCAAATCCTTCCTGTAGTTTTTACCTAATCCCGCTCACAGACAAAATACCAAAAACAAAATAAAAGCAATCCCTTGGTGTATCGATCCCTGCACATCGCACACGACAAATGAAACAAGATGATGTACTGTAAATCATGCAGTAAGGTCAAAATCAGGGAAACCTATGCATATCTTATTCCCATATTATGTAGATTAATATGACATGACATTATTACAGGGTTGCTAAAGCAAAGTTGGCAGAAACGCTTCAAAGGAGATACTTTTACGCTGTAGGAAAAACTGTATCATTTACTGTAAAATAGCGGCAGCTGTGGTTGCCAGATTTATTTGCTATAAAATACGTTCTGCATGTACAAGCATTAAAGTAAATTACCATAAAAACAGATTTAATATCAACCTATGTAGGGTTACAAAGTTAATTACATCAAATGACGGTAAATTTGAATGAATTCAGAATCTTATTTAAACTAGACGTCAACATTTTTTCTCAAATTTCCACCGTATTTAATGGTTAAAGTAGGCTCTTTTTCATAACAGCAAAATGTGCCATGTAGACAGAATAACATTTATACAGTTATGACTTGATTGTGACATTATGGTATTTTTCAATAAATTTGATTATATTCATGTAACCATTTTTTTTAATATATCATTAAAAGTTTTTGTTCTCCACACCTTCCCCCCATCAATAATAAAGTTATTTACTGTTTTCTGCATTTAAGATAATGAACCGTATCTACTACGGGGATGTTCCGTTTAAAATTTTACCATATTTTCTGTTGCGATTTGAAAGTCTTTTAAAGTCATTTCTACAAAACAAGTTTTTTACTATATATTTTTTTTGATATTTTCGAGCCTGTTCTTTTTCACTTTTACTTAAGTGAAGAAGTTGACTCAATTATTTTGCTTTTAGTCCTTTTCCACAAGTTATTGTGTCTGCTTCCATCAACTCATTGGCATGGGATGGGAGAGTAATGTAACTCTAACTCTATTATATATAATACACATGTTATGGAATAACCAGTATATATAATATTCAATATGAATCTAATGAGTGATATGCACTATAGCGATTTTACCTTATTTTTATACACGAATATTACAGAATATATGCGCACAACCACATATATTTACATCCATGCAACCATGTGTCATATTTTTACAAATTCAAATAGACATTGTCGTTTACATAAAGAAAAAAGAATAAGGACCAAGAATGAATAAATATTAAGTAACTACAATAATAAATAAAGACCTGGTGACTGTTAAGCCCCTCCTTCATCCTTGTACCTGCTTGTACTTGTTTTGAACTGGATTAAAGCTGGACATTTCTTTAACGCCACGCTAAAACTGTTCCATAGTTTCAATCCCCAGATTGATATGCATGAACTACAGACATGTTTACATTGTATGTAATCGTGCTTCAACTGACATTTTTTCGGTTGTAGCAAAGCACAAACACTGCACAAAGGGTTAAGATTGTGAGGAGCATCTCCCAAGCTGTCTCCAACCATCTCTTTCTCACACTCTCATTTCCAGGGGTCTGGTCTCAGGTGTCCACTCACGACTCTCTGGCACAAGCGGCAGGTTTCCTGGCCCCTGTCACCCGCTCTCAGCATGAGGAAGATCGGCCATCGAGCCTCCAGTTCTCAGACATCCACAACAAGTTCCTCATTTAGAATCATTGTTCATTGTGCAATCCATAAGAGACAGCAGCATGTTTGTGTCTGTCACACTTACTGCTGGTTGTTTTGGTTGGATTTTAGCAGGAGCTGACATGGACACAGGTGAGGCGCCTTTCTGAGCTTCACTCCTGCTGGCTTGGACCTAATGCTCCAAAAACAGTTTGTCACTGTTGATCAACTTTTTACTCGGCTCTAAAATTGCCCCTTTAGTTTCCCTACTGCTCACCTCTCCCCCCTCCTCCCCCCAGCCTCAGATTCCCTCCTAACCCCATTCCAACGACACAACCCCCCAACTAACACACGCACATACACACACACACACACACGGCCCTGTCTCTCTATGTGTGTGTGTGTCTGTGTGTAAATGTGTGCGTCAGCTCACCCAGAGGAGGGAGCGCCCAGTTGCTGAGCCATGACTGGCAGTTCAACAGTCACATAGTGGGTTTGCATTTGGCATTTGGATTGTTCGCCCACGACTCTGGATCAATACATTTGTTGCTGAGTGACAGCCTGCTGGGAGAAGAGCTCACGGATAAAGAGGGGAACATTTTGGTACAGGTGTTCAACAGGTGAGCTGTGTGTTGATGTGCTGAGCCAGCTTTTGCATGTGCATGGCTGGATCGACACTTGAAATCATATTAGATAGAAAAATGTTTCACTGCAAGGTTATGAAACTGGTCATATCCTGCTTGGAATTTATTTTTTTGGATTGAAGACATGTTAATGTTGAAAGAGGTGGTGATTCAATGTAAGATGTAGGATTAATGTAGGATTTAAGGTGGTGATTGAGTATCTATCTATCTATCTATCCATATATCTATCTATCTATATATCTATCTATCTATCTATCTATCTATCCATATATCTATCTATCTATATATCTATCTATCTATCTATCTATCTATCTATCTATCTATCTATCCATCTATCCATCTATTCATCTATGTATCCATCCATCTATCTCACAACAAATCTGTCATCTGTTGGGGTGGATGAAAATCTGTCACTTCCGTTCAGAGGTTTAGAGGGCAGAAGTGAAAAGAGAGTTGGTTTACTAAAGGGTGAGGCAACACAAGACATTCAAGCCGGAGCTGAGCGTGTGGTAGAGCTGGCGGGGGTTCATAGCTTGAGTCTGGCATGCCTCAGTGACGCTGTCTTTAGCCGATGACCTGTGGTTGGCGCACAGAGAGATCAGGTGACCCGCTCCTGGCTAAATCAGTCCAGCTGGCAGACAAGTTAAGGAGTTAGGAGAATTGGAGAGGTAGAGGGTGAAGAGGTGTTTTAGAATGACCCAACTGAGTGGATTCAACATGGTCCCAGAGCAACCAGAGGAATGAAAGCTGCCTCAGCAAAAATTATTCTGTTTTTGTATTGTTACAGTGACTGGTAGGCCTACTAGAACTGATGTTTTCCCTCTCTGCTTTTTTATACACGCTGGTGGTTTGGATCTGGTATGAAGATGTCGGCCTGTTTACCTTGTCCAATTCTGTAGTACATATACAAACACATACTTACAGGTGACATCCTCATCATTGTCCACTCGGCATTGTTTTACAAAGAAAACGTTAATATGCTAAAGTGCTCAAAGAGCAAAAAACTCCAATAAGGGAGATCAGGTTCTATGATTAGTTGCTCCTACTTAAATTGCGCTATTTGTGGCTGCACTTCAAAGTCCCTGTGGCACACCTTCCTGTTCTAAACAAATCCATAATGGAGGAGCTCGCTGCCCTCTAGTGGTTGGAGACCTGCAGGTGTAGCTCTTCTTCACTCACCTCATATCATGAGCTTTTTGAGCAGGCAGTGAATATTAAACCATGCATCACCAACATCAAATGGGACAATTTCTTGTCATGTAGCCTACCTCTCAGAAAAACTTTATCAAAATAGATTTATCTGAATTACAAAACCCAGGATGACCTACCTTCCTTGGCGGAGGAAATACAGCGATAAGGGGTCAAAATTATCATCAGAATAAATAATAATATTATTTGTAGTCAAAAAATGCTCCACAAAATACATGAGAATAAAACAACCAAAATAAAATCAGAAAGTTACAATATAAAGCAGTAGACAATGAAATCAGCAAATAATAATATGCAGCAAAAAAGGCTTTCCTGTTAAAGTATGTTTAATGCAATGATTTATAAACAGGTACCGCTTTAGCAAGACTAATCTGCTCAAGCAGGGAATTCCATAGCCGAGGGGCCCTGATGGCACCTCGGTCACCTGCCCTGACCTCAGAACAACCAGCGAGGGTATAAAATAGAGGACCTCAAGTTACAGTGCGGCGCATAGGGGTTCAAAGCTCAGTGATATAACTGGGTGCCATACCGAGCTGGGCCTTAAAAGTCATTAACCCTTTAATGTCCTCACCCAAAAGAAAAACGATGGAAGAAATATTTATTTGCATATTTTATTTAATTTATCAATGTAATATCTAGGGGACTCTAAATGTAAAATACAATTATTATTGGTTTGTTGAGCAATATGCTTTACAACATGTTTACAAATAAATAAAAATCTGACTTTCATTGAAAATATTCTATTTTAATTATATTAGCTCACCGTGACTATCTTTGTTATTATATAAAACCTCTTAACTGCATTGGTAAAGCATATTTTTAGAAAATGAACTGACCCTTACAAGACTGTATATGGTTGGATTAAATGACTTAATTATCTTTAATAATTTGTCACCTGCTATAAATCCTTTTTCAATAGCCATGGTTAATGCCTCCTCCTCATTGGCCCTTTGACCTATGGTGTCCCCCAGGGCTCTATCTTCGGCCCCTTTACTCTTTAGCATTAACATGCTGCCACTGGTTCATATAATGAATCTGACTATCAACCAATGAATAGAGCCAAGTGAAACAGGGCTTATAATTGGTCTTGGTTAGAATCTGTGATGCTGCATTCTGCTCCAGATGAAGCAGCGTTGTCATCTTGAGGGTGTTAGAATGCTGTACTCAATATTTAGTCCAGAGCAACACTCATAAACCAAAGTGCACTTTAGAGCCATCATTCATTTTCAGTTCATTCAATCAGTGATTGATGATACTAGCTACCAGAATCTACAAGGCTACTGCGGAATTAATATAGATTCAATAAGTTATTAAACAGGGAACTGTTTTAGACGACTATATGATTGACTGCAGTTTCATTTGTGTTTTTCCTCTATGCATGGTTCTTCGATATTTTTCTTTAAAATGAGTACACAGTAAATTTCTTCAACGTGAGCAAAATGTTCATTATTTTTCTTATTTCGTTCTTCTTTCTCAATTCTTTTTTTTTTAATTTTAGATTTAATAATGAAACTTCCTGGTTGTTACATTTTATTGCAAGGAACCCACAGTAGTCATTAACTGGCAGCTAATGGGAATCCTAATAAAACAATGAACAATAGACTTGTTGATGATTACTTCTCAACATGTAAATAAAAACATTTTTTATTAATTTTACCAGTCCTAATTCCCCATTACCTTTAAGGAAATTAGTAATATTTGAATTTATGGACTTCATAATAACTAATTTGAGTTATTCCAATTTTGCACATAAACATTTATTTTAGTCATTGTACATTAGTTCAGCTGTAAAAATGTCAAATCTGACAACAAGTAAGCACATCATTTTTAATATATAGTGAAAAAGATTAATTTTGAGTTCGGCACATTTTATTATGTCAAATGGTTGGACAAAAAGCAGTGTATTTCAAAAAAATGCTCCCCCCAGTGAGTAAAATATGAAATTTTAGAGTAAATAATGTTATATGAAAGACGGATCTCCTCGAGTCGATTCATGTACAACATATTTGGATTAAATTGGACCAATGGTTGAGAGATTATGGCCCAAAAACTTTTGGAGATAAAGCTCCCCCTATGATGATGATGTTTCCCAGGGATATGAATAAACTGCTGTAAGGGGGGTCAAACCTTGATGCGTTACCAATGACTTTACTATAGAAGTCACTAACACTCATCATGAGTTTTGGAAAAATAATTTTCAATGGTTTTTGAGGGGGTCCCCACAGTTATGAGCCTAATGTTGTCACACTGATGTCACTGAAGTTATACTTTGAGTGACCTCACTCACATGAGTAAGTCTGCATTACAAACTCTAAGCACGGCACTATAAAAAAGAACTTAAGCGACACAATTATCAGCTGGACTCCTAGGTGTGCCAGTTAACTGCTTAACCCCCCCTGAACTTAGCCCTGGGATGTATTCAAAGTAGACAACACTACAGAGTGGCTGTGGGTGTCAGGGACATAAAAGTATCCCCCATCTCTACACAGATCCCTCTCGCACACTTCACTTAACTATGTAATCTAGATGAGCATAGAAAGATAAAAAGTGGCACTAACAAAAAATCCATTGCTGGTTGACTAATCTCAGTTTCACCAATTAATTAGGTGATTATTTCCAACTCCTGCTAACATTTCGGCATTCCCCAGCCAATCAGAGGCAGGATAAGGTCTTGGGATATTTAATCCCCTGCCATCTCAATATTGGACCATTTCAATTCTGTGAAAAGGGGCCAATATTGAAGATCGCTGGATTGAACATTTAACTGAGACGGTTACTGCACAATGTCTACATCCGCCGAGGAGGTCATGTTTGGGCAGGGGTTTGTGTGACTGTCTGACTATTAGCAGGATTACACAATGAAAACTTGATGGTTTCTCATGAAACTTGGGAGGGATGGGTTTGGGTTTGAAAAGGGATGAATCCATCATATTTTGGTATTAATGCCGGTATAAGGGCAGAGTGATGGGGATTGTTGAAAAGAGACAAAATGATGAGTGCAAGCAGGATGGAGTGGGCGGAGAGGAGTATCAAAAGTTATCCGTGACAGAGATAGATAGAGAGCAGCAAGAGAGAAGGGAAAGGTTTACAAGATGTTGGTGAGAGCAGCTCGGGTGTATTGTTTAGAGACGTGGCTCTGACCAAAAGACAGGAGGCAGAGTTGAAGATTTTAAGATTTTCTTTGGGAGTTACGAAGATGAACAGGATTAAAAACGAGCACATCAGAGTTACAGTCCAGGTTAGATGTTTTGGAGAATAAGTAAGAGAGGCCAGATTGAGATGGTTTGGACACGTGAAGAGGAGGGATAGTGGATCTATTGGTGGAAGGATGCTGGAGATGGAGCTCCCAGGAAGGAGAAAAAGGGAAAAACCAAAGAGTTGGTTTCTGTATGTGGTGAAAGAGGACATGCAGTTGGTTTGCGTGTCAGAGGAAGATGCAGAGGACAGGGCAAGAAACAGATGATCTGCCACTAAAGGGAATAGCCGAATGAAAAAGAAGAAGAAGAAGAAAAAGAATTGCAGAGTCTTCTTAGATACCTTTAACATTGTAAGACAGGTCTTTTGGACGCATATTTGACATATTACCATGAAACTAGGTGGAGGCTTGGGCCATGTTTTGAACATATCATCAAATTTTTGAGCCACGTCCAGAAGAGACCTGTCAATATTGAAGTGTTGTTTTTTCTTGAATAATGTCCAATTTATAATGACACTAATGGGATTCCAAAGTGATTGTAGTTTTTCAGGACATGATGAGGGTCAAACAATCATGGGACTATAGCTTTTAGGTGCGGTGAAAAAATGAGGGACTGCTGAGGCGGTGGTCTGCCCTCTCTTAGTAAGGTCTGTGATCTTGTACTTGCTTGAGTCAAAAAAAACCTCACTGACCGATTCCATATGTATTCCCAGGCAGCAGATTTCCAATGCCCCGTGAATGCAGCTTGTTATGATTGTCATAAATGCTTTGGTGATGTAACAGAGATATAATAGACCTGAGGGGTTCATCAGCAGCTGTTGTTTTATCAGAAGCAGACACGCGGGCCCACCTGCTGGGAGCGATTATCTGAGGAGAAAACTGTATATCCACATGGATATACAGTGCTATTTTTCTCTAAAGCTGTGATCCCTCGGTGTAGGCAGTCCGTGTCTGATGTCAGTGCTGTGATCCCTGTGAAGCTCTTCCACACATTATAAAAGGTTCAAAGGAGCAGAGGCGAAGTTTGTGAAGTTCTAGCCTCCACTCTTTGTCTGTGTGTCTTGTCAGTGGAGACAGATTTTTCTCAGGTCAGAGTCTCGGCTGTGCTCAAAAGGTGGCAGAGTTTAATTTAGCCTGGAAACCTGAGCCTCGGCCTCCTCTGACAGCTCCTTCCGTGGACCCGGAACCTAGTCATAGCAAGCAGAATGCTGAGATTTGTGGGTGTGAAAGACTTCATGTACCTTAAGTTAGCTGCTTACTATTGCTAAACAAAGGGGAGATTATAACGGCGCACACTTGTTCGTAGGAGGACTGCTTGTGTAAAAAGATCCTGTCCTGGAGACCAAATATAACCTGTAATGTATTTGCAAATGTGTGTTACTGCACACTTACATTATGTATTTAACTGTGTCTTTATGTAATATGCATGTGATTGTGGTCATTATACGACATGGTATCGATCTGTCAATCACATGGACCAATAATCCAGGCTATTTGAAATGACTACACACACACGAATACACACATACACTCTTTTCACACACAACGCACACTTTTCAGCATACGCATTAGAACAAACACTCATTTACAGAAAGGATTTAAAGTCCCTTCAGCTTTTGAAGCTTTATCATTTAAAAAGGAATAGACTTTGTTGCCATTATTATTATTATTACTATTATTATTATTATTATTATTATTATTGTTATAATTATTGTATTTATGATTATTATTATTATTGTCGTTCTGTTTGGTTAATATTTTTTGCATCAACTTTTGGGTTTCTGACAGTCTAGTCATGCTTTTGTACATGAAACTGATCCTCTGTGGTGAGCCCTAAGGGAACAGCCTAACAGCCAAAAGGAGAAGAAGACTCTCTCTCTCTCTCTCTCTCTCTCTCTCTCTCTCTCTCTCTCGCTCTCTTTCTCTCTCTCTCTCTTTCTCTCTCTCTCTTTCTCTCTCACCTGCAGGTGTCAATGATAGCTTTAATGGTTGTGTATCCTATATGTGCTGACAGCTGGGATAGGCTCCACCCTCCCTGCAAACCTGAACAGGATAATGGATGGATGAATGGATGAATGGATGAATGGATGGATGGATGAATGGATGAATGGATGAATGGATGAATGTACGAATGGATGAATGGATGGATCAAAATTCTTTCGATGTCTAGGCTATTGAATTTTAGTGCTCTATTATCCAACTTAAGCACACCATATTTGTAAATTATTATTATTTTCAATATCATAAAATGTGAGTTCAAGCCCCTGAACACTTCCTCAAATTAGGCCTATGCTTTCGCCCCGAACAGCAAGGGTATATCCCCGAAAAGTCCCCAATCTCATTCGTTGTACGAGCATACCCCTTATTTAACTCCTCAAATTGAATTTGAATTATCATTTCCAAGGTATTTTTAATGAGAAAAAAATTCCCAAAAGAGCATAATATGAACTATTAGTTTAAATATTGGTAAATAATGATATAGACAAGACAGATCTCCTCGAGTCGGATGACAGTTGATAAATAATACTGAAAAATTTTGGATGTAAAGCTCCCCCTAGTTTTGGAAATATACCCCGACCTTTCCCAAATCAATCCAGGTCTTCCTCTCACTAAAGTCTTTTGGCGCATAAAAAAACAAAACTTTTAGAGTAAAACACAATGTATGCTAGATAGATATCCTCGAGTCCATTCATATGCACCTAATTTGGAAAAAATCTGACCAATGCTTGAGTACTTACAGCCCAAAAACTTTTGTCAGTAGAGCTCCCCCTAGTGCCAGAAACATGCAATCGATATCGACCCAAATAAATTCAGTTCTTCCTCACACAAAGCTGTATGTGCGCATAGTAAGGATCCATACCATAGTTTTTTGAGTTATGTACAGAGAACTGTGTTTTGGTAAGGTGAACTACTACAGTGAAATAGGATATATACAAGACAGATCTCCTTGATTCGATTCATTAGCAACAAATTTGGACTTAATCGGACCAATGGTTGAGAAATTATGGCCAAGAACATTTGGAGCTAAAACTCCGCTTTATTATTGGATATATACAACCAACCTAAATCCAATATCAATCCAGTTTTTCCTCGCACTAAAATAACAAAATGATCCATGCTATAGTTTTTTTGAGTTAGCGCTTTAAAATGAAGGATCTGCAGTGGCGGAAGCAGACACGGCGGCGGCAATGACCATTCCATAATATCCTGGACTTTTTGAGGATATGATAATTAGACAAATTATGGGGTTTCCTCTTCTACATTTTTTATAAGAGTGGAAAGTGCTTCCTAACAGCAGTGTCCTTAAATGCCATCCACTGCGGGAGATTTGGGATCTAAATCACTCGTGCGCAGAAGAGAGCAATTTTCTTTAATAGTAGTTGATGTATTTAAAATTACCTTTTTGAAACGGTCTTTCCTTTCTTACAAATAAGTCCCACATCATGCAGCTGCCGTCTCCAATCTCTGAAACTACAAAACAAACTAAAATTCAACGCGTGTTTGTTTTGGGTTTTTACAGCAAGGTAAGGCTGTTCTCCCACTCTGCTAGGGGGAAAATACTAAATGGTTGAACACACACATGTTTCTCCAGCACAATGCTGAGGTAGGAGGAAGTGTAACATGTTTGCTTCTCTCTTTGCACAGAGAGTCAATCTTCCTCCGTCACTGCCTCCTGGAACGCCTGAAACATGGCACAGTAAGTGTAACATATCCACAAAAACTCACTCATGAATAATCATTTATTATCAATGATAATAATAATGAGAAGAATTAGTAGTGAACATTAGAGTGATAAATTTCAAAGGCTTCACCATAGACACTTTTTGTGTAGAAATAGCTGTGAAATCTACACTCCTCTAACTAATAACTGATAATATAGTGTAGGAAATGATTACAGTAATTGATCATACACTGTACAGTTATCACAATCAATAATTACCTGAAGGACATGTGTTACAGGAACTTCGTTTGATTCTTGCTGGTGTCTATTCTGTGTCTATCATGCGTTCACATTTGACTGTAGCGTTCAGAGGATGCAGAAGAAGACCAGCACCATGTCCCTGACCATCTCCTCTTCCTCCTCTGCATCATCCTCTCGAGAGTTCTCCTCCTCTTCCTCCACATCCTCCACCCTCCTCGCTCAGAGACACTCCAGCCTGGTGCAGCCTCTGAGTGTCAGCCCTCAGACGGTAAAGACACTCGATCCAATAAAAATAGATAATAGTTTTTTTTCCATGTATAAAATATGCCAGATGGGATTTATACAGGTATATTTGGTATATGTAAAGTACGCCTTAATACATGTGTGGAAGAGATATTTAATAAATCATCAAATGAGTAAAAATATTATCAATTAAGTTCAATTAAACCCATTATTTTCCATGTTCCATCTACAACCAGCAGTACTCAGGGAATGGAGTGGCTCCTACTTTTGTCAAGGTAAAATACTTTGATTCTACAGTCACATATAAACAAAGATGGGGTAAAATTACACATATAATCAGCACATTTTTCCCCTGTTTAAATGAAAGTTAACTGATTTTGACGAAATCCTCTTCCATCTGTGCTTCATCACCTCGGACAGTGCCTTCATGACGTGTCCACAGTGAAGGGTCAGCTGGTGGTCCTGGAGTGCAGACTGAGGGGGACGCCTCCACTGCAGGTTATCTGGTACAGAGAGGAGGAACAAGTGCTGGACTCAGATGATTTTAGGATACTGCGCAAGAGTGAGTGCGTTCGACAGGGGAGGGTGATTTTTTTTACTTTAGGTTCTAATCATAGCAAACAAATGAAAAGTGGTTGAATAATATGATGATAATCAATGAACATAAAGTTTTCTATAGTTCATGGTTTCAGAATCTTACAGAAGGATAGTGAAGTGTGCTTTAACAAAAAAACATATATCTGGCGAAAATACTACATGAAATTAAAATGTATTCAACTCTAATAAACACTTAAATTTTAAGCTGCAGAAGAAACAGGATTCTTGTGTATTTATTTGTTGATTAAATAGGATTTATATGATGTCGATCATTTTGATTTACACAGAAATGACTTTTGTTTCTGTGTTTTCTCAGAAGCCAGCTCTGCGTCAGTGCCAGGTGAGTGCAGGATACTTATCTGCATATGATATGGAAGAGGGGTGGAAGTGGAATTATATCCAGGAAGTTCCAAGATTATTTAAAACATAGCAAAGAAAAAAAGGATTTGTATTGGTTTTTTCTCTATTTTGTCATAGTTTTCATTTATATGCTGGTTAATGTATTCTATTGTTCTTAAATGAAAATGAATTTAATGAAGGATTTAAGGATTTATTTTTCCTTCTTTTAAAGAGTCACCTATTAAAGTGTTTTGAGGAATACAAGTATTAAGTGAAACATTCTGATTTTGTAATAGACATTATGTTTAAATACTAACTTTAGTGCTCAAAATTATTGTTTGTGTATGGTGCGAATTTACTGACTGGTTGTTTCCAGCTACATCAGCCATGAAGTTTTACACTAAATGTGTCTTAAATGTTAAACAACACTGAAAACTGATGCACTCTTACGGAAGTAATGTAAAACGACCTTGCTGATTCAGCAATTACGTCCTTTTAACAGGGAATTTATATTTTGCTTATACATTTTTTATTCGTTACCTCGTGTTTTGTTTTTTTCTAAAACCATGCAAAACTCTATGCCTTAAAATTGATCATTTACACATCCTGAGAACTTCACTACACTCAAAAAATTATTGCGTATTTCCTGTGACAGTAACAGACGGCACAGGTTTGATGATGTCTTTGATGAATAGCTACATGGGTGTTCTTCCTCTGCAGAGGAGCTGTGCACACTGGTGATCACTGAGGCCTTTCCAGAAGACTCTGGCTTGTTTAAATGTGTGGCCCTTAACTCCTTCGGCACCGTCTCCTGCTCAGCATTCCTTGAGGTTTACAATGGTTGGTCCATAAATATATTATAATAGTGAATCAATAATCTGTCTTGCTTTTACAACTATTCATGCCTTGCTGTGTATTACTCTATGCAGACCTGGAGGAGCAGCTGGAGATGCAGGCCGTCCATCAGCATGAAGCAGGTTCCTTAACACAGGAAAAGGAGGCAGCGTTCATACAGGACACCACCTCCTCTGAAATGAGCAGCGAGACTTTTCCCTCTGAGCTGCTGGACTCTGTGAACCTCCCTCCTCCTGAGTGGCCTGAGAGCCCTCTAGAAGATAACAGCCTTGTGACAGAGTGAGTAGATGGTGCACACAAACACACACACACACATGCTCGTCTGAGTCATTGGGTATCTTTAAAATTAACACTGACCTGACATCTAGTTTTTTTGCACATTATGCCTATTACTTGTTTATGCTGATAGATTATGTATGACAGCCAACAAGAAAAAAGTGTTTGTATTTTTTTGCCCTCAATCTCTCACATGGAGAAATGACCTCTGACCTTGTTATTTTTACTTTGCGACACAGACAGTGTAGCACTTCATGCCTCTCCAGTCTGCAGTGCGGTCCTTATTCATCAGTCAAATGGTTCATAGTATTCTCACATCATTTTTGAATTCTGAATTTTTGAATTCTAAAGAAAAATATATTGGTATATAGGGGTTAGAAGAGTATCTATAAATCATTCATTACTTAACCTATAAGAACATTTCCTTTTTTGGGTATAGTTTTTTTCTAACTTTTAGTAGCTAATTGCTGTAATCCCTGTGTATTTCCAGAGGAGGACGCTGTAGTGGTATTGTTAAATTGTAGAAAGAGCTGATTCGCTTTCTTCCTTTCTTTCTTTCTTTCTTCTTTTTATCCATTGGAACTTGAAAGTATTGATGAGGATGCTATATCAGTTAGGTCTATCAATCTTAACCCATAAGGACCCAGAACCATTTCTCATTATAGGAAGATTTTGGGGGATATAAAATCAACCAAATCAAACAGAACATGGAACATATTTATGAAATAATTTTATTAAATTATTATATTATTATTATTAAATGCTGCTCCAAGTCATAGTAATCTATACTAATGTATCTGCTAATATATATATATATATATATATATATATATTAGACTATTTCACCAACTAGTTATATATATATACATTTTTTATTCTTTTTATTTTTTTCAATGTTTCTGGTCAAAACAGATTAAATTTAATTCTCAGGAATGATCAAATCTGCAAAATTTGTCCGACGCGATTTAAAAATTAAAAATAAAGCTTTATAAGTAGTTTCCTCTGTATTTCAACAGTTTGTAACACCATGATTACCATTGGTGAAATCAAATGACTTCATATCATCAAACTTAGGGGCTCGAGCTTTTGAAAACCCCACCAATCAGCTGAATGCGCGCGACCCTGTCTGTCCTCTTACGTGCGCGCGCTGTCATCTGTTGCAGTCCTGCCTCGCGCCCGCTGTCTCACAGGGACAGTCCAATCTAATTCACTGACATCTATGGCCAACGTCTGAAGAAACGAGCAGGGAGGTAAGAAATTACCCTCTTGGTCTTCAGGCGGCTGTGTTCTAACCTCCAGAATATCTTTATGTGACTTCAGCTAATGTTTTTACACGCTAGTTTTCTTTCCTCTCCTCTTTTAAAGGGGAAAGTAAATGTCGACCACTTGTCAATGTTCCCATCACAAACTTGCTAATAGTTTAAACAAAGTCTGCAAAAGTAGTTTTTACTGCAAAAGAAATACACCGATTTACACGTTTTGATGCTGTTACACCAACAAGTGTGTATTTTTAGATTCTGACGTCGAGTCTTCCTATACCGAGCTTGTATGTGATATTAAGAATTTACTTTAATGTGCGGCTTTCAGGGACCCTCCATAAACGAAATATTGCATGTGACTAATTTGGACAAGCAATCATATTAAAAAGATATTCCTCTAATCATGATGCAGCTTTGGTTACATTCTTTACTGGAATACACTGTGTTTAATATTATTTCAACAAATACACGGTTGTTGGAAAACCTCAGACACGAGTGATTGTTAAGATTGTTAGTTTGGGTACATTCTTTACTGCATTACACTGTGTTTAATATTATTTCAACAAATACACGGTTGTTGAAAAACCTCAGACACGAGTGATTGTTAAGTAACAATATTAGGTACATTTCATCTCTTGAAGTTTTATATTTGTGGAGTCTGATGCAGCTCAGTGAGTGTATGTCCAACTTCACTTTCATACTGTCAGTGTTTCATGACGTAAAGTATGGCCGGCTCGGTCTAATGTATCCTCTCTATATCAGTGTCTGGGGTTTATGAGCTCATCTGTAATATGAAGTGCAGACATGGCGTCTATGTCCTTCATAAACCCCCCTAGCTCTCTGCTGCTAACAACAACAGTTGTTCACAAACTGTGGGCAGAGGTCTGGTTGTTAAGGTCATATTCAAGTTCTCTGGCTTACTGGCTGATTATGTCCTTGATTTGATTATTTGATAAAGAGGAACTGGATAATCTGTAAGGATTGGTGCCTCTGCTGGTTGGTACTTCTATTTAAAATAATAACAACAATCTCTGAATAATAATGAGAAGACATATTAAGTAAACCTGTGTTTTTTTCCCCTGAGATTTAGTAATTATGGTTTATGTAAGGGACTATTTTTCAAGAGCCTTCTCTTCAACTCTGTCTGTTACCAAAATAGATAATGATAAAAAATACAATGTATGAAAACATACATTGTGTCAAAGTCGTCATGCAGATTGTGTGTGTGTGTGTGTGTGTGTGTGTGTACATTTTAATACGCTTGTGTATTAGAGGGGTTGTGTCTCCAGTAGGGTGTTTGCACCTGCCAGCTGATGTCCAAATTCCAAGACAAATATAGTTTTGCCCACTTAATGACACCAACACAAATGCACATACAAACTCTCGCACACGCACACACACACACACACATACCATCACAGTACAAAATATCATGAAGCATAAAGTACAATATACACAGACCAACACATTCACTAGTTCTGTGAACTGAACACAGGATAATACCAGTGTTTTATTTTGTTTTCAGGAAAAGGCTTAGGTGAGTATGATGATAAAATATGAAGGTATGGTTGCTATTGAAAATTGAAGGTGAAAACTGAGCATTCTATACCGACCCATGGGGTGATTTCTTAGGTTTCTGCTTGTATTCTTGCTTAATCATTCCTTGGATAGTCCTGATCCAGCATCAGTGCCATCTCAATCATTCCATACCATTCCATTTTCTCTGGCTTATCTGGGGTCGGCTTGCATTGGCAGCCGGCTGAGAAGGGTATTTACAGACACTACACTCCCCAGCAACACTTTTCAGCCCAAACCGGGGGAACCCAGCAAGTTCCTAGGCTTGATAGTCCATTCAGCAAGTTCTGGGTCTACCCTGGGGTTATCTTCCAGTTGGACATGACTTGAAAACCTCTAAAGGGAGGCGTCTTGGAGGCATCCTGATCAGAAGCCCAAACCACCTTAACTAGATCCCTTGGATGCGAAAGAGCAGTGGTTCCACTGTGAGCTCCCTCCTTAGCTTGAAGTTGTTCTAGCTTAAGTTAACACGACAAGCTATTAGTTTCAGGGAAATAAATAGTCCGTAAGGAATACATCCAGACATGGAATTTGTGGATGTGAGAAAAATACAGAGACATTTTGGTAAAGGTTTTATCTTTTTTAGCGATGTTTTAGTCTCCTGTTGTCTTCTGTTCTCATCAACAATATTTAATGAGAATTTATTCATAGTTTGTGTTTAATGATGTCTGTGTAATCTTATTCGTCATCTGTTATCATCATTTTTATCATAGTTTTTGATAAGTAAATCACCACTAGGCATACACTGTTGTATGCCTAGGGCCAATAAATCGTTTTTTTTTACTGATATTTTCCCAACTCATTTGACCAATTACTGATGCCATTTATCCACGTATATTATTTCATGCTAATTGCCGGAAAACTATAACCTACCATACAGAGCACTACAGTCTATACTGTAATGAAATTAATTACTGATGCATTTTCTTACAGTTATGGACTCCTGAGTTTGAGTTGTTGAACAGTACAAAACTATGCACTGTCTGCAGATAAATTGTAATTTGAAAACATTCATCATAGTCTGTGATATCTGTGACTGACCACCTTGTAAAGTATAAGTTGATGACCGGGATGGGTGTGGTTAATTGCTAACCAGCACTGATATCTGCGCTTGACTAGTTGCAGATATCAGCCTCTTTTTCAGCTCTGTGTTAGGGCTGTGACAATGACGCATTATTGCAATACAGCGGTAATGTGACGCCTATCATGTGATAGAGCTCATTATGGACTTGAATCCTTTTTTTTCTGTGCGTTTCTTTTCTTGCTAGTTAAAGCTGCAGGAGTGTATAAGGTCCGTTTATATGTGGAACAGGACCTCGTTTTAGCTTGGAAGATAAGCGTACTTAGGCATCTCCTGTCACTGCTTGTGTCTCGCCACCTTCCTTATCAGGTGTAGGGCAACACTGTGACATCTCACATATGGCAATTTTGCCTCATACAACATGTTGGACGTAAGGGGTAGGCAAATGCAAGAGATACTGTGCATGCACAAGGTTTGGTTAACCCCCATTCACAATATTACAAAAGAGCCCATCAAAACCCAAGAGGACCTTGGGTATGGGCATTTATCGATTTGAAAAACAAAAAAAAACAAACTCGGGCATTGAGCTGATGAGATATTACCCGCCTGCCAGTCAGAATCTTAAGTCACAGAGTCACAGTCTTAACTAAGCGAGATGATCTACTATGACGTTTATAAATTGCTCAGATAATGTAGACTAGGGCTGAAACAATTCCTCGAATAATTTGAGTAACAGTTTAATAAAAAATGAATTAAAAAATTGTATAAATCTGGACAACTATTATGCGTACTTTGTTGTGGCGCGCTGCGCCCGCACCTAACCATTACGTCACGTACACCCTACTACAGACCACAAATAATGAGTGGCTGTCTGATAAGTATAAATGTAATAAACTCTCTTCAAGGCGTTTTATAAATTTAAGTTATTATTATAATTATTACAGGTCACCTCTTATCCTCTTACTTGTCACCCTCCGGACCGGGGTCTCCCAAGAGACTCACCTCACCCGGTGAACGGAGGTAAACGAGGGGGATAACATATCTTTTAAGGTCAATCTTTCTAGGATTGCCCTTTTTCATCCGCTTAATATTTCTAAAATACGGCACATTCTGTTGCACAAAGATGCAGAAAAACTAGTTCAGGCATTTGTTAGTTCGAGGCTGGGTTACTGCAATGCCCTACTAGCAGGCGGTCTCAATAAATCTCTGAAGCTAATCCGAAACGCTGCTGCACGTGTGCTGAGCCAAACCAGGTTAAGAGAACATATCTCTCCTGTATTATCTTCTCTGCATTGGATCCCGGTAAAATCTAGAATCAAATTCAAAATCCTTCTGCTCACATACAAAGCCCTTAATGGTCAAGCACCAACATATCTGAAAGAGCTCATAATTCCATATTGTCCAACCAGTGCATGCGGAGTAACTTGTAGTCCCTAGCGTCTCCAGAAGTAGAACGGGAGCCAGAGCCTTCAGCTGTCAGGCTCCTCTCCTGTGGAACCATCAGCCAGTCTGGGTTTGGGGGGCAGACACTCTCTCTACATTTGACAGTAAGCACAAAACTTTCCTTTATGTTAAAGCTTATAATTAAGGCTGGCCTGAGCTAGCTCTTAGCTATGCTGCTATAATGTAAGTTTAGACCGCTAGGGGATTATCCATGATGCACTGAGCTTTTCTCTCTTCCCCTCTCACTGTTCCTCTTTATACATCCCTCTCACTTTAATGCATGTTACTGGGTAAATGCATGTTAATGGATTATTGCATGCTACTACCGGACTTCTTCCCTGGAGTTTTTGTGCTTTTTCACCCTGCAAGTTCATATGGTTGGTGGTTGCATCTGCTGTGGACCTGCTAAATGCCCAATGATTACAATATAATAATGATGATGATAACAATTATTATTATTGTTATTGTATAGTATTTTAACATAAGCTATTGCTAAATATTATATTACAATTATTGGTACGATCAACCTGGGATCCCCGATGCCACCACTGCCCCGACCCTGGAGAAGCGGACGAAAGTGGATTACCAAAGCTGATATCATTGCTGCTTTTTCCCACGTCTGTCTGACTCTCTCTCTGTCTCTCTGTTTCGGTTTCTCTCCCTCTTGGTTTCTCTCTCTCTCTTTTCAAACCCAACCGGTCATTGTAGTAGGCCGTCTACTCTGAATCTTGGATCAGCTCGAGGTTTCTGCCCATTAAAAGGAATTTTTGTCCCTCCACTGTTGCCAGGGTACTTGCTCACGGAGGAATTTGTTGGGTCTCTGTAAGATAATTACATAAAGACTTTGGTCTAGACCTGCTCTTCCTGGAAAGCACCCTGAAACCGTTGTTGTGAATTGGCGCTATATAGATAAAGATTGATTGAATAAAGGTTGCCGGACAAGCTAACTTCCTGACACTTCATCATCACTGACTGGGAGATACAGTCTGGGCTGCTCCTTCCTCCAGCACTGATGCAGATATAAAAGCGGGCGTGGAAAAAGTGTTGAACGTGTCACACAAACTTGCGGACACTGATTGTTGCCACAGTTTGTGCAAGGCTAATTAACTCATTGGTGCTCCGGACTAGAAGAAAAAAACCCTCTTGCATTTCTTACAGTTTTGCCTTTTTACTTGTGAACAGTGAGATTTTCGAGGCAACGTTCTTATTTGGTCTTAGACTATTTGGTCTAGATTCTAGGCAGACTGTTTCACCAATTTCACTACTCAGTCCAAGCATTAGTTCCAGCTTTTGTTTAGACCAAACCTGTGTTATGCCTGCATGGGAAAGGCTGAAGAAACCGTGATCAAGTGTGTAAGTATTTTAGTGTGAGAGAGACTTTTATTGCCAGCACGCTCCTGCGTATCCCAGGCTACTTGGTTGTCATGGGAACAGTATTTTTTTCCTGGAGGACCTACTAGACTTGGTATTAAAGAAAGAATACTACTGACTGAGGTTAATTGGAACAGACCTTGTCTCAATAGTCTGATGGCAGCTGGACTGGAGATATATATATATATATATATATATATATATATATATATATATATATATATATATATTTCATAAATAGCCCCAGCCTATCAATGCATTTACTTAGCGCTTGCCATCATTTTTGGTGAATGGCATATTGTTCTATTATGCTACTGCTCTCATTCAGCGACTATGTCAGATTTGTGCCTGTGTACCTCTCAGAGGATTCTGTCACAGTCACATAGCCTAAGGTGGCCTAGATGGCACACTTGAATGCAAAAGCAATAACACAAATGTGAAAGCCAAAAATGGAAGTAGTGACAGCGGATTTCCACCCCTCCATGGTGAGGGTATCTTTGATAACTCGTTGGTAATTTTGATATTTTCCTGTTCATAAAGGTCTTGCAAATACTTATACTGAAGTGGCTTCATGAGGGGATTTCATAGATGGGCACAAGCGCTTTCTCCATATTTTTAAACGCATTTTTTTCCCCAAATGAGTGTGAACTTTTTTGCAGAAATAAACGCAACAATAGAGTTGGACTCTGATTCTGCTTCAGTCCATCACGTCATAGTGATGTTGCCGCACCAAGATTTAGACTATTCAAACTTTTATCGTAGCTTAGATTTTGATTTAAAAAAAAGAAAGTGTGGGGCTTTAAAAACAGTATTTCACATTATTATTCAACTTTGGAATTAATGTTTTGGGTTGGTTACACCACAGCGGATCATCTGTTTCTTACAGATCTTACCCTGTCCTCAGCATCTTCCTCTGTCACACCAACCAACTGCATTCCTCTTTCACCACATAAAGAAAGCTCCTCTTTGATTTTCCCCATATCTGGCATCCTTCTACCAATATATCCACCATCCCTTCTTTGTTCATGCCCAAACCATCTCCCTGTAAACTCTCGACAATGTCTGATGTGCTGCTTTCCAATCTTATCCATCCTCGTCACTCCCAAAAATCTGAGCGTCTTCAATCATCTACAATCTAGATGATGTAGACTTTACATCCTCTGCCACCTCCAGCTCTGCCTCCTGTCTTTTGGTCATTGCCACCATCACTAAACTAAACAGTAGAGCTGGTATCACTACCGTCTTGTAAACCTTTCTGTTCCCTTTTTCTGCTACTCTTCTGTCACAGATAACTCCTGTTATTTCTTCATCCACTTCACTCTGCCTGCTTGCTTATTCAACTCTTTTCCACACTCCTCTTTGCTGTGAACAGTTGACTGCAAAATATCAACCTGTACTTCTTGCCTCCTCACCTTTCCACCTGCCTGCTTTTCATTCAAACAAGTATTCTGTCTTGCTGCGACTGACATGCATTCCTATTCTATCCATCGCATACCTCCACCTCTCCTGGCTTTTGTCAGCATTCCTCTTCAACCTCCATGATCTCACTACAATGTCACCCGCAAATATCATAGTCCACAGGGACTCCTGTCTGACCTCAACTGTCAGCCTGTCCATCACCAATGCAAACCAGAAGGGGCTAAAAGCGATCCTTGATGCAGTCCCACATCCACCTTGGACCCATTCATCACTCCTACTGCACACCCACCAGTGTTTTAATGCTTTCATACTTACTAACTATAATATCTTCTGATCAAATATTTTCTGTCTGGAGTTAAAAAAGAACAAACAAGCACATAAAGACATTCAACCCTTTGATCACCAATCATATCTACGATCAGAGACTTTAGACATAAAGATTATTTTCAACTGGTTTCAACAAAGTCAGATACCTCTCAAAAGAAAAATCCACTTTCACTGATGCTCACAAATCGTCATCACTTTTCCGACGACCTAGCTTCATCTATTTGTTCCCAGATCTTAATTGCCCAACAGCTTTATATTGCTGTAGTTTCTACAGCTCTGATCATCACCCCTGTTCTTGACAATTGGCCCAATTACTAATTTCCTGGGCTCCTCAGAAATCATGATTATAACAATAATAATCATTTTTTCACATTTTAGGCACATTTGATTTTTGACTATTTACTAAAATTTGCTAACATGTCTGTTTCTGTCTGCCAGTTTTCCAGAGCCTCAGCCGTTCGACCACTCCTCTGAAGAACTCTTTGCTCACAGCGTGGAGGAGAGCTGCCTGAGCTCAGAGGGAAAAGGATCAACTGAGGTCCCTGTTGTAGCCTGCACACCCAGCCCACCCCACCCAGCTTCAGCACTTCCACCAACTAAAGTCAAAGAGACAAACCAAACATCTAACCTTTTCACTCCAAGCAAGCTCAGCTTCACTGTAAGGAAACTTCCTTTTCCTCTATTTTTTTTCCTGCTATCATAATTAAATGCCGTTTTATGCGAGATGGTATGTCATGTTTAGTGTTTCAAAAGCTGATAGATAAGTAAAACAAGATAGAGAGTACAGCATCTGTATCTTGTGGACTTTACATATATTTACCTATATTGTAAGTGTCTATTGAGGCGGTGATCGCTGTGGCAATTATTTTAAATGTTTTAGTTTTATTTACACAGGGCATTTGTTGACAAGAACACACTTTCCTCAGCTATGATCCTCTTTAATGGCACTTAGAAAACAGCATCCTCAACAAATGTAAATGTTTTTCAACATCTCTTCATTAAACTTTGAAAATGAAAAAATCCACCTTTTATTCACTTATTTTTTTCTAAAAGTGTGTGTCCTCTCCTTTACAGTCCTCCCAGTCAGGAGGCGACAATATGAACCTATCAGACCTGCCTACCTTCACTCCCAGCACCTTCCCTCCCAGTGGCTTTAACTACGAGCGACCGAGGCATTTTATTCAGTCCCAGCCTTCTTTCCAGGCACCCAGCTATGAGAGTGTTGTGAGGGAGGCCCAGGAGAACCAGAACTACCTGCAACAGAAGCTCAACAGTCCCCAAAGCACTCCACTGGTTACAGAGACACAGACTCAAGCCCAATTTTTGTCAAATCAAGGTCAATCTTTTTCTCCAATTCAGTCATTGTCACTGTCACAGACCCAGTTTCAGTCTCTAAACCACAACCAGAGCCAAACCCAGTCTGCCTCACAGATGCAGGCCCAAAATCAGGCCAACGGCACCAGCAAGTCCTCTCCCTCCTCCTCCATTCTCAGCTCTCCTATTTCCACTCCAGCCTCCTCTGCTGCACCTCTTCTTTCATCCGCCACCCCGTTGCTGAATCCCTCTGATTCCTCAATCTCCTCCTCCTCTTTCCCCACCTCCTCATCCTCTTGCCCCCGTACCACCATGCGTTCCAGCATTACACTCACCCCCAGTGTCCCCAGTGCCATTGGGCTTGGCAGCGCCAGCCTGCCAGCAAATCAGGATACCATGTCGGCACCTGCTGCTTTCCTCTGCTCTGTGCTGCCATCTCAGTCTGCCTTCTCCCCTTTTTCCTCCTCCAAGATGTATCCGAACTCCAACCTTCCCCATCCATCCATCTCCCCGTCCCGGTCCCCACTGTCTCCCTCCAGTCCACTCCTTCCAATAAGAGCCGCTTCCTCTCCTTCCCCCTTGCCTAAGCAGTGTCTCCCCGTGTCCTCCTCTCTTCCTCTCTCTCCATCCTCCTCTCTCCCACAGCCCAACTCTCCTAACAGTCAGAACAGAGTACCACCAGCTCTGGTCTCCCCGCCCATCAGCTACAAGGGGACGCCAAACATGTGAGTCAAGTAGACCTCAGTTTGACATGCACAAGTTTAAAGTGAAAATGTTGTGTGTCAAACTCTCTGAATCGAGAAGGCAGTACTTTTTACTGTTTTGCAATGATATCTTAATATTGATATCATCATAAATTTGATTTGTACAGCATTTATCGAAACTACTGTTACATGATTTGTTCCAACAAATACATAAGCAGAGAGATGAAATACAGTGTAACCTATAAAAAAAAAAAACACACTATAATAAAATGGAAAAAAAGGGATGGTTGTTGTTTTGTTTTGTTTTGGGGTGTTTTGCTTAGAGTTGAGATAAAAATCCTCCATGTTTTAACTGTCTTTCAATTTTTGTTGCATGGAACAAAACAACCCCAATACAGGTTCAACAAAACAAAAAAGAAATACTTGATATGATAGCTCTAGGAAATTCGTCATCTAAAACCTTAGAAAGAAAAACTATTATATTTAACTATTCTTCTTGCTTTCTTCTTGTGCTCATTTTTAACTTTCATCTTCCCTCCTTTTCCCTCACTCCCTTTTCCCCAGCCTTACTAAACCCATCCTGAAGAAATCTGTTACCCCTCGGCCTTCTTCCTCTCGCTCCACAGATGAGGACATTCAGGGCTCTAAAGACGCCCTCATGCAGGATCTGGAGAAGAAACTGCGCTCAAAGGAGGCCAGGAGGAGAAACAGTCAGGTGTGTGAGTGTCTGTGTGTTCGTGTGTTTGTTAGTGAGTCTGTATGTTTCCTGTGTTGGAAGTGAAAGAATCATACATTTACTCCATTAAAGAACAACCGACACATATTCATATGCCCGACTCCAATTCACACTGGCACAGGGTGCGCCTGTTTGAACCTTACAGAATACATTCACTTTCAACAGAAACTGTCCTATGAGGAGCGAATTGCACGTCGGCTGCTGGGACCGGACAACGCCAACAACATGTTTGACCAAGAGAATCTCTCCGACTCTCAACTTGACCAGGTACAGTGACCTCTCACTTGGTCAACGGAAATCATAATCATTACAAAAATCCATCTGCATTTGTGTTGGCTTTCCTCCAAACCCCATTTGCTTTCATTTTGCTGTCAATTACACCCCCACATTATGACCATTAGTTAGTTTGAATGACTGCACAGGCAGGGACCCCCTCTTAGGGCCTCCTGATGGGCTCCCGAGCACAAAGCCCAGAAAAACTGGCAGCGGCCTCAGAGAGCTATCTCATGCTGCCGTTTTGACCAGTTATGTGTGTCTGTGTGAGCGCAGGATTGTTCTGTCAAAAATCCTCTGTAGCTCCCAGGGCTTTGCGCCTTCTATTCTCTCTCTTTCACGCAGACACAAAAAACTCTCGCACACACACAAACACACACGTCCTTTAAAGCCAGCGAGGTTTGTCAGTGGCTATTTCTAGCCTGCTTTCTGGGAAAAAGCCCCGTTCACTGGTGCCAACAGGTCCATTGTGTCAGGAGACACACAAACTTCTGACATTTGACAAGCTGTTGACCAGTACAGTTAGTTCAAACTTATGATTATCTCTGCTTTTTTTGATATCTTCTTTCTGTTTCAGTCCGATTCACCGGAGGGAAGACACACTGGTGGACTCTGGTAATTACATTCTTGCATCAGTCAACATTAGAACCATTAAAATTGATCTGTCCTCGACTCAATGCATAAACAATTACAATTACTCACTCCTGTAGCTGTCAAATAAAATCAATCGCTTCAAAATAGATTAACTGCACACTTTATTTCGATTTTAAAGTCTTCATGTATGAATGTGATATTGCATCGATTCGACTGAGTCATAATCAAACTGACCTTTTCAGTTGATGAATTCTCGAACATACAGAACTGCTTTCTGTAGAGTTCATGAAAATGTGGGAATTGTTGGAACAAATTGAGGTTTATTGACACTGGGAGGAAACAATTTAAGCAAAGAGTGAATGTCTGTAGAGTTCCATGACTTGACGAAATTAGAAACAATGATTAAAATTAAACCCAAGCAAGGACTTAATAGCTTTGTAACCCCAAAAATACGATTTAATATTTATAACTTGTTTTGAACTTAATTTAAATCGGTACCAAATAATATATTTTGGACTGTACTTGTTGCAGTCGTGTGTTTGGAAACTGTGTTCCATCTTTGCTTGCAAATGAGCGATTATTATGAGGATGCCCCTTTCATACTTTGTCATGAAACTTTCCCGTTACCCACAAACCCTGTGTGCAATGTTCTATTCAGGTGGGGTTTTTTTTTTACATTTCCTAGGTTTTTCTTGCAGAGTTGTACACTTTGAATTCAGAATAAGAACACATGTATTTGACTCTATGTCTGAACTTTAGATATATTGACGTGTAGTATTTTCAGTCAGATTGAATGTCACAAAGGAATTGCCACAACTTTTTTTGTAATCAGGTTTGTACATAAAATTCTCAAGACAGTGTTAATTTCAAATTTAGTCTGTTTTCAATTAATCCATACTTTAATAGTCTTATAATTATGTATTATCATGCATAACTTATAATTACTGCATATTATTCTCTGTCAGGAGAATCTAGTCCCTCATTCTGTAGCCATGTTACCAGAAAACCGTACCTGAGCAGGAGTCATCATTGATATGGTTGCTTGCATGCGAGCTGTCACTGCTGGAGTGTAAAATTCAGTCATTGAAAGTGAATAATGAATAAATAATGTCTCTGTGTCTCTGCAGGGGGAGACACCACTCAGGGACAGATGACAGGGCAAATGAGGGCCCAGCTATCCAGGAGAAATGCTACGCTCCTCGCTTCCTACAGATCCCTGCAGACCTCACTGTAGAGGAGGGACGCTTCTGTAGGATTGACTTCAAGGTGACTCCCTCACACACACGTATGCATTAAAACCAAGGTTTCAAATTTTGAAGCTCGAGTCAGTATTCCCAAAAAGGTCGGCGGCCCCCTCATAGAATAGAATAGCCTTTATTGTCATTGTACAGGGTACAACGGAAATATGGGGGCTCCAACCAATCGGTGCTGTTGAAAAGTATAAAAAACAAAGCTAAGCTAAACAACATTAATAAAGACACTTAAAGTATAATGTATTTAAAGTATTGCTGACACACAAAGGTAAACAAACTTAGAAAGAAATTGCATCTTCCCTCTTTTCTCAATGCAGGTGGGAGGTCTCCCTACACCTGACATCTGCTGGTATCTTGATGGGAAAGCCATTCGCCCAGACGACTACCATAAGTTGCTGGTGTGTGAAAAAGGGATGCACTCATTCATCATAGAGATCGTCACGGTGCACCACGCAGGAGTGTATGAGTGTGTGGCCCGAAACCGAGCGGGAGAGAGCAGATTTTCCATGAGGCTTGATGTGATAGGTAAAAATGTCATTACGTTTTTTGGCTGCACTATGGTTAAATTAATTTATGAATATTTCTAGATCATTAGCGAGTCAATCATTACCAGTCCAACTTGTATAAGCTGATATACACCAATCATCCATACAATTATAGCTACTGCCATATGAATAGAATAACGCTGATTATCTCCCGTCAGTGTTTATCGGCTGATTGACGTGAATTGGCAAGTGAAGCCTAGTCTGTGTTATCTGACGCTACAGACAAGCTGCTGTAGCACACATTGCTGAAAATGTTAGTGCTGGTTTTGATTGAAGTGTGTGCGAGCACACGGTTCATCGCAGATGTTGTGTTTTGATGGCCAAAAGGAGACCCAGACAATATTAGCAGATGTTTGTGTCAATATTAGAAATGTTGTGGCCTATTGTTGTATTTATTTAAACAGTTTCTTCTTCAGGAGGGAAAATTAAAACTCGTCTTTTTGCCTTCAGCCCAGGAGGCTCTCCGTCCTCCCACCTTTATCCAGAAGATGTCGAACTCCAGAGCTGTAGAGGGTGACACGATCAGGTTAGAGTGTAAAGTGGATGCGTCGCCTCCTCCACAGCTCTTCTGGAAGAAAGATAAAGACATGCTGCGTATTGACCCAAACAGAATGAGGTGGGTACCACACACCACTGCTGAACTGCACATCACACCTAGTAGTTGATGTGATAGTGATAGTGATGATGAAAATAAACCTTTGGATTTACAACCAACCAAGTATTTTATATTTTTCCAGAATGAGGATGTGTGATTCATATTAACACGGGAGAGTAAATTTTTCCCTTAGTTGTTAAGAATTTCCTCTCTGGTAGAAAAACCATGTAGGTAAAGTGTTGCTGCTCACACTGGGTGCAACCGTGTACTATTGATGGATTTAGAGCTGCAGAGAAAAGACATAATTGTTCTACGGTTTACTCAGAAAGTACAGTTATTGGCTTATAAAAGAGCAACAGATTAAAATGCCCTCACTTCCACCTCCTCGGCACAAAGCTCTGTGCTGTCTAGTCCTTTCAAAAAAATTCATAGGGTTTTAAGTGACAAGACTGCAAGAAAATCTAATTTTCACTATTGCGTCGGCATAACCTGTCTTAATCTGCCACCGATTGGCTCCACATGATGATGATGATCCTCATGCTGCCCCACAAAAAAACTTCCAACAACGTGAGAAATGTCATTGTTGCAACTAACCATCAACTAATTGTGCGTTTCCTCTCACCTCCCCAGAGCCTTATAGGCGTACGTACCGTCACATCGCTGTTTGAGTCACTCTTGCTCTGTAATCGCCATCCTTTTCAGCAGCAGCAGCTTTCACATCAAACTGCTGAACAACGTGTAGCAAATTCTGAGCAAAACACAGCTGGATTATTAAATAAGAAATTATTCATACAATAAGTTGATTTTGGGTGACTTGGTGAGTTTCTGCTGCCTCCAAAATAAAAAGATAAAATCTGATATTGCAGTCGTGCTGATGGGCCAGTGAAGCTGTGAGATTCCCATCCTTCATCAATTTTTCCCCACGTAGAAAAAGCTCCATGGTTTAATGTGTTGATCTTTACTATTATTAAAGCTTCCAGTGGATCATTAAATCCTGTAAATCTTATCCGTTATGGGTAGAATTGTATCTTCAATGTAAATATCTCCCTATTAAATAGCTGATCATGTATTTTATTCCCACTGGACAATGTTCACAACACTTTATATTAGTTTTATTCTTTTCATCCAGTTAATGAAGATTTGACTATATCTTTGTATCTCCAGTCTGTATCAGGATGGCTCCGGCCGCCAGTGCCTGTTGATAGAGAGGATGATGAAGTCTGATGCCGGCTGGTACACCCTCTCCGCCATCAATGTGGCGGGCATGTCCACATGCAACGCCAGGCTGGATGTAAGCAGTAAGTCAACTGTGTGATCGACCTTTACCTTAAAGGACCCATCTCTGCTATCTGTTGTATGAAGTGGCCCGCTGGTTACCATAGTGACCCGGGCTGTAACATAGAACAGCAAATGGAGAATGTTATGCCCTCAATGCTACAGTGAATCCAGCTCTACAGCCTGGATCACAGTAAACAAACGGCGTATTATGTGATGGAGTGGAAACTTGAATATACTACTGGAGAACACTGCATCATCATGGAGTCAGAGAGAGAGAGAGCTCAGCAGAAGAATATACAACACAGCTATTAGGTTTCTGCTCGATCACATAACACGCCATCTGCTCGGTGGAGGGGGACTGTAAAGTACCCGACCCTCTGACCCGAGCTCAACCATGTGTCTCAGGAGGAAACCTGAAAGTGAATGTGGACCTCTTCAATTGAGGAGAGATGTATTACAGTGTGTGAGTTCATATCAAATATTTAACTATCACACAGAGGAGCCGGAGTCATTAGTGGAAGAAGACACACTTCACTTGGTGTGGATGTGAGTGGTTTCTATAGATGCTGAAAAAGTTGTGGTTCAGTTATTCTGCAGTTTTGAGTGAACACAGAGTTGTTCTTGGCGACCTTCTTTCAGATGTCACTCTTTTTTCGACTGAGACGTGACAGGTTTCCAACAGGATTTGGTGCAGATCGGGATTTCTTCTTTTAACTTTCTTTACCTTTGTTAGGTGGGATGGTATTTTAGTTTGACATTTTATTTAGTTTCTCAAACATGTATCATGATGGGAGAAAAATATCAAGCATTTTTATGAGGTTGGTATCTGTGAGTGTGCAATTTGGTGCAGATCCAAATAAAAAAATGGATCCACCGCAACGTGTCTAATGGGCATTGGCAGATGTTGTCTTACAGTTTTACAACTGATTTATTATTTTCTCCCACAACAAATGAAATGAGGTTAGGACTATGGAAAGACTCAACAATTCAACATTCTTGCGATATGCCATCAACGTGGGATATGAGTCATTATGAATGGTTTATTCTTTTTCTCAATGAAATAAGTGTATTATTATATTTTATTTTGCATTTTATGTTTGTTTATAATTTGTATCTTTTGATAATATAAATAGTGATTGATTACAATTAACTAAATACAGTTAGCATACAGTTTAACTCTGAAGAATGCATAAGCCTCGGGTTGAACCCATTTCAGTTCCATATGTGATGCTTAGCCTCGCTGACCTGTTTTCTGGCGTAGAGGTGGAAGAATTATTTTGCCAGCATGAGAGGAATGTTTAGCCTCTACCAGTGAAATCTGATGATGCTGTCGGAACTGTTAGTCATATTACTATTATAATTAAATAGTAGTGTGTGCAGCCGTGTTGGACAAATGCTGCGTTAACACTGCAGTGAGAGGTTCCATATCTATATATAAATGTAAAATATAACATCACCATAACAAAAACTGCAATATATGAAAGTAAACTACCAGGTGCTCTGTAAAGGGATTGCACCTGAAGGTAACTTTGAATTCACCACCTCCTCTCTCTCTCTCTCTCTCCCTCTCCCCCTCTCCCCCCTCAGCTCGTACAGCCCCGCCCATGAAGACAGCTCCTCCCGGCTCGAAGGCGCTGAAGCTGCTGTCGTCTCTGAGCAAAGTCCCTTCTCTGACCGTGGAGGGTCCCGCCCAGCACACCGCCCCGCTGTATGAGAGCGAGGAGCTGTAGAGCCACCGTTCACTCCTTCAGATCACTCTCATACATTGAACTGTCAAACTGAGCCAGAGCCTATGTCCACTGACACATCCAGACAGATGTAGTATTAATCACGCTTTGGTTCAGTATGCAGAGAAACAACAGACAGAGTAACTTTTGAGGTTAGCCTTTTGAGTAAGGTGGATGTCATTTTTCTCCTAGTAATTGTTTGTTTGTTTTGAACCCCACCCATAAGGAGAGAGATCTTTCCACTACCTGGTCTCACCTCACATTGTCCATCTGCTGATGTTTGTCCTCGCTGTGTCCTTCCTGTCTACTGAAGGCTGCAGAGCACATCTCTCATTCACGCTGTAAGCCTATGTTACTGTCCTGCTCAGGGATGTATTAATAGACCCGGATACAGCCGGGCAGAGTCAGACCTGCTGCCAGTTTGGCCTAAACTTCATACTGGTGGTCCAGAAACCTTTTCTCCACGGAGAACCGGTGTCAGGACGTCTCAAACAGCATGCAGTCGTTGGTATTCAGCCCTCTTGGTGGAAGCAGCTCACATATGAATGATTGTGCATTATCCCCTCTGTGATTTAACTACAGTTCCATCAATGCAAGAAATACTAGTCTGATCTGATCCCCTACCCAAACTCTAGTTAAAAGAGACTGTTTTCACAGATCCTCAGATTCTCTGCTGTGGTATAAATGAGCCTGATCCGTGTTTTTAAAGTTGTTTACTGAAGTTATTTATTTGAAGTTATCAGTGTTGTCCTTCAGTCCACATTTAGAAAACAGGCTGCCATCCTGATGCAGGACTGAACCCTCTGCACTGTAAACCCTCCAACACATGTAAGAGTTTACGTTTCAGCTCATCTGCAGTGCAGATAGGATGGATCTTTTTTTTCTTGATCATTAAGAAGTTCAGTTATCAGGAAAATGGCTGTCAGTATGCCAGCCTGAGCTCATCTTCTGAACCCTCCACTCAGAGCCGTGGTTGTCCTGCATATTGTGGAATCTTTTGATTAAGCCAGACGTGAACTTATCTCACAAAATCCAGAAAACAGCCTTCTCTGGTTCTAATATATTTTTGACTGAAAATGTATTTCTATTGCCCTGATGTTGGATCAGACAGGATTATCTGGAGGCTGCACACTGGCATTCTTTGGTCCTTTTTGTTTGGATTATAACCTGCAGGTATATGTGTGTTTTCTCTTCAGTACTGTTTGTTGTGTAAGAACTTCTACATATCACTGGATGAATGAGGAATAAAGTTTATGTGACCTAAACTCGGACTAGTCACATCATTGATCCCAGCATGGCACCCTCTGGTGGGGGCTTCAAAGCCTGTGTTTACGGTGTCATACAACAGACTAACGTGTGTTTCTGGAGTTGTTTTTGATGAAAACATTAGAAACTACATAATATCTAAATGAAGACTTTCTTCAGCTTCAGCTCCGGCCACAGTGACAACATCCCCCCAATCAGTCAGCCTCAAAACTGCAAGTGTCACAACCTTGTAGGCTCTCAGGAGCACACAGGTCTTCATGTGGATCAGTGTCTTACGTTTTGTCCTGGATCAGCCTCCTGTGCTTAAAACACTGTTAAGTCTCTCTGATATAGCTATGGTCTTGCTGCTTACATCCAGTAATATCATAGGTAAAAACTTGATTCTCATTGGTTGCTAAGAGTACATTATTTTCTGATTAGGGGATCCTACTAAGAAGCTCCAGTGAAACTTCACAACACAGGATGGTAACTTTAAAGCTCATACAACAGCTAGCTGTGCAGACTGCCCCCTCATTTACTCTGCAGGTTAGCACACAAGTGATCACCTGATTTCACATCAATGATGTCGGACATTTCATTTTTTTCCACAAATACAGTGTTGATGACTGAAAAGAGGCTTGGATAGATTTAGAATAACTCTTGTTTGGATAACATTCATTAGACACTGAATTTCAGGATGTAAAGCTCTGCCATGATGCCACAAACATGAGTAATTTATAAAAATGAATTACTTAAAAAATGGGTTTATTTCCATGGTAAGTCATTTTCTTTGTGCACCTATAGATGTTGGTAAACATGTCCGTATCCTAAATCCAAACATACCGATGCTACCAAATTATTAAACTTTGTTAACATTGATGCAAGGACACTTTCAAAACTCAGATACATTTTATTACTAAGATAACACAAACACAGTGATGTAAAAAACAATGTTATCAGAATCTAGAGATTTGACAATTAACGATTATAAATTTAAAAAAAGAAATATATTTTTTTTACACAACTAGTAAGTAACACGACTGACAACAATCTACGTTTAAGTCCAGCATGATCAGAGGACGGGCGGCACAGTTGTGCAGGGGGTAGATTTGGGGTTCACGTCCACTTCTGCGTAGCCTCTCTGTGTGGAGTTTGAATGTTCTTGCCGGGAACAATACTTCCCTCCCTCGGTCCAAAAACATGTAGTACAGCTGAATTGGTGACCCGGAGTTGCCTGTAGGTATGAAAGGGTGTCTGTTTCTGTGATGGAAGTCAGCTGAGAGACCCCCCCGACCTTGAACAGGATAAGCTGTTAAAGAAAATCGAAGATTAAAGTATATGGGTGAGTTTGGCTCAACTTTTGACGACTGAGATCAGCACATATAGACAAGAGCTGCAGTATGGAGGTGTTCCCGTTAACATCGCCGAGGACGATGAGTCATGTTGGTCCAACGTCTGTAATGGCGCCGTGACGTGCGCGGCGGCTCGTTGACTTTTACAACCTTTTTCAGGAGATAAAAGTGTTGTGAGTCCGTGAGGACCTGAAAGCTCTGCTCTGCTCATTTTCATGAATCAGATTTCTACGTCGCTCTCCTTGTCGTTGTCGTGGTCGCCATCGTAGAACTCATTGGCCGCCTCTGGCCTGAGAAGCAGAGATGATTGACAGCCAGTTATATACAGCAGCAGCACCTTTGGATTGTGTTATTTCAGGCACCGCCTTCTCACCTGGTGTAGTTCTCCTCGCCTCCCCGCTCGTCGGGGTCAGGCTCGTCGTTGCGTTCGTAGCTCAGCATGTCGGAGGGAACATCATGGATCTGGACGCTGGGCGCATGGTTAAGCATCTTCAAGTTTTCAAACACTGTCTGACGAATCTGCTCCAGGTACTGCACCGACCCACACGTGTAGACAGATAAAACTTTGATTTTAACTGATTCACTTCCTTTTCAAAGCATTTAATAAAACAGATACAGAATTTTCTCCTCCTGTAGACATTCCTCAATAAAAGTGAACAATCTAAACATAAAATGTAACAATCCAAATAAAGTTATCCCATATTATTCTTTGACTCTGGTAACATAATCCTAGAATTTCAGAATGAAATCTACTTTGTTACAGTCATTGCACTTTGAGGAGGAGCAGTCAGGATGAGCGTTTTGCTGCAAAATGATTATTTCACAGAAAACTCATTAGTTTGCTCCTAAAGGTGGATCTAATTCAGCTGAAGTTGATCAAAGTTAAAGTATTGTGCTAAATTGAATTAGTATGTGAAAAACTAAATAAAAACTGAATGTTTAATTATTTTATTTTGCAGCATCACATCCTCATCAGGGGCTGAGCAATCTTAAAGGTCTGCTCCTAGAATAATTCAACTATCTGCAGATATTAGCAGGTTTGCACACAACAACCTGCAGTAATGTGGACACTGGATTGTCGTTCTTGTTGACAAAGTCAGAGTTGTCAATTTTTAATCAAGACATCAGTTTTGTCCCACATGTTGAATTTTTTCGCTGACAGACCCTGCAGGCAAGAGATTCAGTTGTTTTTTCAATAGACAGCTGCAGCAGGTCAGTGTGGAGCGATGGATTTAAGACGATTGCTGTCCTTTTCTTTATAAGGATGAGAAAGGTGGGAGGTCACGAGCCGCATTTTAACAAATTCAGTACACAAATGTACAAACACACAGGGTGTAACGCCACAGACCAAGGAGAGAGAGTGACCGTGTGATCTAATTATTCTCTGCAGCGAAATAGAAAAGAAAGGAGCAATTATAATTTAACAATTCAAGGTTACGGCTGTGGATTTTGCACAAAAGCATCCTCGCCCAAAATGCCTCCCTGTGTGCCTGTATGAACTCAATCGCCAGAACATGATAAAATTAAAATAGCATATTCATGTTGTGTACCCAATAGATTGATGCATGTAATCAGGTGGTTACCCAGACCACAGTTTGGAAGCCAGGTTCTAGATTTAACTGCTAACCTTAAACAAATAGCTGAAATCCATCAGCTTGCCTCTGAATCAGCATGAACCCATACTGACTGAGTTGGCTGCAGTGACACGTCTCTGTATTACTGAGCTGGGACAGAAATATATGATCCATTCTCCTGGATCCAGATCCAACTGAGAAGAGTGGTGGAATATAATGACTGGTCCTTGCTTAGATCATTTTTTATTTATCAGTTCTATTATTATTCATTTGAATTTAATCGTCAAGATGTTATCCAAAATTGAACCTTTAACTTACCAAATAATTTATTGGCACCATCCTGATCCATCTATACACAAAACTGAACCAAAACACGCTGACAACGTTTGTGAAATTTTTTGCAGAGGAGAATGTGATGAAGTTGCATCGCACCTGTCTGGAGTTCTGGTTTTCTATCCTGGTGCTCACATCAGGGTGCAGCGTGAAGTCTGGAGCAAAGTACTCAAAATATTCTGCAAAGGACCCAACGAAAAAAGAAAAAGAAAAGGAGAGTTGTGTGTTTCTATTTAACTTTGAATTAAATTACAAGTTCCACTGAATTCACACTCAAGAACTGTCAGGCTGCTGTTCTGCCAGTCGATGGCTCTAAAGACCAAAAATGCTCCAGAAAATCTTTATTTAGGTCAAAAAGAAAGGAAAGAACAGAACCTAACACATTGATGTTGAATTCTGGGCAACATAACAGAACCCACACATGTGCCACCTACTCACCACTGTAGGGCAGCTCATCGCTGATTGACTCATCCAATAACAGCGACGTCTCAAAGGTCCTTCAACACAATAGAGCAGCCATTATTTTGAATATCACATGACCACACTATCTCCTCTGAGCATCACCTTCACTCTGTGAAGAGAAAAGCAGACGTGTGTTTCCGGCACTCACCAGCAGCGAGCCACGTTCCTCACGGTGTATCCTCCTCCTCCCAGCACCAGCAGAGGAATCTTAAAGCTCTTCACAAACTCCACACACTCACTGTAACACACACAATCTACAAGATAAATAACTTCATCCTCTTCATCAGTATCGCTTTCTATTAAACATAACAAAAATGCACCACGCTAGTGCTGAACCAATTCATTACATCACACTGGAAATTATTTAAACCTCCAATCCATATTAGAAACAATAAGTTTTACATAAACTTATTATTAGCTGTTTGCCGCAACAAAATCAAATAGTTTATATAATTCAATACAACAGATGTTATTTATGTTTTTTCTATTTGATGATTAGATTCTGCTTTTAAGACTAGTGTCCCCTCAAAATTATTCTAATTATCCTTAACCCCAAAGAAACTGCGGTGTCCTAAGGGATTCAAATCCTACAGAAAGTTTTCTCACATGTAGGCTTGATTGTTAGAAATGAGGTCAAATTGAATATTTCCTTCTTTGAGATCCGATGTGTGATTCAAGTGTTCCCCTTATTTTTTAGAGCAGTGTAGTTTGATCAGCACCTGACAGAAACACCTGGTTGGGTTCTTCTCTGCCTAAGACTCGGGGTCGGTGTGGCGTTGTCACTACCGCCCTTAAAACCATATCCAGCGACAATCGATCACACACCCAGTAAAGTGAACAAGGTTACGTGGTTATAATATTGATGACATTGTTTATTTATCGTGGCTGTTGTTTTTTTCTCTCCCTTCTTTCCACCCTAACCCTAAACTTTCTCACAGTAAACTTTTGTATAGCACCTTATGAGAAAAGTTAGAACTGTATTTCTCAAAGACAACCCGCCTTCATGTCACCTACATCAACTTGTGAATTGAGAATTTTTCATTTTGTTTTTTTGATCTTGAAATCTGCTGCTGCAGAAATGATATACTGCCTGTTTAAAATAGTCAGATTATAATCCCGTCTGTGGTATCAGTTAACCCCTAGAAAGATTTTCAATATTCTTCATCATACAGACAGTTTATTGTAAAGGAAGTCCCTCTCACCCATGTCCTCGTATACTGAGGTTGAAGCAGCCCAGCCGGTCACAGCCCAGAGAATCTGCTCCACACTGGAAGTACCAAAAACACACAGGTTCACAATTTTTCAACAATTCCCCTACGTGTACCTGCAACCTTGTGATGTTTACTTCATCAGGTCAGGATCACACTACAACAGAAGTATCTCCCTTCACTCGTACAGAAAAAACAGAATTGCCAAAATCTGTATCAGCCAGTCTGACTTTATAAAAATTATTAGAATCATTGCAGCTCTTATCTTAATATTGATCAAAATGCTCGGGATTAATATTGTGCAGCCCTAAACTTTTTTTTACCATAGCTGATTTGATGACGTGTTTATTAAAAAATGAGCGCAGCATTAGAGAGTCGGAGTCACTCACTAACCTGTAGTACGATGCAGGTGGGCTGGTAAAAATCGACCACCTGTTTAATAACCGGCTGGAACAGCTGTCTGTAGCCTGAAATACACACAGATGTTGATGGTGGTTGACATGGAGACAATTTCATGGCAATATGAACACAGTCACCACTATAATAACAATAGTAAAAATAATAACCTAGCTGTGTGTGTTATTCTATTCAATAGGTTTGAGAGGAGGTGGAGGTGAACTCACTCTGGTCATCAATGCCGTCTCGAAGAGGAACGTTGAGGCAGTAATACCGGCCACTCTCTGCTCCCACCTCATACATGTCACCTGCAGGAAACAAACGTGTAAATACACACCTGTGCAAAAAGAACACAGCCATAACACAGTGTACACATACGGATTTATGCAGTGTCTTGGGTTGCTATTAGTCCTTCTACAATTGTCACCATCAGATTTCTGACACTTAAAGTGGCTGAAATCTTGGGATTCATCTTATTTAATGAGTAAATTACATTTAAGGCAAATTAATGCATTATCGATTCATACTTACGATTCATAATTTATGCCATGAGAGTTAGAGGAGATTATATGAATAGAGCATTTTGTGTCTCATGTCACACAAATTTACTTTTACATTAATACTTTAAATATATTTACCCCATGATACTTTTATGCTTCTACTAAAGATTGGTTTTGAATGCAGGTCTTTTACTTGTAGTGGAGTATTTTCATAGTGTGGTACTTTTACTCAAGTAAAGGATCAGAATACTAAATCCTTCAAGGGTTACTTCAGTTGGCAGAATCTGCAGTGGTAGAAAATATATAAGATATCATTTGAACTAAGAAACTACCTCTGTGTTGAAGTATTTTTCTTTCTGTCAAGGGGTCACTTTGGGACATTCAAGGTTGTTGTACACGTTTGACGCACGTTTGCGGTACTGCTGCTGTAGCCGAACATTTCTTGCAATGGCTTAAATTATCTTCTCTGATTCTAAAAAAACTGCTACACTTTGAATCTTTTTCTCAGTAGAAGCTCACTGTAGTTGGATGAATTTCTCCATGTTCTACCTGCAACAGCAGGATTTTCTTCTGGATTCATTCTTTCTTTTTTATTTGTAGTTGTCTCTCACAGTGACAGACAGCCTTCACCCTCACTAATATCTCTCTCTCTCTCTCTCTGTGTTGCTCTTACGGTCATGCTGCGTTCATATGGCATCGCTCTACTCCCATAATGTCGCTGTGGGTTGATTGGATTTACTTCAGAAATGAAATCGCATTAACACAGTTTGGACTGAGATTGCCATTTTGTTACGATTGATCCCCCAAATCGCCGACTGAAACAAATTTTAAGAAAATGGTTTACCAAAGAATGTAATTTGTTATGTTGTGATAAAATAGTAATCAATTACCATGAAAATGGATGCCACTTTAAGATTCTCTACAAAACAGGTCCAATGTGCATTAAAAATAATGGTTAGATAGTTAAACACTTAAAGCAGCTTGTACCTGTTCCTGGAAAAAAGTAGTTGCCGTATTTGTGGAAAGACACAGTCATGACGCGGTCGGTCAGGTAAAAGGCTTCCTGGACGCCATCGCCATGGTGAATGTCTATGTCGATGTAGAGAACCCTCGGGTGGTATCTATAACACACAAAGTTGTAAAGTAAGGAACAGAAAGAGTCCCATGATGGATTTTATTCAGTGGCAGGGAGAGTCCTCTTACTTGAGTAGCTCCAGGATACTGATGACGATGTCATTGACGTAACAAAACCCAGATGCCTGTAAACACAGAAAACTCTTGTCAGACATTTAATGATTCAGAGCTCTATTGGATGTGTTTTTTTTGAAAGGGTCTCTGGTCTGACCTCAAATTTTTTAGCATGATGCAAACCTCCAGCCCAGTTGATGGCAATATCACAGATCTGGAAAATACAGTAGAATCACAATCAGGATCAGGTCACAAACATGGCTGTTAATTCAATTTGGTGTAGTGAAAAGTAACTTCTGCTTAGTACAAGTTGAAGGCTCCCACTTATATGATAAACTAAATCAGTGTCAATGGTGCTTAAGACAGGGATGTGCTTAAAAGGCACCGACCATTCATTTCCACTGTGGCAACAACGACTTTGATATCGGCTGGTCTGTTAGAGTCGTTTGTGTGTTACCTTGTGGTTGAGCTGTGTAGCTCCTTGTAAAGAGGCTCCTGTGTATCTTGAACAGAACTCGAAAAGACCAGGAAACACAGGACTGTGGCAAAAATACACAGAAAAAATAGATTTTAGGAGTTGTTCTCACTGATGTTCCAAAGGAGTAAAATGATGAACTGTTGATCTGAAAACCTTTCACTTGTCAGAATACCTCTTGGATACATTAGCTTTTGCATGCCATCAATGTACTTTTAACAATGTCTGGTTATATTATATATATTATAATTATAATATATATATTATTATAATATATATTATACAAACATACATATATGTGAGTTAGAGTCATGTTTGATAGTCAGAGTCATGTTTGAAAATATAATCCATCAAAGCATGTAAAAAAAACCCCAAAGCAAATGCCCCATAGCAAGAGATAAGTGTCAAATGTAAATCAAAATACCAGCACTGAAACGAGAACCATCAGAAGATGGCATATCCCCTCAGCCCCCACAAAGTCATACAGTGAACAGTTGTGTAAACAAATTGATTTTCCCCTCATGGGTCTCTTTGGTTTTGATACAGTGCATTATTGATTAATTTATCACAAAGTTTAGAGTGTAACTAAATGTCTAGATTTACACCAATTTAAAAATAAAGACAATACATTTAAAAAAATTTTTAAAGATGAGGATGTTATCAAATGGTATATATTCACTAAATGGGTGATTTGTGTGCCATGTTTTAATTAAAATTATAAAACTTTTTGAAATATGTTCCAGAGACAAACAGAAGTCGCATCTGAGACCAAATTTAATTTATTGAATATCAAAAGGCACGTAATCGGTACTTTGGATCTGTGTGAATGAAGCGTGGTTACAAAACACCGAATGGTTTTTCAGTTACAGGAAACAAATTATTACACATGGACCTACAGAGGGTCATGCTGATCGCTATTTATCTTACCAACAACTTGCGTCCTGCTATTTTACTATAACATATGTGCACAGTGAGAGGTTGGTAGTCACACCACGTATCATGCAGCCCTAGAATAAAAAATAATCTGGATTGTTTATAAATTAGAGTAATACTCACCAGTCGTCTCCGACATTGAATGTGTTGAGGCTCTTCGTGAAGCCCTGCATGTTATTGGGGCTAACCTTCTGAAGGAAGTCTATGTAATCTTCAGAGTGGAACCGACACATGTCGTGCTGAGATGCTTTGTATGGTTTGAACACCTAATAAGAAAAACAGGACAATACAATAGAGTTATAGGTTAAAATATTACTTAGATAACATAGTGTTATAGTGTTTCTAATCAAAAGAATGAAAATGTCGTTTCAGTGTGAAAAGCATGTGAATCTGTAATAGGATCCGTATTGCTCACCATCATTTTCTTGTAGAGTCCATAGTGCAATACCAGACTGTGAGTCAGAGACAAACGGTGGGGCTTCATTGGGTGACCAGCCCCTGGCAGACACATTATGATACAGATAATTCAGTAATGCATTCATAGTGTATTAGAGAGACACACAGGACACCCGGTGCTTAAATATTCAACCTGAATCACACAATCTCACTGATTAAAAATGAGAAATAAAAGCTCTGCATGGCCAGAGGGAAATCATTACTGACAGAAAGACATTGTTCTACTTCTTTCAATTAAGAATAATCTAATTACAATTATATTGCTTGGATATATATAGTTCATTTTTACTTTTGATGGACAGTGTGCAGTTACACGAGAGAAAGATTCTATCAAGCAAATGTGTACAGGCAAAATAAACTGATCATCCATGATATTACTACCATTTATATTTCCCTTTTGCCACCGAAACAGCTCTGATATATCAAGGCATGGACTCCAAAAGGCCTCTGAAAGTTTGCTATGTTATATTGCATCATGATGTTTGCAGCAGTATTTATTTCTGTAAGCTAGGTCTCCATTGTACAGAGCAGCATACCCCACAGACGTGGAATTGGGAGGCCAGGTCAACACCTTGTTGATTTCCTCAAACCGTTTTTGCTGTGTGGCAGGGTGCATTTTCCTTCTGAAAGAGGCCACTACAATAAAGGTATAACGTTTCTATTCATATGTGTACCTGATCTGTAATATTGCGTAGGTAGGTGGTCAAAATAACATTCCCACGAATGGTAGGACTCAATGTTTCACAAGAGAAGATTACTAAAAGCAACACACTGCCACCCCATGCCTGCCATCGTCCCATAGTAGATCCTGGTGCAATCTGTTCCCCAGGTAAGGAAAGCTAACACACATATGCCACTGTAGGTACTGTCGACAGTGGACAGTAAGAATGCCCATTCTAACCATTCTATGGCTACGCAGCACAAAAACAGCAAGCTGCGATTCACTGTGTTCTGACACCCCTTTATAGGTTGGAATAACACGAGCCTAGAGCACCCATGACCCTCTTGCCATTTCTTCAGTGTTCTTCCTTAGACCGCTTTGGTAGGTACTAACAACTGCAGTCCAGGAAAGCTCAAAGAGACGTGCAACCCTTGAGATTTTCTGACCCAGAAAAATCTCAAGGGTTGCCCATTTTATAACACATCGCGGACAACATGTTTACTGCCTGCTTTACAGGGGTGTAACGATTCATCGATCTGGATCGGTTGTCGGTTTGTTGAACAGCGATCCAATCAAATCGACAGAAAGTCAAAATATCGATATACCGTTGTTTTTAAGATACACCTTTTATTTTGAAATTACTACCTTTGCACACCAGCAGTGTTTCCCAGACACAGGCTCCCTTCCCTATCTGCACACAGACCTGCTGACCAGTGGGAGCAGCCAGACACTGCATTTAAATATTGTCCTTTTAATCTGCTCTCCCTGAACGTTGGCATTCACTTTGACAGAAAACCCGTCCTTCAAATTAGAAATAAAGGCTTACAAGTGCAGTCTGTATGTTTACTGCCTCACAATGTGAAAAAAAATGTTTGCGCTTTGTCAGCTAGTTTAATGCTAACAGAGTGGAAATCGGCATTATCATGCTAACGTGGTTAGTATTGACAGCACGACCATTATCAAACATAAACGAGTCATAATAATAATAATAATAATAATAATACATTTAATTTATAATGCACTTTACATTTGGATCAAATCTCAAAGTGCTAAAATGTATGTACAAATATGTATGTATGAGTATGTACAAATAAACAATTTCACCTAACATATATTTGTCAGTTAAACTTTAAAAAAGTATACGTTAATATGACAGTGAGTTCTAACATAAAACGAATTAGCCAATTCAAATTTTGAATTGTTCAGAACACGTTAAGTAAACTCCAGCTTTTTGTTGATTTATTTTTCTGAAGGATGTAAAACATTCAGAGTGTCATGCCTCCAAACAACTGAGGACACACGTATCAGAAACATGTATATACGATGTCATGAAACAAAGCTAAATCAATTAAAGCTAATCAGGGGTTCTTAATGTTAACTGGTTAAAAAAAAAAACATTTGTATCTGAACAGAATTTTTTTTGCCAATTAACAATGAAACACAGGTCTTTGTTCTTTTTCTCATTATTTGTTTTTGTTATATATATAATAAAATTTTCAAAACATGTCAGAATTGCTTTGTTTTTTTTCTTTTAGGTGAAAATTAACTGTTAAATGGGTAACTCTGTTAAATGGGTACATAATATAGTCTGAAATCGATCCCAGGCTCTCCAAATCGCATCGTGATCGTATTGTGGCAGACGTTGTGATAACAGCATATATCGTATAGTTGTCCAAAAAAATTTAAAAATACCGTATTGTGATGGAACTGGTGATTTCCAACCCTACCGCTTTATATACTATATTCCAGCCGCTGACAACAAGCTACATCGGCAAAAAATAGTCAATGTTATTTTGACTTCACCTGTCGGTGGTTATAATATTATGGCTAATCTGAGGTTTGGATATGTATTAATCTTATACTGTCAGTTCCAAAGGAACTTTGTCGCTATCTAGATGAGTATTTAAAAAGGAAAAATCCACATAATCTTTGTAACTACAAATCAATCTCAAAATATCTGAAAGTTGAAAAACAATTGAAGTTACTATAGGAAGTAGCTCTTAAATATAAATGATCATAAATGTCAAAACAGGGTCACACGGGATGGAACATCTTTTTACATGTAAATTAAAACATTACACCGGTAGCATAACGTTAGCTAACTCGGTGAGCTGGAAGCTCTTGAACTTAAAATAACTGCAGTAATAAATACACGCTCAGGTCAAAGTTGCAGAAGAAGGGAGCACGGTGAAAATGTGAAATTAAATGAAAGAAAAATAAAACACAACCCTATAATCATCATGCGGGTATCTAAGATTAGCATTAGCTCCTTTTGTAGGCCAGTTCCCTGCAATAACTGGACTCACCGTAATGAAAGTTACCCACGTCCGGGTCATAAAAGTACGATGTTCTGTTGGTCATTCTGAAAGCAATATATTACGATTTTTTTCTGTAGAACTTTAAATGTTCATTTGGCCATAAATCCCACATTTTATTCAATTAGCGGCTAGCGGCCATGGTAAACACCTAGTGATGACGTCATCAACAAGGGATAGTTGCGAAGGAGAGGGGAGGGGCCGGAAAAAGGCGGCAGAAGAAAAATAAAATACCGGTCTGAGGAAAAGTAAACTTTAAAAAGAAGCAGTAACTGAAGGGATGTCAATCGATGTCGAACCATAAACACAAATAAGAATGTTTTTGATGTTGCTATATTTAAAGCTGCCGTTGTACAATTGTATGAGTTGTTTTAGAGTCTCTTTTTCCAACACACCACAAAACAACATTTTTGAAATCTGATCTGATATCTTGAGATTTCTCATCATAATTAATCAGTAACTTTAAAGGCATCTTCCTGTGCTATCTATTGGACAATGCCAACATTCATTGTTTTCTATTAAGCTAATAGTGATATCAATCACAAACACAAGATCCTAGTAAAGGGAGGGAAACGTATTACCATGAGATAATTATCTTATTTCTGCAATAAAAATGTCTTTGCACAAGACAAAATGAAAATGTACATGGTAGTTTATTTAGAAATTTTAATCATGAAAATCCCCATCCTCTGAGATAAAGCCTCTTCCTTTACTACTGTGTGCATTTTTTGTTAACACACTATTATGATTATTGCAAGGCCATAAATGTTTTCACTTTTAAGGCTCCCTTGAAATTTAATGAAAAACCGAGCTTGCCAAACTAATAAAAAATTGAAATAATATCTTGGCCATTTTGCTGAATTACTTGCCAAAACAAAGATTGATTTAGCACTGCTGGTAAGTAATAATTACTGCATTTGTACTTGATTGACAATTCTCAGGAAGGGTACCCCTATGGGACCATTGCTTTTGTTCACATGTTGCAGTTCAGTTCTTTGATCGGCAAACACTGACATTAAAACAATGTAGAACTATCTTTGATGGCGACTGTAAAGGAACATTTTATCATGGTTCTTTTGACCATTTGAACTGATGACACATACTAATGAAATGCTGTCTTGTTTTGAGATCTACATTCCCTCCAGCATTTTCTCAGTCAACCTCCCTCCATGTGGAAAAACAGGGAGGCCTCCTGGAGGAATCCTGATCAGATGTTCGAACCATCTGACAGAGAAACACTCTGACTCTGAGCTCCCTCAAGTTGTCTGAGCTCCTTATCTCGATGGTTGAGCCCAGCAACCCTTCGAAGGTAGCTCATTTCATCTGTTCGTATCCTAGACCTCATTCGTTCGGTAATTTCTCAGAGCTCATGACCATAGGTGTGAGTTGGAAAGTAGATGCACTAGGATGAATTGAGAGCCTTGCCTTACGACTCTCTTTCTTCACCACAATGTGGTGAAGAAAGAGACCAATGCAACACCAGCATTACTGCTGATGCTGCACCAAACTGCAGGTTCATCTCACGGTTCTTTGGCCATCACTCCAGAACATGACTAAAAGATACTGCATTGGTGAGCTCGTCGGAATGGCCCTGATGCCTGGACCTTTTTCCATGGGGCTGGACTGGGATCAGCCCAAACACCACCTGCAGGGCAATGGGGTCTGGTGCAAGGAAATATGGGTAACAACAAATGGAAGGCACCTGGATATGCAGACTAGTTTTAGGTAAATTTGATTTCTTTATGGTATAATAGCTTTGTTTAATGTATGCTGTGTGTGAGTGTTTGTGTGTGTGTGAATGTGAAGCACCGTGCTCTGGTTATTTTGCGATGCTGTGCTTTGCTTGTGTTATGATTTCTTTTTTTCTTATTTCAATAGCAGCACTTTATCTTTTTGCTTTATGTAAAACACATTTTAACCTCTGTACCGTATAAATGCAGCTTACTTATGCACACACATGTTTTTTTTCCTCACCATTGCACTTAAATGACTTTCAAATATGCTTCCACTGAAAACATTTTCTTCACTTCCTTCCTTCATTCCTGTCAACCTTCTGTCTTTGGGGTTTCCCCCTCCCTCCTTATTTTCCAGTCAATAATAAAATTGGTGTTTTTGGGTGCATGTATGTGAGATGGCGAGAGCAGATGTGGCCCAGAGGTCTACCAGAACCACCTCACACAGTAGGGGTCATACATCGTGTGTGTGCGTGTGGGTGTGTGTGTGTGTGTGTGTCTGTGTAGCTGTGCAGAAATGTATAAAACTGTGTTTGAGGCAGCCAAATCCCTCACAGATTTTTGTGTGATTGATTGTACAGCCCCGAACTGACACACACAAATTCACTAACATGCAGGGAGCGATTTGTCGACTGAGTGATTCATCTCTTGCCTATAAAATGGTACAATTTAGAAATCATAATTTTCCACGACCAAGGTGATATCCTCTTATATTTTTAGACCAGCAGTTTAAAGATTTTTACTTTACATTCCCATAAAGTTGCAGACCTCTACGCTTGAAAGGTTGTGATCTGTAAGTAATAGGCATTTGCAATATACTTTATCAATGAAATGATGATCTCTACTAGGGAGGGAATGTCTTTGTCGGGTTATTTGTTCGTATGAATACACAAAAACTATTTGACAAATTTTTGTTAAGCTTGATAGGAGGGTTGGGAATGGGCTAAAACCACTAAATTCCGGTTAAGGATTTGATCCAGGAATTTTATCCACATTCTTTACAAATTGTTTTACGGTCAGTTATTTACATAACAGTTAATGCATGAAAATTTTATCTTTAACATTTCTTTTGGAGAAACTTGATTGAAAAAGGGTTTTAAAGATTAAATAAATCATCCTCGTTTACAAATATGTGATTTTTCATCTCTTACACTGCTGCTGCAGCTGACTTCGGGACTTTTTGTTTTATATTGTTTTGACAATGCTTGCAACCTCTTTTACGAATATGCAACTTACATTGTGACATCACAACTTCAAATGGCTTACATACTTTACTTTATTTTAAATGCTGCAACACACTTGAAGTCACCAAAATGTAATCGTCTCTATGGTAAACCAAAACCTACCTTTTTTTCCTAAATCTAGCTAACAAACAAACAAACAGACATACAAACAAACAAACAAACAAATGGCGGGCAAGAAAAAAAAAGGACAATAAATGTAGAATTTAAATGTAAAAAACTCCATCTTGTCGTAATGATTAGTTCCTTCATTTCGTAGGGTCTCACTAAATGGTTTGAGCCCATTCCAGCTGACATTAGGCGAGAGGCGGGGTACACACTAGTCAAGTGGCCACTTCCAACCACATGCTCAGCTACAGGCAATCTAGAGTCAGCGTTTCATCTATACAGCATGTTTTTGGACTGTGGGAGGAATCTCGAGTACCTGGAGGGAACCCTCACAAACACAGGGATGACATGCAATGAAGGATTTGTCCCCTTGAGGAACACCAGGCTAAGGGACAGCTGCTGGATGGAGTATGTTTTTGTTACAGAGGATGGTGGTCACAAACATATGCAGAGCTGCATTTCAAAACCATTTTGAATTTTGTGTGTGTGTGTGTGCGTGCGTGCTAATACACTTGCGTGTGAAATTGTGGGAAAGGGAGTGTGTTGATGTGCTCAAACTCTATTTCGTTAAATGAATGGCCAATAGAGCAACCACATAGGAGGCTGAAGGTTGGAGAGACTGGGCTTCTGTACTACAGACTGATGAGTTGATTGGAGACAGGTGTGAAGCCAGACCAATGTCAGGTGGTGTCCGTTACAGCCACACACACACACACACACTGAGAGAGGGGTCGGTCTGAGACCGGTGAAAACAAAGATACAGGGAAGAAACAGGAGTCACAACTGAGCTGTGGCAGAATGTGTCTAAAAAGTTTGAAAAGATTTTGTTTATTTCAGCTTGACATCAGGAACCGTTGAGCAGACTTGATAAAGACCACGGTTAGGGTTAACATTAGTCCGTACATTAGTGTATGCCTGTTTGTGCGTGTGTGCTTCATAGTTGGCTTGTTGTGGCCCCAGGGTCCATCTTTGTTCTGTCAAGCATCTGTCTCTGCCTGTTTGTTGAAACACACACTCACTCCCTGTTACACAAACACACACACACACACCCTTGCTTACTTCTTTACATTGCCAGAGAAATACAAATATACAAAGCGCTAAAGTTTCCTCAGTGCCACACACACATTTTAAAGACTTATCGGCCTACTGCGATCTAGCTCCATGGTGTTCCCTATAGTTTCAGACCAAAGACCACATTTCTCCTCACAGGTACGGGGGCTTTATGCCGGGCATTTGGGGGAAAGTGCTATTTTTTCCTCTAGTCTAGCAACTTTGGGTTTTCCCTCAACTGATCATGATAAATAATGACTTTTACCCTGTAAGATACCTTGGCCCAGTGTTAATCACTGTTGTGATTATTGATTTAGTGTATTGAGATTGATTCTCTCACCTTAAAAACGTATTTTCATTACAAAGTCTGAATACACAGTTGACACGAAACAACTGGGAAAAAAAGTCTGTTCTGAAATATACTTTCTGCTACTACTCGAGCCAGTTCTCAGTGACCCTAATCCTAGACTGGCATATTTTTGGGTTTAGTGAATAAATGCAGTCTGTTACGGTGAAGAAATCGTTTTCAGGGCATGGAAGTCATGTTATACAGGAAAAAAACCTCCAGATAAATGCTAAATTGACTGTGCTTTACAACACAAGCCAGCATTCACTATCTACATAAACATTTATACAGTGACGACAGAGGCTGCAAAGCAAGGTGCCATTTGCTGATCAGCTGCAGAAACCATTCACGCCATCCTTCATAAACCCATGGAACAGCCATTGGGAGCAGCTTGGAGTTCAGTATCTTGCTAAAGGACACAACATCAACTAAGAGGCCAGGGATGAACTCACCGACCGTCAGGTAGGTAGACGACCTGAGAGGGATTTTAAACAGGGTTTATCATATATAAGTGCAACTGATAGTCCATTCTAAGTTACTCCCAGATTTGATTACGGCTGCTTCTTACTTAAGCTCTATCATTTTAAGAGAATCAAAAGACTGGAGCAATAATAACCATCCAATTAATCTGCTTCTTAACAGATGTGGAGAATTATACCACATGTGTCTGGTCTTGTCTGTTGTGTGTGAGAATGCAGTTGTATATTTCTCAATATCTTTTACACATTGTACTGTATTTGTATAACCCCAAATACTGTATTTTGTATTTGGGGTCTAGAAATGAGAGAAAATAGTTTTTTTCTGCCACTGTATTCAGCCGTGTTTTGTTGCCATAAACTTGCTATAAATGGCAGTGTTCCTTCACAGCACAAGTCCAATGTTTGGACACACCTTCCCGTTAATTTGAACAGAAACTTAACGCACTTAACTACCAAACCAAATATTTACTCTGCCACCTTGCCTGTGGCACTGCAGCAGCAAAGCGCTTTTGAAAATCTGACAGCCTAAATGAAGGCTTTGCTGTTGAAGACATAATTAGCAACGCCTGCTTTGAAAATAAAAATCACCAGAGGAGACAGACAATGAAGCCAAAAATCAAAATGGTTTACTGACTGACAGCTGCTCAGGATAGCTTGGACGCACCTGTGGCACCGACGACTGAGTGGGAACCGCAAACATTAGCAAAAGTTTAATTTGTGAACTGTGCTTTAAGTCTTTTAAACTGGGTCTTTATGTTATTGTGTAGGGAGGAATTAGTTTTGTTGTAGACACACAAAAAACTCCTTGCAGAAAGAAATCTTCTTTAAAATACCATGAGAATGGGTTACTTCAATCTTTAATCAAGTCTCATGACGGAAGGAGGAACCTGTCGTAGCAAGCAGGGCTGGAAGCTGATACATAACCTTGAAAAACTGTATTTCTCCTCATAACCGGTCAAAAATGGAGCTCTAGCAAATGTCCTCATCTTTTCACACACACTCGGTCTCAATGACATCTCTTTACGGTGTTTGTAATTGCGTCTACGGTGGCCGACGGGGGCAAATGCACTTTTTTTTGTCCATCAAATGGACAAAAAAACGCACCGCAACCAAAAGTTTGACAACAAACAAACTGCATCCATCAATTTGACAACATGCGCAGGCTGCAAATTAAGAAAACTTCTTCATCAATTTCACAGTACAAGCACGCTGCAGAAATCACAACACAACATATTACAAGAAATGACATGTTTCCTCCACCATGTTTGCGCCTGTTGTCAATCCCTACAGGATGCTGCTTTAATAGGATACACCTGCAGGTATGATGCAGTCTCATGCATCTCCACCTCCCGGTACAGAGACGCTTTATGTTTATTTTATGTATGAAGAAGATCTTGTGATAGTGGAAACATGAAATAGTAAAACATTGCAAGTGCAATGCATTAATAAAGTGCTTTATGGTTCATCACTTCAAGAATTCTTGGCTCTGTAAAGGAGTCATTAAAGAAGACAGACAGTGTGAGACGAGAGCTGGAGAGGAAATGGAAGACAGATATACAGGTGCTTTTCTTGCAGCTGACTCTGTTCGCATCGCTGCGGACTAATCAAAACAGCTGGGCTGGTTAAAATGCAGATATATTTACTGTGAGGAAAGTGGAAAAAAGAGACACCATAAAACTTGCAGACATTTATTATTGTAGTCTGTGAACTGGTGCATTATCAGTGACAGGTATAAAGGTGATGGATGCAGCTTGCTCAAGAAAATCCTACAGATACCTCAAATGATGCATCATGGGCCACATATGTTGTCGTTTTATTATCGATAATAATAGTAGAATACACATTGGAGCAAGAGTTGGGGTGAGGCAAACGTTCTCGACAGATTCATATCCAACTCCTAGCACCATGACTAAGGTGTGGAAATGTTTCTGAATCAGGACTGCGAGCAGTGGATGGTCATTCTAAGGCTGGCCTGCAAGGCCTCGCTAGAAATGGGCTCTTCTTCCATCAATCGTTCACATAGTGGACTCTTTGTCTAGTCACAATCACACAAAATGAAGCGCCATCATTATAACCAAGAAAAGCCGGGGATATTTTGGACTGATCATTTCTACCACCCTTACTATTATCTATTTTATACCCAACTAGACCTTAGTGGGAGGAAGAACTGAAATGACTTAGGTGGAACTTTATCGCCAAATGTTTTCGGGCCATAAATGATCAACTTTTGGTCCATAATCTAAAATGCTATTTTGGTCTGTGATAATGTCAATGCAGTAGTGTAATGGTTTATGACGGTCAGGTCTGATTCGTATCTATTCATCATGCAGACGGTCAACATCATTTTCTTCAACCTTTTTCTCTCCTTTTTTTTAATTCACTACTTGCTGAATTTTTGCAACTATTTTTTTTACTATATTTGCATTGTTCGATGTAAAACATGAATATATCTAATTTCATATTTTCTCCGTACCTTGTCGGCCTGTCTCTGGCTGACTGTATGCATCTTACATTTGTCTTTTTCATTTCAAACATAACACACAACGCAGTTGTGTTCATATGGCCCCAAATACATCAATACTCATCTCAGAGAGCATAGATGCTTTACAACGACTGTAAGAAAGGAGCAAAGCGGCAAAACAGAGTTTGCCTGTGGAGTTTTGCAGCATATGGAAACATGGGATCATATGACAGTAATGGAAAAAGCAGTGCGACTCCCATTTCTTCTTGAAAATGATTGATACTATTATATGCATCAGCACAATGCGAGAAAAAGAAAGCAGTGTTGGCTACACTCATGAATCCACTGAAACACAATCGCTTGGATGTCAACTTTTTTCTAGGGATGTGTCTCTTTTTGATCAGCCTCTAAGTCCGCATTGAAGGAAACCTGTTGATGGTGGCTAGGGGGCTTATAAATAGGGGCTTATAATGTCAATACCTGTCCACCATCTTTGAACAAGATCTTAGGGTGACCTCAGCTGCGAACATGATTTTATTAAAAATCACCAGGCCTTTACTGCAAACCCCCCTTACAGCCCCATTTCCTGTCCATCCCTGTTCTTTCCAATCAAAACAAAAGCTACAAGCTGAAAAAAATCTAAACTGCTGCTAAAGAATTTCTAAGAAACCTGTCCAGGCATTCATGTTTTGCACACAACAATTTAGTCAACCCAGAATTTTCCGTAACTTCTCCATGACGTTCATATTTGTTGCATTTTTATGAAAAAAAAAAGTGAGATTAGGGTCTATTCTCATCCACAAAATAAGTTTTTCCGGCTCAAGTGTTTTTTTTTCCTTAAACACAAATTTTCTAGTTATCTATAAAAATACTTTGTTGGTACTTATAGTAATAATAATGACATTCTCATCCTCAGCTGTAGTTTGTGTTTAGCGCTCTTTACCAAGTGCCTGCATGTTGGCATGCTAAACAAGACGGCGCACATCTGAATATTTCTTTTTCCCATTCCATTTACTCCTGCTTATCTGGGGTTTGGTGGGAACTGGCTTGGAAGAATATTCAAGACATCCTTCTCTCCAGCAACGCTCTACAGCTCATCCAGGGGAATCCACAGGTGTTCACAGGCCAACTCCGAAATCTCCCCCCACTGGAAAACCTCCACAGGGAGGCCTTCTGGATGGTATAAATTATACATCCTAAATATACTAACCATTACAATGGTGATCAGTTCACAGCACAAAGGTTTTCGTGCCGTCTCCATGTTTGTGCGGGTTCCCCGCCAGCATAATAAATTAGGATTGATTCAAGTTATGGACTTGAATTATTTTCAAATGTATTTATTAAGGTCGATTCGATTTAGTTACTTGTATTAGGTCCAACTTCATTTGAAGGGTGGGGTTGGTCCAACTAATTTTGCAGTAGTAAAATTGCCCGACAGAATACAGTTTGTCCAACCCAAATAAATTAAGTTGACCCAATAGAATTGGTTGTGGTGAAAGTACCCTATTTTATCAAATGAATTGAATGAATGAATGATGAGCATGAACAATAACATATCTATCTCATAGAACTACGGTACCTTATTACAGGTACATAGAGCTATTACATTCAAAATCCATAACTTTTTGAATGATCTTAAAAAGATCATGGAAAGCATTTTCACATGAGTGAATGTATATTTTTTTTCCATTTTGAGAAATGATGTTGGTCAAACCTAACATACATTTGGTGGTTCAATATAATTCATTAGGGTTTATTCCAATCAGCTACTAGGATTAGTCCAAACACAACTAGTTAGGAGGGAACGGATGAGTCGAGTTAGGTACTTGAATTCTTTTCAAATTATTTTATCGAGTTTCAACTTGGTTACTTGGATTGTATCCAACTTTATTATATGGGGTTTTGCCGTTGTAAAATTGTACTGTTTATCTAACCCAAATGAATTAAGTACACTGAATAGAATTGGTTAGTGCAGAAAGAGCCCAATTTAATCATGTAGAAATACCGTCCATGACTGGATCAAATAAATCCAGAATACCTGTTGGGTGAAAAAACAGTTAGCAGTAACAGCAATATAAGTTTCAATACAGCTTGCATTAAATAAGATGAACAAATCATATTCCTTTGTGTAAACATGATTGAATTTTGTTAACGTTAAGTTGTTGGATTTCAAGTTCTACCTGATATAATCGCATTTATTTTAAAATCATGGAATTATTACTTTGCAAATACATGTTACATTCAAGAAAATGTAAGAGCCGGCCAATTTACTTTTTTCAATGTACCATGGTTGTAGCTCTTCTTGCTTTTTGTTTCTGCTGTAATGGATGTTTTACCAAGTTAATATAAAGAAATTAGCAATCAGAAATTGAAAAGTTTGGTCTGACTGAAAATGTTGGTCTGAAAATGTTATACATTTTGTATAACAGTGTGATAAATAGCTGCCTATTCTTTCAAACATTTCTGAGTTTGTTCTGATGATGCATTTGTTTTCAATATAGGAAAAAACATCTTACTGGTAGCATGCAGCTTTCATCCTCGTCTGTATTTACAGGATAGATCAGCTCGTGATGAGAGAGGCAGGGAAGTTAACAAATAACAGAGACCACCAGCTGAATTAAGGCATCACTTCAGCTCCAGTCAACAAGTGTCCAATCCACTGACTAATATTTGGAATGCACAAAAGCAACTCTAAATAAACCAAACAGACCTTTTGAGTGTAAATATGCTTTGTATTATGCTGCTAGCTAAATATACATGACCACATGACTAAAATATAGGGTCAAAAACCAAAGAAAAACCAAAGGGGGTTTATAGATATATGGGTCTGGGGAGATTAAGCAGGGAAGGGGGTTTATGGGAAAACATTTCACAGAGAGTGTTAGATCAAGAGGCGGCAAGAGTGAGACTGGGAATCGAGGATATCACCAGAACGTCATGCTTAGAATAATAGAACTGTGCCAGGAACTTTCAGTTGAAGGGAAATATTGATTTAAACAGTCAAAAAAATACTTCCTTCACTATAAACTGGACTGAAATAAATAATGGGGTTTTCATATTTTACCCTGGGTATTGCGACTCTGTGGGATAGCAATGAAAAGATCAGATCAAATCTGTTAGAAGAGGAATCTTCATTGACACGCTACGGATATTTTTGTGAGGAGTTCTGACCATGCTAAGTGGGGAGTCCAAACCTGAGGAAGCAATCAAAGCCTTCAAAATGTCCTCCAATTAAAAGTCGAGCATTTCAATCTTTTAAACTTCATTCTGATTTTGTTTTTCACATATTTTTCTATACACTACGCAAATATGCCGAAATAGCAGACGTGATATGGGTTTTAGGTTAAAGTACTTCTCATGACATGACAGAGAGGTTCCTCGTCATAGATGGAGGAGCCTTAGAACTCTTTGTGCTGGTGAGGGTGCACATACTGTTCCAAGTTCCCTCAGATCAAAAACCTTATGAGAGGCCTGTCCAAACAGGATGCAGAGCTTATTATTGCTTATAACAAGCCACTGGTGTGTGGGTACACATTAGTGTGGGAAAAATAATGGAGTACAAAATCATTATTGCTATTATCATAAACTAATGACTAAAATGTGTACTCTGTGCATGTGTGGTCAACACACCCAATGTCAGCTGGGCTCAACATCCAGAAGATGGATGGCTAGATATTCATTTAGAATTATATTACTTTAAAATCATCTGGAAACCACTCAAAAAATCCCCCTAGTGAGTAAAATATGTACTATTACAGATGTGTTACAATGTGTAACAGATAGAACTCCTCGAGTCAATTCTTATGCACCAAAATCCAATCAATGATTAGGAAGTTACATCAAAAAAACTATATTTTTTCAGGAGAAGCTCTCCCAAGTGATCATTATATGAATTATTAAGGTTATACAATACAAGAAGGATATAATTGGGGCGGCTGTGGCTCAGTGGGTAGAGCGGCCGTCTCCCAATCAGAAGATCGGAAGGTAGCCGGTTCGAATCCCACCAGGGTCTACTTGTCGTAGGGTCCTTGAGCAAGACCCTGAATCCTTAGCTCCCCGGGCGCTCCACGAGGGGCTGCCCACTGCTCCCTCAGGGATGGGTCAAATGCAGAGAAGTAATTTCACTATGTTGTACTGACTATGTGACTAATAAAGGATTCTTTCTTCTTCTTTCTTAATTAATTTCATTCATATGCACCAAATTTGGACTAAACTGAACCAATGGTGAGGAAGTGATGTTCGAAAAACTGTGTTTTTGAAAATCTCCCCCTAGTGAGTAAAATATGAGTAAAACTAAATATACATAAAACTCCTGGACTCCTTCATATGAATCAGATTTGGACAAAATGGGACCAACAGTTGAGAAATTATGGCCCAAAAACATTCAGAGATAAAGCTCCCCCTGTTGTCGGAACTATAAAACTGACCTTTCCCAAAATCAACCCAGTTCTTCCTTGCACTAAGTAATCTTGTCCAAGTTCTTGGTCAAATGCCCTCACACTCTCCTCACATGTAAGCACATTTCCATCTCTATCAGCTTCACGCTAAGCCATTTCAATTCTTTTCGCAAAATCTACCACCATCTGTCCTTCCATGGTCCTGTCCTTAACACCATACTTGCCCATCACCTCCTCAGCTCCTCTGTTCCCTTCTCAAACATATCCATTGAAGTCTGCACTAACCACTACTCTCACACCACAGGGGATACTCTCAATCCCCTCATCCAACCCACTCCAGAAATTCTCTTTCTCTTCAAACTCACAACCAGCTTATGGGTCTTAATCACTGACACTTCCATCATCACACATCCAATTTCTATCTTCATATTCATCACTCCGTCTGACCTTCTCTTCAACTCCAGAACAGTCTCCACATACTCCTCCCTCAGAATCACCTCGAACCCATTTCTCCTCCCATCAACTCATCAATTTGATAGAACAGTTAGTACCCGCCTCCTTTGCTCCTAGCCTTGCTGCCATTCCACCTGGTGTCTGAGACACAGTATATCTACTCGCCTTCTCTCCATCATATCAGCTAGCTCTCTACCTTTTCCTGCCATTTTGCCAGCATTTAAAGTTCCTACTCTCACCAATACACTGCTGCCTTTCCTCATCTCTAACTTATTCCAGACACGTCAACCCCCTTTCCGTCTTCATTTTCTTCGACCCACAGTAGCATTGTATCCGCTGACGCCTTGCTGGTTAACAATGCCAGTGGCAGTCGTTGTTAGTCCGGGCCCCGACCGAACCAGTTTGGAAATCAGTTTGGTGTTACACGATAGATCTCCTTAAGTCAATTCGTATGCACTGGATTTGGACTAAATCAGACCAATTGTTAGAAAATTAGGTTCCAAAAACTGTGTTTGTGTAGCGAAAAGCTCCTGCTGCCGCTGCTTTTGTTGTAACCTGCATGGTTAATTCCCTCTGTCTAGGATCGCTTGTGTCCAGGATTATAAAGTGGGAAACCCACTCCTGCAAACTGACATGGCTTGCCCTTGTGTTTTAATTGCCTCCATCCCTTATGACACGCCAGAGCCAAGTGCAGCAGCCGGAGACCAGGAGGAAGAGGAGTAGGAGAAGAAATGACAGCAGAAAGAGCTGAGAAAGACAGACAACTAGGAGGAACTTATGAATCTACATTAAGAAGATTTGAGGATGCAGAGATGAAGATGAAAGGAGTGCACGAGAAGAGAGAGAGGATGGTCAGTCTTACTGAGATTATTTGAAAACTAATGATAACATAAAAAGTGTGAATTTATTCATTAAAATCTAACCCTAACCCTAAGTGAATTAATTTATAAATTCTTAGTACATTCTTGATCTTTTACATTGATTTTTGATCAAATACAGTACCGTGTTATTTATTACTTTTTTAATCTTTATTTTATTTACATTGATATTAAGTAAACTTCAAACATTAAGAATGATTTTCAGCTGAGCAGGGAGTCCCCTGGTATCATAGGAATCATAGCTACGATGAAGAACCTTAGCTATATGGAAGAAATCGCCTTGCACACTTGGGCCACAGTCATCCCTCAGTCCTCTCTGTCATTCACACCTTTCACACTTGCTCAGACTAAACTACCTGCTTCACAGGGATGTCAGTTGATATCAGCTGTGCTCATCAGCCAACCATATCTACCTAATTATGGGGACACACCTCCAATGTTATACAATCCTCTTGCTACTGTATTTTCAAATAGGATTCTATCCATTCATGAAGTTTTATTTATGCTGCTGGTTGATGTGCCCTCCCTTTCAATATCAGGAGGAACGATGCAGATTCCATCCACTTTGTGGATCGTGGACCAATTTTTCACTCTTGCAGTCTGAGCTTACCAGCCCATCTACGTTCCAACCTTCACCATGGTCGTGAGCTCCGGGTTATGACCCCAAAAAGGAGGTCAAGGACCCAAGAGGCTGATATGAGCTTCCTTCCTAGGGTGGCTTGTTCTCAGCCTTAGAGATAATATGCAGAGCTTGGACATCTTGAAGGGAGAGCTTGGAGTGAGGGAGCAAGTTGAGGTGGTTCTGGCATCTGATTTGGATGCCTCACTTTGAAGGTTTTCCACATGCGTCCAACTAGGAGACTCCTGGGTAAACCCAGAACCTACTGGAAGGACTATGTCTCCGAACTGGCCTGGAAAAGCCTCTGGATCTGGATCCGGAGAGTATTCCTGGGGAAAAAGACATCTGGAATACCCTTCTTAGCCCGCTGTCACCACGACCCGGGATAAGCGGAAGAAAATGGATAGAAGGGTGGCTTATGAAATAATATAAAATAAAGTATGAGTATGCAACTTTAAATAAAATGCCCAGCAAGAATCATTTTTCATATTATCTGTCATTTTGTGAGTGTATAGTTTACGATTTTAGTCTAATTTTGGACTCCAATGTAACAACAATGTAATAACATAATTAGATCTCCGGCCAGTTATTTGGATTAAATAAAAGTGAAATGAGAGGTTGGGCAGATTGCAAACTTGTCCTGTTACAAAGAAGCTATTCATATACATTTGTTTATAGTTTGACTCGGAAACAATTGAGCAGCCCTTTGACATAAGTGTTTCCAAATGGTAATGAGATCAAACCTCAGTCAACTTGCACAAGATGTCAAGACTCAAATTACAGTAGGAGTTACTTGCAAACAGTTATGTCATGAACAACCAAGTCCTTATACATATGTCAACATGAAAAAAACATATTATATCCTATATAATTATGTAATTTTGTATATAATTGTATGTCAACATAGCCAACTTATGGTGCCATAGTATTTCAAGACAGTAGATACAAGGCTGTTTCTGGGCTTAAATGACAATTAAAGTGTTTTTTCCCTGTGTATTTTCTCTTGGCAGATCACATGAATAGTAAAAACTCCTTGACACCTTTCTCAAAGTAAGCATCTGAGTTTGTAGCTGCAGGCGAAAGATTGATCTCTAAAAAAACAGATTATGACGTATTCAGGAGCTTCCATGTACCTTTAGAGGGAGAACAGAGAGGGAGCTTGAGGATAGGAGAGGTGAAAGTTGGAAAAACAGACAGAGAGGGAAAAGAGAAAGAAAGCAGAGATGGAAGGAGGGTGTAAACAGAGGGAATGAGAAAGTAAAAAGAAACAGTGAAAGTGGTTATGATTCCAGCAGGATTGCCTGTGGAGACTCGGAGAGGACGAGTGAGGTGTAGTCAAGGCATAGAGATAGAGAGAGGAAGAGAGGCGATGAAGGGAGGAGGTGAAAGAAGGAGCGTAGGTGTAGGAGGGGATGGAGAGACAGCATTCCTGACTGCAGATACAGAAAAAGAGGAGGTAGAAGTTAATCTGAAACCCAGATGCATTAAGGAACAACAGAGGGTCAAATGAATTCACACACACACAAGAACACACACATACACCCACACAGACGCTCCACCAAAAGCGTTTCCACCTCCTCTCCAGACCTCAGGACCTCAGTGGCTTTACAAGTCAGCAAACAACCACAGGACCAAAAATATCAACTGGATACTTTTTTACGCATCTTTTTCTTGTAAAAGTCAGACTTGGCAGCCTGAAGTCTAAACTAAGCGACTTGTTTGGGCCATGTTTTGTACTTGAACTGTTATTTTTCCCAACTCTGGAAAGATTTCCAGGTAAGTCTCTTGAGAACTTTTATAATGAGGACTATATAAATATATATATATATATATATATATATATATATATAAAATGCTCCCAGATGTATAGTAATTTTGGCATATTATTTAGTTTGGGTTGAGATTGGTGTACAGGACATACAATTTTATATTTCAAACCTGAGATTTGTGCAGACTTCAGATTTTGTTACAAAATTATCCTTGGAGATTCTTTGAGGTTCTGGGAGCAATTTGTTTTAGTGGTCATTTTTGTCAGATGTTGATGTATGGGTTGCGACTAATTGTCCGAATTTGAAAACTCCTTCAGGTTGTCTCGGGAGTGTAGAGGTGACACTTTTAGACCCTTATTTGTCTTTGCAACTTCAAGGAATGCTGTCTCTCTCTCTGCCAGGCAGAGTGTTCAGTTTCACAGCAAGTCATCATCAATCATCATCACAGCGAATCCATTTTTAATATATGAGTAATTCGTTTTCCACATAAATTAGCAAAGACGTGAACTCACCTTCAAATACTATTCAAATCTGTATATATAAAAAAGTTCTCTACCCAACCACAAAAAATTATGTAATAACGGACAATTTCATATAATTGTGTTCAAAGAACATCTGAAAGTGCAAATATTTATACTTGACATATTGTGTGCAAGACTATTTCTGTCACACAAGGCCTGTTGTGGAGAGACTTTGTGTACTACAACCGTTCCCATTGGCCTTTGGCACAATTAAATATCATTAGTACCAATGAGCACTTCAGGCAAAGATCTGCTCTATATAGAAATTATCTATTAATTAAGTATTTATTAGACACATGAAGTTTTCCTATAATGGATTAAGAGGGCCAGACTTTACGAATAATCTGCCAGAGGCTAAAAATAGCAGGCAATACTTTTGTTTGTCTGTACAAAGTGTTTAAGATTTAATTGAAAGCCAACTGAACCTATATTTAAGTTTATGTGATTTTGAAGTTATGGCTATAATAGTTAATATCCCGACATGGCATTTTATTCCTCATCCTGTTCACTCAATCTAAGGGCAAACTTTGTTTCAGGACACAAAGGAAAAAAAAAGAGACATCTGATCAATTGTTTAACCCAAAATGAAGATGAAGGAATAAAAACAGAGCCTTGTTTTTAAATAGATGATATAAGCTCCACTTTTTACAGTTCTATTTTGGTCTTTGTCTTCAGACATCGATACTCATGTCAGTAAAAAACTATTCATGTAAAGATTGGATAACTGTTCTGTTAGTATTACAGATGGTTTTGTTATTAGCTCGTCAACTCTGTGCTGGAAGCGAAGGATTTTGCGGTTGATCAGATGGAAAGCCCATATGGCGCTGCTGGAAATTACCCTACCATCCGCAGATATAAAATAATACGTCTTAAACGCATTTTATCATTCTGGTTGGCTACATGGTGACTCAAGAGACAGTCGAACAATAATTGAAGATATAGCAATCTATTCTCTATTTTCTTTTTTTTTTTTTACAATTTTTACAGTTTGTAGAATAAAACGCTAAAACTAGCCCTTCGCTTTCGATCCCAAAGCCAACAATCCCCTGTGTTTTAAAGACAGTTAAATAAAGTAAAATATGACATATGCCACATAGATTTCCGTCAGCTCGTTCGTATGCACCAAATATGGGCTAAATTGGGCCAATGGTTAGGAAGTTATGTATGAAAACGGTATTTTTTCATCAAAAGCTCCCCGTATTGAGTAAATTATGAACTGTTAGATCACAATATATACAAGATAAATCTCCTCAGGCTGGTTAATTTGAAACACATTTGCACTAAATTGAATAAACGGTTTAGACATTTTGTCCGGAAAACTTTTGGAGATTAAGCTCCCCCTGTTGTCAGAAATATAAAACCGACCTTTCTCAAAATCAGTCCAGCTCTTCCTACCTCTAAAATGTATGTGGGTATAAAATAAATAGAATATTACAATAAAAATTTGCTGACTTTCCCTTGAGGAGATTTATCTTGTATTTTTCATATTTACTCTAATAGTTCATATTATACACAAAGATAGAGCTTTTTTTTTTTGCGAAAAATAATGTTTTTCAGTCATATATTCAAAAAGGCTAATCCAAATTGCTCCAAATCTCATGCATATTAATTGACTGGAGGAGATCTATCTTATATATATATCATATTTCACTCTAATAGTTCATTTTTTACTCCCTAGAAGGAGCTTTTAGATGAAAAACACATTATTCCACACATGACTTCACATTTAATCTAAGGAGTTCAATCAGGGGGATTACTTGTAAAATGCACGGGATTGGAGGCTTTTCGGGGGATATACCCTTGCTGTCAGTGATGACAGCGTAGGCCCAGTTTAATATTGTGATTTCAAAATATATGTGAATAAAATGAGATACATTTAAAGTGTAAAAGTTTCAGGTGTATTTACATTATTAGAGAGCTAACACTTGGGTGACTTGGGTGGTGTTAATAACACCACCCAAGTTTAACCCGGAACTGGTGAGAGTTGGCACAGTTTTTGATTTAAACACCATTTTAATTACATTAACCCTTCAAGTTTTGCAGCAACAGATTGCGAGATGACCATTTAGGTGACGAAACAGTAATCTATTAGAGTTTACAGTAGAGTGTAATATTTTCAATCCTACAGCCTTTCTTGTTTCTGTCCTCCTTCATTTGTCTCCTTTTTTGCTTCCTTTCCCTTCCCTCCATGGCTTTTAGTCCTTGACTTTCATTCACATTGAGCCCATCTAGAAAGACACATGGAGTGATGGATGGTTTCTGGTAGGACTTTGAGAAAGCACATATGTCAGGATGAACAATGCGTTGCATTCTGTCTGGGGAGAGTCCGGGCTATGAAGTGATTTCAAACTAGAGGGTAAAGGTTGTCTCATCACCTCTCTCCCAAACTTCTTTCTATTTCCAGCTGTCCTCCACTCCTCTATTACACTTCTTCTCCTGTCTGTTCCCTTCCTATTCCTTCTTTTCCTCTCTCCTTAAATCACCTTGCCTTGCCTATAATTTTACAACTTCCTATCGTTTCCTTGTCTGTCTTCTCGGTCTACAAAGTAATGACTTAGAGGAATCTGGTAAAGCCATTACCAAAGAGAGCTAGCTGTCTGACAACCAATACTTGTGATCATCATGCCCCCGATACTAGAGGCTGACTGAGTTGACACCTTTATTGCCCGGTCTGTTGAGGCAGCTGTGGGAGCAACTGGTTTCAGGATTACCTGAGCTGTATAGAAGTGAGGGCTGGTGAGTAGCTGTGTGTAACGCGTCATAAAACGCATCTCATATTTTTTCAACATTTCATTGTTTCCCCGAAAAGTCAGGGATATTATAGGATCGTCATCCCATAATCCTTTGATTCCATGGAACTATTTCGTGGATCATTTACCAAATTTTATACTCACATAGACCTTAGTGGGGGGAAGAACTGGAGTGATTTTGGGAAAAGGACGGGTGTATTTTTCCCACACTAGGGGGAGCCTTTACCTCCAACAGTTTTTGGGCCATAATTTCTCAAGCGTTGATCAGATTTAGTCAAAATTTGGTGCGACTGATTCCACTCAAGAAGATCTATCTTGTATACATTGTGGAATACCTCAATAGTTCATAATTTACTCATTAGGGAGAGCTTTTTTTGAAAAACAAAGTTTTTGTATATAACTTCCTTACTGTAGGTTCGATTTAGTCCAAACTTGGTGCGTATGAGTCGATGTAAGACTATCCCTCTTGTAAATTTCATATTTTACTCTAGTAGTTCATATTTTTCTCACTAAATGGAGCTTCTTTTACGAAATACATTGTTTTCCAGACATACCTCCAAATTAGGTGCTTAGGAATCGACTCAAGGGGATCTATCTTGTGTTTATCATATTTTACCCATATTTTTATCTAATAGTTCATATTTTCCTTAATCTCAGGGATCTTTTTTTTAAATCAAAAATACTTCAAATTTATTTGAGGAATTTAATCAGGAGGATTCCTTGTACAATGAAGGGGATTGTATTCTCATTTAAACTAGCAAAATGGGTGCAGAATGTCTCTGTTGCAAACCAAAGCTTCACTCTTACATTTTGTCGTATTGAACTTAATTCTACTGAATCCAATGATTGTTTGAGCTACAAGAATGTGGTTTTAAATATTTAATCAATAATAATGTGTCTATTGTGCTTCTGTTTAAATTTAATGAAAGTGGATTTGCCGTCTGTGGAGTTCCCCAAGGAAAGGTGGAGCGGAGTGGAAACACTTAATCTATTTAATTAACTAAACCCAATGAGGGAATATTCACACAATCCACAAAAACTCTGAAATAAATGTTGATGTTGTTCTTATCATTAAATCTAATTAACTCCATCATTACCCGCAGGTGTATTGATGACGTGAGCGGTCGGACAGCCGTCCAATCATGGCGCTGTGGTGGTGTGTCAGTGTCTCCTGTAGGCTCGCTGCAGTCTGGTTTTCCCTGCTTTTCACATCACTGCTTTGGCAAAAGGTAAATCTTCCTTCCATAAGCTTTGTTGACTGAGAAAAGTTGGTCGACGTTGTTTTAACAATATTTGTGTGGCTTATGTAGGAATTGTATATGGGTAACAGATACGGCCTAAGGAATTCTAACATCTAAGAGAAATATTTGGGATTAGCTGAGTAGATTATCTTAAAAATAAAGGTATTATACATAAACCTCAACGATTTCCCTTTATTGATTTCTACCCAGACCCCAATTGTGACACAAGTCTGAACTCTTATGTGTGGTCCTTTCTCTTTCATCTCATCGATTCTACATTTATGAGTTTCCCGTGCCTCCATTTCATTCCCACATCTCTTATCTGTACCACGCTGTTTTGCATCCCTAACATCTCCGTATGATTACTTTCTCTTTCCTGTTGGCCCTTTCATTTCTTTCATCCCCTCTCCTCTCCGTAGATAACCCCCGTACATGCCGTCCCATCCTGCCCGCGGAGCTGCAGCTGTCCGGGTGTCAAAGAGGTCCACTGTACATTCAGACACCTCACCACCATACCAAAAACATTTCTTAAAGACACGGAGAGGCTAAACCTGGGGTGAGGTTCAATCACTGCGCATAAACATGCATGCACACAGAAGCGTTGACATATTTGTCGGAGGCTGCTCAAGGAAGCAAAACTCAACAGGAAACGAGGTGTAGGTGATTTGTCAGAGAAGTGTTTTCTTTAGCTGACAAATGATCATCACAGCTTCAATTGAAATGTCAAACCGAAATATGTGGAAATATGGAGGTGCTATGTACTTAGGGAGATGGCGCCTTGGCTCTCCAGAAGGGATCAATTTCTTTTATTCCTTGGATCAAACAGAGGCATTTTTGCCTTCGGGAGTGGGATTACAAAAGCGTATACTGCCTAAGTGTTGGATTATCTGTGTGAACTCTTCTTGAGGACAAAAAACACGAACACAAGATAGGAGTCTCATCCGTGAGGCAATTAACACATAGCTCTTGTGCGATTTGACAACATCTGCTTTAAACCCACAAGATAAAGGCTTAGCACGAGCATGACGGTCTAAACTGCCTCCAGAGGGTATAACCCCCTCTAATCACTTCCATGTGGGTCTCTGTATATTCGACGGAGCTTTCCTGTTCCAGGAAAACATTCAAGCCACTTTTTGATACAAGTATATAATTGCCTCATGGCTCCAGAGAATGCATAACCTACTAACAAGGCAAACACGGGTGTTCAGATGGACGCTTTCATTGACAGTTATCACTGCTCTTTACATTCTACCTCATAGCTCTTCACCACTAGATGTTTGAAAATAAGCAAAAGCTGTAATGTACGGCCTACAATCAACAATGGTAAACTGTGTTCATATAAGTTCCTGTGCTTTTGATTAAAACAAAACAAAATACATACAATGTGTTATATTTGAGCTATGGGTTATAGCCTGTAGCCCATACAGTATATGTGATCAACAGTGTTGCTCAGACTGCTGCATGAAAAGTAGTATGCCATGTGAATAGGCTATACATTCTTTAGAGGCAAATATTAAACGCATTCGATATATAAAAAAGTGGCTAGAATATTTCTGGATTTAAATTCAACTGTTCAAATCCGCCTGGGAACCTGGGAAATAGGTGAATATGTGACTCTAAAATGTACCCAAGTACGACTGTGAGTGTGAATTTTTATTTGTCTGTATGTGACAGCCCTGTGATGAACTGATGAATTGTCCAGAGTGCATCCTGCCTCTTATCACCTGCCTCAATATCACCTGCGATAGGCTCCAGGCCCCTATTGACTCTGAACAGGGTAAGCAGTCACAGAAGAAGATCCAATCGATTAAGGATTTTTTCAGACAGACTGCCAAAAAACTCAATCTCCCTAGAGTGACCCCCATTTAATAAACCTTGCTATCGGCATTGTGGCATTGTGGGTGGCACAGCTGCAAAGATTTCAGGCTCCAATCCACCTCACCTGTGGAGTTTGTGTGGGTCTCCTCTGGATTCTCTGTCAGTAATATGTAAAGGGTGAAATGAAATGGGGGCCCTAAATTGCCTGTGAGTGTGAATGGTTGTTTTGTGTCAGAACTGTGATGAACAACGGACTTGTTGCGTGGGTACCCGGCCTCTGGCTGGTAGAGTGTAGGTGGGTGTCTGATTGTCTGACTGCCTGATAGACTGCAGTTAATCATACCTGCCATTGTGAGAATGGAATGTAGCATTCAGACACGATTGCACTAAAAGACTGCAATGACAAAGTAACATAGTTGAAAACCTTTTTGCTTCTCATCCGGCTCTTATTCAAGCAGTTTCTTCATATTACTGTGTAAAAAGACTGTGAGTGGGGTGCATACCTCTGACAAGGTCACACAATAAATGTCTATTTAGATTTCCTGATCCGTCAACAATCCCTCCACAAGCATTCTTGGAAAGGTGTTCTTTTTCTGGATCTGCTGCAAAGTTTAGTTGGGTCTATCTTTGCCAATAGACCATCCTAACAAATAAGCCAACCCATGGACACGGCCAGAGGAAATAATGACATTCTATTTTTCAGCTCTAACTACAGGTATAGCCTGACAATTTGGTGGAAAAAACAGGAATAATCATAGGTCAGCTGATGTTGCTCTGAAAGTATTCTACGAATGTTTGGAAGTCCTGTATTCTTATAACCGTATTATTATATACGGTTGTTTGTTACATTTAATTCCCACTGGGGGACGGAGTCACTGAAATCCTTGTGCATCATTGTAACAAAAAAAGATGGTGTATGAAAATGCGTTTAATTTGGTAGGAATAATTGCAACCAAAAATCGTTGCATGTTTTACACTCACTGCAGGATAGTAGACTCTTTTTGACAATACTAGGCTAATTCTTGAAGAAAAGTGGCCTGACTGCTTCTCGCACACTGAAATCGGTCAAATTCTTTCAGCTGACTTGTTGACTAATGTTCTGCAGTTTGACTCTTTCGTATAGTTGATTGTAATTTGCTCAAAACCTGTAAACTCTTAGAAAAGTTCTATAGCTATTTGTATTGTGATTACTTATACAATAACGTAACTGGCTCCTATGTTAAAACTGTAGGCTGATTTTCTTTGCTAGATGGACAGGAATATATAACGCCCTTGTCCATACTAATTTTCTAAACACATGTTTAGAAAATTAGCAATTTCTTACTGAAATTGGTGCATTCCAAGGTTGTAAAAAAACATGGCATGGTTCCTCTTTGTCGGTCTTCCATCTGCTTATGTCATAGTGACATTTTGAGAATAGGGACAAAACTGAAGGTCAAGGATTAAATCACTTTTTCCTGCTATTCTTTTTTCTTTTATTTAAAAAGTCACATTATCTGGGCAAACAGGCCAGCATCGACTTTCCCCTATCCATCTGAGCCTTTAAGGTCTGCTGTTACCCTTCATCCCAGTAACCGCTCCTGTTTTTGTTTTTTTCTCTCTCACAGTTATAACAGCCTGACAGAGGTGGAGGGGTCAGAATTCCGGTCACTGAGGCAACTGGAAATGCTCATGTTGCACGGCAATGACATTACCACAGTCCACCCTGGGGCATTTTACAGCCTGAGATCCCTACAGGTAGAGTTTGTGTGCCTTTTTGTGTTATTATTTGCTTTTCTCATGCAATAACCCAAACAGAATTCAGATAAAATGTATATCTTTTGGGGTCATTTACAAATGTATTTATTTTTTATACCTAAATTGACAAGCAGTCATTTAAATTTGAAGGAAAATCTAATAATGGACTAATAATTTTGGTTACGTTCAACATAAGCATACCAGCATTGGCATGTTTTGCCTGCGTCAAATGGCTAATAGCTCAGATTTAGAGACACAAAATAAACCATGTTTTGAAACAAAAAGCGTGTGAAAACTAGCTCCAGTTAAAGTCTTGAATAGCAGGCAACACTGCTGAGTCGAAAACACTGGCGGTGTGGCATATGCTGGTGCTGGGGTTTCTTGAGAGTTCTAATAGTAGCTGAGGTTGTAGGCTGATGGTGCGTTTTGAGAGTTCATGGAGTAGCTGGTGGTGGGTTATCTTCCCTCGCTGTGGGGATCTGAGAAGAAGCTGGGTTTGGTCATGGAGATCTCCAAATGAACAAAGCGGTAAAAACTTGCAAACTGGATCCAAACTCCCTGAAGATCTTGCTAACTAGGGAAACACCTCGTTTATTTCTCATTTAGTATTTAAGATACAAATGATTGGAAAGTTCTACAAGCAGGCACCTGCTTACTAGTTTCTCTGTGCAAACGATGTGGGAAAAAAATCCATTTCAAGTACTCTAAATTAAGTCTGTGGGCACTATATGACAACGAGCAAAAGGGCCGGCATCTTGAAATGAAATACTTATTTATTTCATAATTATGGCTTCTCATTAAGATTTTACAAATTAATTGCATAAGAGCCTTCTGCTCAGGTCCAACGAATCCAAGTCAAGAGAAACGTGCTTAAATTCTTTTGGTTTAATTGCGATAAAAACCTTGGTTGTAAACCATCTTGAATGTTTATTGTTACCTTTTCCATATGGATTCACTCACAGCCTAAATGTATTATAAACAGCTCCATATCAGCAAATCCATTATGTAAGACCATAATTGTGTCAGTCACCAAATCTTAAATAATGAGGATCAGATGATCTTTCTGTTGCAGATTGAAAATGCACTCTTAAAAATGTAAATACGATCACTCACTAACTAATGTCATGTAAAATGAAGACAAATATTGAATAAATTACTCAGAATGGAGGAGTTCATGCTACCTCACCCACCGAGAATATGCATCCTCTTTCCTGCTCCACTTCTCCTTTAGCAGCCATAAGTTTAGCCTCATGTTTGTTCTTCACAAGCAGAAGGATGACGCTTCTATATATTTTTTAACCAGAGCCGAAAGGTTACTGAATTTAAACTTGTGTTAGTTGGCTTGCCAGAGAAACAAGTTTAATCATTGCTCATTATGGTTTTGATGTCCACTATGTATCAGTGTAACACACATCTTCTTTCTCTTTCAGATCTTGAAGTTGAGTTACAACAAGCTAAAGTCCGTCAGCCCCAGTCTGTTTGAGGGCCTTGTTGGTTTAATCCGTCTCTATCTGGACCACAATATTATTGATTTTATAGAGCCGTACTCCTTCTCAGGCCTGTCCTCCCTTAAACTTCTACAGCTGGAGGGAAACCTCCTCAAAGAGATCCACCCTCACACCTTCATCACAGTGTCAGTACTGGGTAGCTTTTGGACATCGGGACTCAAGTAAGAAATAAAGTTATACAATTAAGTACTGTTGTATTTGTTTCATAGGGCAGTAATATATTTGGGTTATAATGTGCACAAACCAATAAGACTTACTTAAAACAAGATGCAAAAGACGAAAAAGAAACCTTCTGAACAATCTATTTGAGGAACCATGCAGGCCAATAAGTGATGGGCTCCGCCGATCTTTCTGCCTCAGACACTTGCACCTGTCAGACAATCTTTTGGAGCAGCTCCCGGCTGCAGCACTGAAGACAGCGCCCAGACTTGAGATCCTCACCCTACATGGTAACCCTTGGATCTGTGACTGTCAGCTCAACTGGTTGCTGGAGTGGCGTTCCACACACGAAGGTAAACACTGATCGTTGAAAACTGCAGTGTCATTTTCTAACACTAGGCATTTATGAAATCAATTTTTTCTTTAAGCTACTCTGTTTAAGGGGCACGGTAAAAAGCTGCATTTATTGCATTTTGTGGCTCAGGGCAGAGTATAAGCTGCTAAAATAATAAAATTGTCGACAAACACCTGCCTATTCATAGGCCAAGCAGAAACAAAACAACACCAGGGTTAATTTAAGATTTTTTGGAAACATTTTTTCATTTTCCCGCACCTTTCTTTCATCTTCTCAAGGTGATCAGCGGTTAACATTAACGTTTACAGTAAATTCTTGTAAATGAAAGCATTTCTCAAAGTGCTGAAATCACATTTTACCTCGCAGATTACATTACAGTTTACGTCATTATAATGTAAGACATTAATACAGAAGAATACTATAGCTCTCACTGTAAATTTACTCAAAAGTTTAATTTATTGCAACTTTTCGGTTCTGGTCCTTCATCAAACAAATTATTTCTGAAAATAAGAAACCACATCGCTCCCGATTTTCAAAAATCTTTTTCAAAAATTATTTGCCTGATGAAGATTGAATAGAATTGAATAGAATTGAATAGAATTGAATAGAATTGAATAGAATTGAATAGAATAGGAAGCCTAGGTGGTAAGTTTATTGCTGATAATTTTTAGTCTTCTGCAACTCAATTTAAACTTAATGGATGTTGTATAAATCAAGAAGGTCCTTGAACCCTGAAAACCAAAACAATAAGCTAAAAGTACGTAAAACAAAGCAGAGTTTAACATATTTTTGCCACTTCCAGGCAGCGGGGGGGAAAACACAATGACATACAGTATCATCACCACTGACGTTTTCTAAATCAGGCTCATATTCAAGGAGAATCAGGCATATGTCAAAATGAATCAGTTCTCCTATTAATAGTTGTAAAAACCTATCCAAAGTCCCGATGCTCAGCTAAGATTATCTGATAGTGTTGACATATATTAAAACAAAAATAGACAACCCGTATTGACCATGACTTTTCCACCACTTTTTCATCCACACTCATGTCCTCTGTTTTGTAGCTTGCTAATTGTGAAGTAGGCTGATCACTACGCTACTTCCTCGGTCATTTCACAACACAGTTGCTTTTCAACAGATCGTGTGAAGTGGTGCAGTAATATTTCCCTTGGATTTCATTCGTCATTTTATACAAAGTGAAATAAAATAACACTATATGACCATTGAAGTCCTGTAAAGGCAAAAATGCGATGTTGTATTAATTAATCCTTTCAATTGGCACTAATGCAAAGGAGTCATTAATGGCAAAACAGATCATTTTACCATAATTCTATATATAAATATTGGCCCACAAAAGTCAAACTAGTGTGTTTCTCGGCTTTAGATAAGTGTTTGTGAGGAAAAGTATTGACAAAAATATTGTATGTCTTTATGACATATGAAAGCCCATCTACTATTAATAAATCATTATTGTATTTCAAACAAAGCAATCTGTGAGAAAAATCATTGAATTGTTTACCTTTTCAATTTCCTCCCCTCATGAAAAATGTCTCAAGCCACATGTGCCTGTCTCATTTCTCACTGCTTTGTTAAGTTTTCACAAAGCGTTAACCAGTCCAATATGCCAGCTGTTTGTATCAGCAGAACAGTTGATAATATATAACAATGTGTGTGTCCTGTTTCTTCTGAAAATAGGAATGCAACTGCCAGAACTTAATCATTTCATGCATAAACTTTCATTGAACTCAGACTTATGAAGGAACACACCTGCAGCGATATTGTACCAAACCTTTAGAATTCCAGGTTCCTTTGGGATTTATAATTTAAATAATCCCATCCATCCTCCCATTTTGATTAATTCCTTAGGATTTTTATTACCCTTTTATTGCATACATCTCCCTAACGAACCATCTCTTCCTCTTTTTTCTCAATCTTAAAGGCTTAATAAAGTGCAAGAGGGAACGTGGCAGCCGTGAGATTTGCCCTCAGTGTGCCTCTCCTCCAAAACTGAATGGGACCTCTTGGCTTAATCTAACTCCAGACAAACTTACCTGTGAACGACCAGATCTTCATTCCAACCTTAAACAGTGGAACAATCCTGTATGGACTGAATCGGAAGCAGAACCCGATCTCCCATACATCCGTGATTTTGAAAAGCCTCTAGGTCATCTCACAGTCGCCCTGTCTGACAACCATGCAAATAGTGCTCAGGTGGCCTGTGATGTTCGCCAGCCTGTAGACAGTTCTGCCATGACTTGGACAGCAAATCCACTTTCACGTGGGGAGCTGTCTATCAATGTCTCACTTGTGACTGTCCTTGAGTGTGAGATTGATCGGGAGACACTGCAAAATCTATGGCAGCTGGTTGCATACTACTACGAAAGCCCTGCTATATTAGAGAGAGGTCAACAAAGGGGAAATGCTAGCAAGATAACATATCAATATGCCCAAGCTGTAAATGAAAATTCACCATATTTCACTGATTTAAAAGGGTATTTGGCAGCCGAACCTTCGTGGCTGCTTCAAGCGAGAGTTACTTTGAGGCTCAACAGACAGCAGACAACAAACGGGAAACTGGTAATGGATTTCACAACTGTAATCACCAAGCATGTTAACAGCCACAGAGGGCAAGACGATGATAGTCACCCGGCTATTTCCTGGGCTTTAATTCGCAGAGGGACAGCACGGCGGGTTCAGACTGCTCTTGAAGGTTCAAAGGTTTCCTTGGAGTGCCGTGTTGTTACTTCAGATCCGAAGCCGAAAGTGGAGTGGATGCTTCCTGATTTGTCAGTTCTGGAAGAAGGAAATGATAAAATTGAAATTTCTGAAAATGGAGAGCTTGTGATTTCCAATGCCACACAGTCTAATTCAGGCCTTTATCACTGTATGGTCAGAACCAATGCCGGTGTGGACTTGATGCCTCTGAGGCTCACCATAAAAGCACACACGCTCAGTCCCACTGCTTTCAATGGACAGAAAATTGTAATTGAAAATGGACACTCTTTTTCTCTACCATGTGGGATGACCTCAGTCAAGCCAAGTCTAACTATGTGGTACCTACCCAAAAACAAAATCCTTCTTCCCAATCAAAAGACCAGACGAGCAGAAGTTATGGAAAATGGAACTTTGGTGGTGAGGAGATTGACACAAGACGATGCAGGAGAATACAGCTGCTTGGCCTCAAATCTGTATGGAGTTGATATGCTGGCACACATGGTAGAAGTCACAGGAGAAAAGGTCTCTGACAGGTCCAAAGTAATGACTGACACAGATCCCCAGATCTTACCAGACGGTTCTGAGGTAGGGGAGGGTTCAGGGGGAGATTACCAGGAATTTATTCGTCCTGTTGGGACGCAGGTACCAAAGAAAGTGGAAATACAGCAAAGAAATCGTCTTCGGTTTTCAAAAAGAAAACCATTTAAAAATTCAAAGAGAAAACCTACTAAATCTGTTAAGGAATTAGATCCAAATCCTCGGACAGAGACTTTAACTAATGTTAAGTCCAAACCAAGTGTTGCTCGACCAACAGATCCAGGGCCAAAAACTGTGACAGTCTCAACAAGTACATCCAAAACTAGAAGCACAAAAACCTCTACAATTGCCACTACTCCTAACATGTTAGCTCGTACTACTACCCCTCCTGATATTGAAATGAAGCCAACAAAGTTCCTCATTAACATAAATCTAAAGACTGAGGCCAGTTCAGAAAATCTGCTGCAGGTTTTACAACCCCCATCTCCAATAAGCACAGAAAAAGCAAAAACTGTCGTGGACCCTCATGCCATGGGAACTCAGTCAGTCAACTCATCAGAAAACAAACATTCAGGAGAAGGGAGAACAAACTTTGTTCCTGGTCAGTCAAACAGAAGAAGGCAGCCTTACAGACGTAGAAAACCCCCCATGAGAAGACTCCATCCGCATGTTCATCCCGTCTACCATTCATCGAACAAGCCCCGGATGACTCTTCCCCCAACAACTCCTGCCACATCTACAACAACGACAACCGAAGCTACTACTACCACTACAACTACCACTACTACTGTATCGACGCCAGTTCCAACCACAGCAAAAATACATTCTTCTTTATCTGCTGAGTATCCGACAGAAGAAGATGAAGGTGAAAACAGTCAAGAACACGATTACAAAGATAGTCATATTGCAAAGGAAAATTTAAACAATGTATTCTCTCCTACCAGTAATTATGTTGACAGTAGCCTCACCCCATTCCCATCAGCTAAAGAAAGAAATAGCTCACTGGATGGGTTAATTTTACCAAATCCAAAGGCAGTAGCCACACCAACGCTGGAGAGTTCCCCTGGTTCAACTGAAAGGACTGTTGAGACTCTCTCTGTGAACCTAAAATACTCTGAGACAAAGGAAGTTGACAGCACAGAGCAAACCTTAGAAGACTACAAAGAAACTCTTGCAGAAGAGAACAAGAAGGAGACAATATCAGAGACGAGAGAGCGAGAAAATCATAAAATAGACACGGAGGACCCAGAGAAATACAAACAAGAATGGATTACACAAAGTAACAACAAACATGATAGCTTGAGACTAACAACACAAAATAGACCAAAACCTAACATCCAAACCTCATTAGACCAAAATACATCAACCCAAACAGGAGCTTCAACCTCCAGGCTCATTACTTCAAAGTCAACAGAAGGAAGAACAAAAGATGAAGTCAAACAGGAAGAGGATAAACAGGTAAACAAGCCCAAAACAAGACCTGAGGGCCACAGTTTCCCAATAATGGAGCCAGTTCACCCATGGCTTCATCAGAACAAACAGGAAAGAGGGCAAACTTCTACTTTCAAGATGACAAACACAAACCGAGACAGAAATACAGGAAGACAGGTTGAAGTGAACCCAGAGAGGCTTACCCAGACTCCCAGAGTCCCAACGATCTCCCGATGGCCTTCACACCATCGTCAAAACCACCACTTCCAACTCCACCCGTCCTGGCCAGCTCAAAAACCATTTCCTCCCATACGACCGGGTAAGTAAAGCTGAAGTGTAAAGGTTTTGCATAAACAGTGTTTTGAAATCAGCCAAAAATTGATAACAATTTTAATTCTATAAAAAAAAGTCTATAAAAAAGAAGCATTTAAATTGACTTTATGTTCTGTTGTGATTTGGGTGCATGAATGTACATAATCAATCAAATGTTTGCACTTTGGACATAGGCCCTGGGTCTCACCTTCTCCCCACCCACCAACCTTTGAGTCTCCCTCACCCCTGGACACTAAACCAGGTTGTTACTAACCAACCAGCTGAGGCAGTGAAGCCCACGCCTGCAGGCTCTGGATTGAATGGAAACTCCAGATTTACCCTCTCAAATCCCCACCTGGCACATCATCATCAAAATCCTTATGTAGATGTGAGGATGCATACCAGGGATCAACTGTTTCTGACAAGGTTAAGGAACCGATACAGACAGGTACGTCAAGGTCTGGTTGGGTTGGTTTGCTTTGTGTTTAAATATTTATAGTGCATTGTATACACTTAAGATCGAATGATAAATTAATGTGCACCAGAAAAGTTAAAATGAACCAAAAATACACTTTAAATCTCAAAGTTAATATGCTTTGCAGTATGTAAGATTTTCACTATGTGTTTTCATATTGGTGTAAAAAAACACCATGGGTGTGGACATTTTGCACATCAGTGTGAGCAAGAGATTTTCGGTTTTACAATTGGAACTTAAAAGTTTTGGAAAAGTAAATAGTCAATTGGTGTGGTGTGTGTAGAATGATGTCATTCAGATTAGTTTCCTCGTTGGTTATTCAGGCCGCCTAGCTACCAGATGAATAAAGCCTATTTTAGCTCTATGTTTTGATTTTACAATTTAGTAAGGTTGAGATCAGCTGCCATCAGCAGTAGCTGGCATCTTAACCCATCAAGTGACATCTTATTAGTTTGTTGTGTTAAGGGGGTTATGATTAATAAATAATGCTTGGAACGACGGTATGAAATAATTGTACAGGCTGTGTAAAGAGCAACATTGCTCGATAGCTTGTTCTGGTAGTCATTGGTGGCCAGAAATACTGTAGATCATTGCAGCTTTGAATGATTTAAACACTCGGATACATGTATTCTTTTGGTTTTCATTAATTTTTAGAAACTCAATTAAAAAAAAAAAGTTCATATAATTAGCAAGTATATTTGTTGCGAAAACACAAACAAAGATTTTGTTTTTTCTCCTTTTCTATTGAATGTTGCTCTTTCACTCAGTGTTCAACAAATCAGAGAATAAAATCAATGAATTTTCTATCACATACAAAAGAAGTGTCTCGTGGAATTTCAATATGGCTTTATTACCAATAGTATTGTTTATGATGGCAATGGTGATGATTCACCTCTTAGAGATTGGATTTAATTCAAAGTCAGTAAATAAATGCCATACTAAATGACATTTTCTTTTTTAGGCGCAGCTTGATCGCATCGCACAGCTAGGGAGGATGATTACACCCAAACCTCGCATCGACTATTACAATCCTCGATCCGTGAACACACCTAGACCGAACTCATCCCCACATAGACCCTACACCCAAAAATCGCCAGCACCAACTGCTTCTTACACCTACACCCTGCCACCTCTAAAGCCTGCTAAGCCTTCATCATCATCATCATTCTCTGGTTTCAACATGATCCCTCGTCCATACCAACCCACCACTCCAGGGGTTCTGCATGGAGGTCGATTGCCTTCTGGAAGTAAGTACACTGTGGAAAGGATGCATGCTAAATATTTTTAATAACCGATATGGAAATGTAGTTTGATCAGTACTGTTATTTTTTTTTGTGTCCGTAGCAGGAAAAGTTAGCTCTTGGCAGTCCTCAGCTGCACCTCCTTTCCCAAGGGTGCCGGGATCTGAAAGTGGTGGTATTAAACCACTTATTACAATGGTATCCACAGCTAGTGTGTCAGTGCTGGCTGGGAGTGATGTGTTCCTGCACTGTAAAGCATCAGGGAGCCCTGAACCAAGCATGGCTTGGACCAAAGTTTCCACAGGTAAGGTGGATAAAGATTCAACTTAAAACAATGGAAGGGAAGGAATACGGGCAAGAAGGCAAATATATGTTGACATTGCTCATTTCAAGGGATAATTGATGCAGTCCATAGAGTCCATTTATCTCATCACATCGTCCACATATTTAATTTATCTCATCACATCGTCCTGTGAACTCTCCGTCCGTCTGTTATGATACATTCACTGCATCAGAAGTGTCAGTTATGACAACCGTGACCAGGAATGAAAAATGTCCTTTCCACCGTCTCCTTATCCTTTCTCTTCCCTCCTCAGGCGCAACCATCCCAGCCAACACCAAGCATGGTCCCCGTTTTCAGGTTTTCAAAAATGGAACATTTGTTATTAGGAACATCCAGCTTCAGGATAGAGGCCAGTACCTCTGCTCAGCCCAGAACAGGTTTGGATCAGATCGCAAATTCATCACATTAACTGTCCAGACTGAGGTACCTAGGATCCATGTGCTTAAACCTACTGATATAGTAGTGTACTCAGGAAAAAGTGTGACTCTTGACTGCATCGCCTCTGGAAAACCACCTGCCCAAATTTCCTGGATTCTTCCAGACAGGACGTTTTTACGTGACGTCGGGTCACTTCACACTCTCCTGTCCCCAATGTCTCTCCTCGAAAATGGAACCCTGCAAATTCACTCGCCCAATTTCTCCAGCAAAGGAGACTATAAATGTATAGCCAGCAATGCAGCAGGTGCAGACACGATAACTTATCATTTGAAAGTGGCAGCCCTGCCTCCAAGCATCAGTGAAGCAGCACTGGATACTGTGATCATTCAGCCAGGTATAGTATGGGATTTTATGCTAAATGTTTTTCCCATGATATGGCTGTTAGATGAATAAATTGACATGTTTGCTGTCACAAGTACATGCAAATTAAGGTACTTCAATCCCATCCTATCAGGCAGGAGTTTGTATGTCCACTGCTCTGTGAGGGGGGAACCAGAACCTGCGCTTAGATGGATGCTCCCAGCAGGTGTCCACATTAAGCCATCACAGTTTCTGGGTAATAGGCTGTTCGTCTTCCCAAATGGGACGCTGTATGTGAAGAATGTTTTGCCAAGGGATGCTGGAAGGTATGAGAGGGTCTTTCATTTTTGTACATATTCTAATCTTATTATATCTCTGAAGTGTCGGGTATATTATGGAATCGTCATGACATTCGCTGCCACAGACACTTTGTTTTAACGTGATAACTCAAAAACTATATTATGGATCATTTTCAAATTTTGTAACCACATAAACCGCAGTGAGACAAATAACTGGAATGATTTTGGGAGATTCAATTGTATATTTCCAATATTAGAGGGAGCTTTATCTCCAAAGATTTTTGGTCCACAGTTTTGCAACCTTTGGTCTGATTTAGTCCAAATTTGGTGCATATGAATCAACTCAAGGACATCTATCTTGTATATGTTATATTTTACTGTAAAATTTCATATTTTAATCACTATTGGGAGCCTTTTTTATGAAAACAATAATTTTTTGTACTTAACTGACATTTAGTTTGAGGAGACCAATCAGGGAGATTGCTTGTACAATGCAGGGGATTGGGGACATTTCGGGGACAACAGCATAGGCCAGGTCTAGTCAAATTCACGAATTAATATCTTTATATCTGTATCTAAAGGACAGGGTTTGGTTTTAGTTGAACTAATGTGTTCCAGTGCACTTATCCAACATAGCAGACCCTTCAGTTTTAGATTTGATAATAATAATAATTCAACAACCATTAGGTGGTGTTCATGTTCATAATAAAATTTGAAACCAGGAGCAGAATCAAAGGATGACAAAGTTTCGCTGTCAAAATGAGGATTCAGCAAAAAGAAGGGGACAGGTGAGAAGTGGCTGGAAGTGACCGGTACCGGCTATAGATGGGAAAGTCTTAGAGGAAGATGACTGGTAGGGATGGTCGGCTGGGAGCCCCTGAATAAAAGAAAACAACGTGTAAATACACTATGTAAAATACTTCAAGCAGGAATAATCAAGAACTTTTGAATAATCAGCAGATGTATCTCCCACTGAGGTGACATCATCATCTGGCGAGGAGTTGCAGGAGAGCTGGGTTTTTATATATACAGCAGCAGATGATGAGATTGATGAGAGTCAAGTGTGAATCCTAGCCAGGAGCTTGTTATGTTGGGCCAGGTTCACAATACGGACACAATGCAATAAGGTCGGGGGGAGACAGAGAAGCACACAGGATAAAATATACCAGAGAGACATTAGATCCTGGGCTGATAAAGGTTGTGTACCATTCATGATCCCAGTGGTATCATGCATGTCGATCATTGCTGCCAGTTGATTTGTCCTTGTGACTGTATTGATAACTAGACTTTTCCTCTCATAAATTATAATGTTGAGGCTTCAACAAGCACACGTCCTCAACTGCCTCTGTGGGTCCGTCCACAGGTATGAATGTATGGCCACTAATGCTGTGGGTATAACCAAAAGAACCATCCTGCTGGAGGTGAGGGCAGATTCCCCCACCCTCTCCCTCCAGCTACCTGCTCCTCTTCCCATCCCTCCAACCCACAGCAAAGTTGTGCCATCCCATCAACACTCTGTCACAGCTATGTATGGTTCTGCTGTCTACCTGCACTGTCCAGAGTCCACTGCATCCACAAAAGGGACCATCTGGCAACTACCCTCCAAGGCCATCTTGGAACATCGATACAGGTCGTTTTTGTTGGATTATTAAATGAAACAGTGAATCAGATCAAACTATCACAAGGCTTACGTTTACACTACATCTGATTAACTGCTCTAATCTCAACCTTGTTTCTTTTGCCCATCTGCCTGCAGTCCAGAGAGACCAATTAAAGTCTTCCGTAATGGTACTCTGAGGATACTCCAGCTGACAGAGCTGGATGGTGGAAATTATCTGTGTGTCTTCCAGCTTCCCAATGGGGAGGACATGGAGCTCTTCCAGGTAAGAACTAGACAGGTAATCAGTTTGCTGATCTTAGTTTGTTAGGAGTACTATAGTAGTAGCAGTGGTCTGTGTCATTCTGGTTTGGAACACTTTCGTAGTTAATGAGAGAGTGTTAATTGTGAATAAAATCTATCCCTGTATTTTCTAAGATTTCACTGCAACTTTCTTTCACATTTAATGTTTTTAATTTATTTGCTTTATCAGGTAGAGGTGTTAATGACTCCTCCCAGAATCGAACATGTATGGACTGCGCAGACAAGGGTCACTTTTGGAGAAAATTTCCAGGTAAATATTAGGAGGTGGCTCAAAGTTTATTTAAGATCAAAGGCCTGGGTCAAATATTGTGGACACATTCCCATATTGAATATGTTTGTTAACATATTCTATACTGGCTATGATTATGATTATATACATACAGATATATGCACTTCCGAAAGACGTCAGGGTCTTATTTCCCAAAACCATTTAAGGCACAGAAGATTCTATAATGGCGGTTGTTTGTGTTAATCATATGAGGCATAATTGTTACGACCCCACTGTTACGAAGCAAACAAAGTGTATGGACTTATTTTAACATTTTCATTCAACCCTGAGTCTTTTTTCCTCCTTGATCTGTTCCTATGTTTGCTTTTAAGGTGGATTGTGTTGCAACTGGTCTCCCTGATCCAGAAGTTTCCTGGGGTCTCCCAGATGGAACTTTAATCAACAATGCCCTTCAATCAGATGATAGCGGCGTATACAACCACCGCTATGTTATCTTTGGCAATGGAACATTACTCCTCCAGCAAATGGCCAAAAAAGATGAGGGAGACTACACTTGTTATGCCAAGAATAAGCTGGGCAAGGACGAAAGAAAAGTTAGCGTCAAAGTGGGACCGAATGCTCCAAAGATAAGATTAAAATCTCAGTCACTAGTGAGGGTAAAGTTAGGAGAATCTGCCAGACTGAGCTGTCAGGCAACAGGTGAACCACAACCAAAGATCCTGTGGATCTCTCCGAGAAATGAGGTAATATCGATGTCAACAAACAAATTACAGATCTTGGAGGCTGGAATGTTAGTAGTGAAATATATAAGATTGGCCGACGAGGGGAAATATGCATGTGTGGCACGTAATTCTGCTGGTGATGATGTAAAATATATAATGCTGGAAGTTGAACCCCAGCAGCCCTCTGTTAATGGTCTGGAAGGGAAGAGCTCCACAAAGGTTCTGGCCGTTTTCTACCAAACAGCGCTTTTGGATTGCAAAGTTGAAGGGAAACCTGAACCAAGGGTCGGGTGGGTTACTCCCTATGGCCACTCACTCCCAATGCCCTACCTGGGCGGTCGCTTCCAAGTCCATCATAATGGGAGCTTAGAGCTAAGAGGCGTGAGGAAAACAGATGAAGGGAGGTACATGTGTCAGGCTAAAAACAATCTGGGTGAAGCTTCACTTTTGGTTGAATTAGAAGTGGCATCATTGGCTGAGAAACCTAGTTTTGCTGTCCCCAATATTGAAATCTTACCAATAAAGCAAGACATCGGGCTTTTAAGACTAGAATGCCCAGCCCGTGGAAAACCAAACCCAGAGTTCATATGGATTTTACCCAATGGGACAATGCTAACACCTGGCGTTAGACTCCAACGCATCACACATCATCTGAGTGATGGAACTCTACACATCTCTAAACCTGTAGCAAGTGATAAGGGAGTGTACCGGTGCTTAGCAAAAAATGTGGCAGGACAAGCGGAGAAACGATATGCACTGGAGGCGGGCAGAAAGCCAGTGATTAGAGGATCTACAGGTAGGTTTTTTTCATGTTTTTTCACATTAATGATGTGGAACTCTCTATAGTATACTCAATAAAAAGCTTGTTCCACTCTGTGGGGTAGGGCTGGGGTTAGCCCCAAATATAGCTGGAGACTTTTTTAACTCCTCTTTGAAAAGCTTAAGTTAACTCCTACAGATTTCGCAAATTTTGGCCAGGGAAATTCAGAGAAAGGACAGGAACATTGCTCAAGTTCACATGTCAAACAAACAATGAAAGAAAAGTAAGTGAAAGAAAGTGATACTTAATAATAATTAGTTCATCATTTGCAATGGGGGAAAGTTGTTACACAATACACATGTGCATGCCGTATTCACACACACTGCAAAAAAAAGAAGAAAGTGGTGTGAGTATTGCAAAAAACAGTTTAAAAATGAACACTCACACACAAAACTAGAGGGCACTATGAGCACCAGGGGCGCCAAGCACATTTATGAATCGTATTATGGCAACACCATGACCTGCCATACCGCACCTCCTCTGATTGGCTTTGTAGACCCCTCCCCACTAACACGCACACACAAAAAAGTGACAGGTATTACCTATTGTAATATAACTCATGCCAATGACTAAATCTCTTTCTTTGGGGAAGATGTGAGTTAAACCAATATATTTTCTCAAATAAGGTTACCCTACTATACATAAAAAATACAGTAAAATAAGAAAATACAGATAGATGTGAGACTCTTTGGAGATTCAGATTCTGGCACACAATTCTAATGGGTTGTACATAATGATTGAAAGAAATAACTTTTGTATAAGTCAAAACCCACTCATTCTGCCTTCAACCAAACAATCAAATCAAACCAAACAGTGGATTTCGGTAAGAAATTCTTTAACAAAATTCTCAATGGGAAATCTTCCATATTGTATCAGTCGTATTGCGTTATTCCTTTTTGCCTAAAAACTGCTCAAAGTTCTTTATATTTTTTTCTTTAGGTGGTGTGAAAATCACTTACGGCTTCAATCTCAATTTACCCTGTACCGTGGACGGCTGGCCGCAGGCGTCAATCATGTGGACCCTCCCTAATGGTCTTGTTTTGGACAAACCTCAGAACATTGGCCGGGTCTCTTTTCTTATCAATGGGACCCTCCAGTTGAGACAGGTCGCCCCCTTTGACAAAGGAAGATACATTTGTAAAGCCTCCAACTCCTTTGGCTCGTCAACACTATCCTACCCAGTAGCAGTGATGGTTTTCCCGCCACGCATCACCAGCACACTGACCTCAATTACAAGAGTCAGCCGGGGAACACCTGTTACATTGAGCTGTACCGCGACTGGTACCCCTAAGCCGGACATATCATGGACGTTGCCTGGGCGCACAACGCTGGTTTCACATAATCGCTTCACAGCACAAGGAGGGATTTTCATGACAGAGGAGGGCAGTCTGTTCATTCAGAACCCAGTACTTGTGCACTCTGGCATTTACAAATGCAACGCCAAAAATGCCCTCGGAACAGACTTCAAATCTACTTACCTACAGGTTGTCTGAGCGACGACCATAATTATTATTCCGGAGACAGAAATTCAGGCTGAATGAGAGTTTTTACTCTGAAGTGGATTGAGATGTCTTTGCAAAGCAATGTTTACTGGACAGTAAAGCTTTATAGTGGCATTCAAAGATAATGTCAATATTATGTTTTTTGATGAAAAACGTTCCAGAATACTAAAAAGTATATTTGGGACTTATTCTTTTCAAAGAACCTTTATTTTAACCCTCCACATGCAACATTATACCACCTTGTAGTCCAATTTTATTTTAGTATGACATTATTTTGATGCTGTAACTCAATAACTGTATTTTCTCTCTTGTGATGGATGCATCTACGAGTCTAAATGATGATGATGATGATTATTGTCATTTGTTAATACAGTAACATTTTACAGTGTTTTCATCTGTATGTGGAAAATATTAAATTTTTTTCCACAGGCCTATGCAGCCGTACTCAATAGCAGGGTATTCTGTTCCCCAAAAGCCCCCAAACCACTGTGTTGCACAAGGTATCCCTCTCATTGTACTCCTCACATTAAATGTGGATTTATGTTCATATTTTGTAAAAAAAAATTGAGTTTGAAAATCTTGATGATTTTGAGTTATTGCGTGAACACAAACAAACTGTGGTTGCAGCGGCGGCGATGAAAACATCACAGCTTACATTTTGACCCATAAGAACCAAAACAGACTTCCCCTTAAAGGAATCAAAAAAGGAGGCTAAAGAATGACATGTTCTTTTCAAAATATTTTTTGAAATGTTGTCAGGGATCTGTAATAGGGCGAGGGGCTTTAATGATTAATTTATTTTTTACCTCGTTTGAAAATAAATCATCTTGATGTTTTTTTTGTTTTCTTTTTTGTACACAGATTTCTTTTGTTATTTTCTTCCACAAAATCAATCAAAAGTATAACTTTGCTCATTACGTTTGAAAAACATGATAATAAAAGAATATTTTCCTAACTGTTTTCCTGAGTTTTAAATTTATTTTTTTTAACATATACAGAATATAATAAGTGGAATATTTGCCAGAACAGATGCTACTTAAGCATCTCCTGCCTTATATAACTCTACTTATAAAACTTGAAAGTTTCCTTGCGTAACAAAACATCAAGCTGAAAAAGCGTACCTGGAAACTTCTTGTGTTGTATACAACTGTACAAGGATCTTTACATAGCATTCAGAAGGTGTGTCACACTGTTTTTAATGGCTGAATTACTGATTAAGAAACAATATTGCCATAATACTCACAGGTGTGACCTCCAATTTATTTTAATGCTATCAGATTTAACATAGGGTGGCACAGTGCCTTACAGCAAGACGGTTGTGGGTCCAAGTGTGGATTTGCATTTTCTCACTATTTTTGTCTGGGTTCCCTCGGGGTAATCAAACTTTCCCGGGTGAATTGCTGTCTCTAAAGTGCCCATAGGTGTGAATGTGAATGCCTGTCTGTAACTATGTGTCGGCCCGATGATTGAATGGTGGTTTGTCCGGGGTGTACCCCACCTCTCGCCCAACTTCAGCTGGGATTTGCTCCATCGACCCCACGAACCTAAAAACTATAAACGATGAATGAAAATGGACGGCTGGGATGCTTCTAGCACAAGTTTGAAGTATCACAACCGCACGTGAAGGTGTGAAAGGAGGATGTCGTTATGAATTTCAAATTAATGGAAGCTGTATTTCTCTTTTGGCTTGTGTTCATCAGAATCTGAATGTCCCACTGAGGCTTGCTTCCACACAGACGGGCCTTTGACAGACGAAGAAGGAAGCTTTGTAAGACACAAACTTGGGATTGTTCGACACCGAGTGAGTCGAACCATGTGTGTGTGTGTGTGTGTTTGTGTTTGTGTGTGTGTGTGTGTGTTTGTGTGTGAGTGTGTGAGGTAGAGAGAGATCAAGAGAGAGAAAGAGAGAGAAAGACTATATATGTCTCTCTGAGGGAGAACTTCTATGTCTGTGATGACGAGATCGTGTCTGTGTGGGGAATATTGTTCAACATAGTGAGTAGTGTCCCTGTATATACAGTAGGCTATATGTGCGTGTGATTATCATACTGTGTATATGTGTGTGTAACAGAGATTCTGACTAAAAAAGAGAAAAACAGGGCAAGTGTTTTGTTATTCTGTCAGCATCTCAGTCTGCTATCAGCAGGGAGTGTGTGTTCACATGCAGTCCGGATCTGAGTGAGTCTGTTTTTTGCTGTTCCAGCGCATCAAAATAGAAGCAAAGCAGCTCGAACAAATGAAAGCGCTTTGCACTGCAGTTCCTGTGGTGAGTAGCACTGATTTCCTTTCTCTTTTTGCATTCTATGTCACATCTCCTGCATTTTCAGTCAAATATCATGAAAAATATGTCTGGCCCCACAACAACGTTTTAGATATAACCTGAGATTTCAAAAAGAAAAACATGCCATATACCAAATGCTTTAAATGTGATAGTGCAATGCAGTTGTAATATTATATTTAGGTATGTAGGTTGGCAGTTACAGTCTGTTGGTCACCAACTCAACAGTTATTGCGTCAATTGCCTTGAAATTTTGTGAAGAGGTTAACCAACGCCGACCTAATGGCTTTGATAATCCTCTCACACATGCACAATGATTATCATCGCACTAGCCCTTATATTCCTCTTGTCGGGGGAAAATGAGGTCCACATTTTTTGTTTTTCGGTCTTGACTACTATTGGATGGGTGCAGTAAGTTTTGGTATAAATTGTATATATTTTTGTGATCCCCTGACTTTTCATCCCCTGCAACCATCGAGACAACATTTTAATTGATGCAGTATTTTGGTTTCATACCAAATGTCTGCAAAAGTTATTTTTTTGAAATCATATGCTAGTCTTTATACACTTGGCTTACCCAGCAGTCCACTCTGTGACCAGGCAGGCCGCTGGTTTCCCATCACTTGCTTGGTGTGAAAGAGAAGAGTTCAGAATTTAGAAGTAAGGGCTGGAAACAGACAGAAAGTTGTACATGTTAACTTTTACAGACAATTCTGTAGATTGTCTGTGTCTCAAAGTTCCAACAGAAGTTCAATACATTTCATGAAGGATAATACAGGTCCTATCTGGTTTTCAAACACATTAAAAAGCTACTTTTATTTATTTTAAGGTGATGATGTGAAACATGGCTAAGTGGATGGCCAAGTTGATATGGTGGGATTGACAATCTATATAATCTGATTTGACAGTTTAATGAATATTTACTGAAAATACTGTTTCAAACTTTCTGCAAGTGTAAATCTTTCCATACAGATTTTCCTGAATTTTTTAAGCTTTACAATAAGACTGCCCTTATAAAGGGTTTATGATAGTTCATCATCTCCACCAAGTTGTGATTTTACCAAGGTTTGTTTGTCTGTTTGTTTTTATTGTTAGCTCCAGGGAGGTTATCCTCTCTTATCCTCCGATTGATTCTTTCAGACCCGAATCTAGGGGCGGGCCGCAGGGGGCCGGGCCTGCCCATCCAAGAAATATGCCCGACCAGGAGATATTTGTAATATATAAATAACATTCTTATTATGAAAGTCTGAGTAAGGGAGACCAGGCTCTGTGTAACGCATTCAGTGTTTTCCACTTATTTCTTATTTATTTCATTCATAAAAAGCAACTAACAACAACAATAATGCTAAAGTGTCAACAACAAATCAAATCAAACAAATGTTTACTTTTGGCGTCTGCAGGAGAGCTCCCTATCTTTTTGCATTACTGCATGATGCGTTCACCGTCTTTTCAGTAACTTTCTGTTTCGGGTGAAGCAGAATTGTAACGTCATCAAGATTCAAGATTCAAGATTCAAGATTTTTATTTATAAATGTTATTATTCGTGCAGAACATAGAGAAAATTGAAATGGTGTTTCACTCTCTCCTTTAGAACTAAAAAAAATCATATAAAATACCATAAATATAAATATATATATACATATACACAATACTTAAATCTACCTATGTGCAACAGTGCCGGTAGTGCAGTAGAAATACTACAGTGCAATGTCGAGTTGTGACAACGAGCAGTAGGGTGCATGTAAGCAGCTGAGGGTGGGTCCTTGTGTGTGGTGGGTGTGTACAATCCAGGGCCCGGGGGCAGAGGGGGGGGGGTAGTGGGCAGAGTTCAGCATTCTGACAGAATGGTGTGTGAATCTGTTAAGCTGTCTGGTGGGGCGGGCCAGAAGGCTCCGGTACCTTCTGCCAGAGGGCAGGAGATTGAAGAGGGAGTTTGAGGGGTGGGAGGTTTCTCCAGCGATGCTGATCCTCCTGCAGGTGAGGCAGGTGTGGAAAATGTATGTGAGGGAGGGCAGAGGGGCACCGAGGATCTTGCTGGCTGTGTTCACTATGCGTTGCAGGGACTTCCGGTTGTAAGTAGCGTAGCCTCCATAGATACAGCAAGTGAGGACACTCTCAATGGTGCCCCAGTAGAAGGAGCACATGATGGGGGGTGGGACTCGTGTTTTCCTCAGTTTGCGTAGGAAGTAGAGGCGTTTTTGAGCCTTCTTGGCCAGCGATTTGGTGTTGTCGCTCCAGGAGAGGTCCTCAGAGATGTGTACCCCCAGGAACTTGGTGCTACTCACCCTCACCACAGCAGCACAGTCAGTGTCAGTGGGGGGTACTGTGAATGCTTTGGTTTTCTCCACGTTGAGGAGGAGATTGTTGTCATTACACCACTGGGTCAGTTGGCTCACTTTTTTTCCTGTAGTTGCCTTCATTGTTGTTGGCGATGAGGCCCACCACAGTCGAGTCGTCTGCAAACTTGATGAAATGGTTGGTGCTGTAGGTTGGTACACGGTCGTGGGTCAGCAGGGTGAAGAGCAATGGGCTGAGCACACATCCTTGTGGGGCCCCTGTGCTCAGCCCACTGATGGTCTCGGAGGAGTTTCTGCCGACTCGCACTTTTTGTGGCCTTTCTGTAAAGAAAGTCCAGCATCCAGATGCAGAGAGAGGTTCTGAGTCCCAGGTGACTGAGTTTCTGAGTTAGCTGCTGGGGGATGGTAGTGTTAAATGCTGAACTGAAATCTAAGAACAGCATTTGCACATAGTAGTCCTTAGAGTCCAGGTGGTTAGGGCTGGGTGTAGAGCAGCAGCAATGGCGTCCTCTGTGGACCTATTTGACCTGTACGCAAACTGGAACAGGTCGTGGGAGCGAGGGAGGATGGATTTGATGTTGTGCATAACCAGCTGCTTGAAGCACTTCATGATGATGGAAGTCAGTGTTACGGACCACTAGTCATTGTAACTGGGTGGGTGGAGCTTCTTCGTGACTGGAATTATTGTTGCAGCTTTGAAACACGTAGGAACAACAGCTTGGCTCAGGGAGATGTTAAAGATCTTAGCGATAACATCCTTGAGCTCCTCAACGCAGTCCTTCAGAACACGGCCAGGTATGTTGTCCGGTCCGGCTGTCTTGCGTGGGTTGATCCTGGAGAGGGACCTCTTCATGGGTTTCTGCTAGCCCTGCAGTGTCACCGGCCTCAAAGGCTGCCTCCCGAGCCCTCAGGAGCCTGTGAAGCTCTCCTGTAAACCATGGCTTCTGGTTAGCACGAACAGTGATGGTTTTGCAGTGAGTGACATCATCAGTGCATTTTGCGATGTATGCAGTTGCAGCCTCAGTGTATTCTTCAACGTCTGTTTGATCATTGTGAGTGGCAGCCTGTTTGAAAATGTCCCAGTCTGTAGTGTTGAAACAGTCCTTAAGAGCATAGGAGGCCCCCCTCTGGCTATACGCAGACCTCCTTTTGTGTTGGTGTTCACTCTGGGTCTGTACGCGGGTCACTGCAAGATGTTGATGTGATCAGAGTGACCCAGGTGGGGGAGGGGGGTGGCCTTGTATGCTCAATTTCAAGAGTTTCTTTGCTTCTTTTGATCTTCCTTTGGGGAGGAGCTGGGGGCTTAGTGAGCTGAACAGAGTTGTGAAGTGGAAAGCACAGGAGGCGACAAGCTACAGAGTATTTGACGGATACTGAGAGAGGTTTTTGGAGTTGTCGGTAGATTTAGTGGCTGGCAATACTCAGACATGAATAGAGAGATCAGCATAAATTTTTTCCAAAACTTAGGGTACTGTTGTGCCTTGGTGGAAGTTTTTGTTCTCTGAGTGCTTTTTCTATTGAAGTTGATTGTGAACACTTAATAACTCATTAGATAATGACCTCATGACCTGTTAATTGCTAAATAGCGAACCTCCATTGATTGTTGAAACATGTGTTACAAGTTGCTTTTAATGTTGTTGTTTATTATGATTTAACAAGGTATTTACAACCTAATAATCCTGATTATAAACCATCAGTAAATGCTCTATACGATAGGTACGTTTAAGTGGTACCCAAATCTTACAGTTGAGCATCCAGTGAAGTTCTCATGTATGGGAAGTCCAAAGTTCGGAGTTCGGAATACTTTATTATTTAGAGTATTGAGGCATCTGTACTATATTTAATTTGTTTATTTTTCTGACAAATTTTTGATTCTACTCCCTTAATTTTAATACAAATATCTGAACTTTCTTGCCATTAAATTAGCAAAAAATAGACTTAAATAGACAAATAGATAAACAAATAGAATTGTTTCTTGAGTCAATTGTTTTGTTTTGTATCATAGTGTTTTTTCTGATGTCCAGGTGGATTTATTTTACCTAACTGAAGATACAATAACAAGTAGAGAGGACACTCCGTTAGTAGATCAATCTACAGACAAGAAACATTCAAGAAATTCTAAGATGAACGTGTTAAATAGCTTAATTATGCTATTATAATTATTATAATTATAATATAATTATTAGCTAAAATAATGCAACTGAAATAATTTATTTTAGGCTTATGTATAACTCATACATTAGAAATGTAGGCAATAGAAAACACAGCCATGCTCCTCTATCCATTTTTGTTTTAGTCTACTTGTTGTAATGGTCATATGGACTACATTGTTTACCTAATAGAAGTTCAAATAATGTTCCTTATCTGTTAAATTAATAGTGCATTATATTAATATCAGATAGGGGTCAGTGAGGTTTGCAAAAAAAAAGATAGTAGGCCTATAACTGTTCTAAAAAAGGGTTTCTTTGTCCATTCATACTTTGTGTAAGTTTCAATGTCTGCACTTTCACTTAGGTAAAGAAGCTGAATCAAGACTTCTGTTTTTACTGGAGTCTTTTTTTTCTCCAAAGTACTTGTATTTCTATTGAATAAGGAAAAAAGAACTTGCTGGTATTCATGGTAAGGACAAACTAATCAGGCATGGACTCCAGCGACACGACAATCCTTTCCACTACGGCCATATTAGTTGATGGAATGTGATAATATGACCAGCTGATCAGATCACATGACGCGATGGAGTAAAAAAATCTGTTCACTTTGTTCCTCTGTTAAAAAGCCAACAGAAAGCTACAATTAGGCTACTTTGTTTAATTCCATCTGTATATGGTATATGGAGCAAATAAACAGGCAAGCCATTACACTACCACTATAACTATTATTATTATTAGTAGTAGCTGTAGTCATAATAATAATAATAATAATAAAAATATCCCTAATTAATGGGAGAAGGGAGAGTGAATAGGGTGATAAGAAAGTTGTGGGGCAATATACATTGTTGTACTCAAAATAAGTGTTACTTCATGTTACAGGTACCTGCTCCTGTGCTAAAATTATGCATGAAATATAATAATTTTATGAGGATCTTGTAGTGCATTTATTTTGCCTGTGACTCTTTATATAAGGTTTATTTTAGTTTTTATGTCGTATATTATTATCAGATTCGGTCACAATGATAGCACCATATGTAACACAAATCCACATTCTGGTTCCATTTTATTTTCAATTGTTTCGTATTATTTGGATTTAACATTTATTGTTTAGTTTGAAGTCTGGTGAAAAAAAGTTAATCCGAAAAAAACCTCCGTGTTTTTCATCAGGGGACATAAAATATAAAAATATTAGTTTATTCTTTAACTTTTTTTTTTTTTCAAAATGTATCATATGATTTTAATGTTTACTCTTAAAGGTGCAGTCCGTAAAAATTAAAGAGGCCTCCAGCTGTGACGCCCAAGATTGCAACTTGTTTTAAACATCAGGTCACCCGAGTCGCTGTCCAAGAATCTACAGTGGCCTTCAAGTTTCAAAATGATGCCAGCTGTAGCCTGTCAAGTGATGAGGATCCTATTAATAGATATATTATTTGGAGATTGTATTTAGTTATTTATTGCCTAAAACGAAAATAGTTCAAAGCTTAGATGCAGGGTTACCAAGACTAACATTTGCTCTCAATGTGAGTCTGCTGTACAAAGATGGCTCAAACTTGATTGAAAAGAAAAGTGTATTGTCCAAAACATAAACTTTGGTATGAATATTATATTCCATTTTATTAAAAGAAATATACCTTAATTTGACACAAAGCCTTAATCTTAAATCTATAATTAAAATGTAACTGCAGTTTTCAGATAGTGGAGTAAAGATAACAATAAATAAATAAAACAATCTTGTATCCGTTGGGTCCTTATTATACATAACTAGCTCTTGTGGTATAAATATAAGATTGTTGTATTTCTATCTTCATCAGTCATTGGTGAGTTTTGTCATTCCAGTCACGTGGTGCTGCTTAACATTTTAGATTACTTTAAGTTTTACAGTTGAATTTTTTATTGCTTTGGTGTTGAAGAGTTTTTATTCATTTTCTGTCATTTATTCAGCATCTTAGGAAGATACATTTTTCCACAAGAAAATATAGCCTATAGGTTATTTACCAATAATAGCTCTGCTTTCCTTTCTTCTACTCCCCCCTGTCTGCTCACATTCGGTGTGAGGAAGTGTTGTTGTATCTCCACACTCCATCCTTCCCCCAATTCCCCTCCCTTCACACATCCATCCTGCCTTCCCTCCTCCCCTCCTCTCCTCCCCTCCTCCCCTCCTCTCCTCCTCTCCTCCCCTCCCCTCCTCTCCTCCTCTCCTCCCCTCCTCTCCTCCTCTTCTCCTCACAGGCACCAGTCGCATCGCCACAGCCGACATAATGACCAACGATTCCCCGGAGGAGGAGACCCGAGCTCCTGGCAGTGGTGGAGGAGGAAACGGGAGAGGAATGACACGCAGGAACCGGGCGGACGACAATGTCACCATCCTGACGTCTTCCATGGATTTCCACAGAGCCAGTCGGAGTCGGGCCAGCAGCAGCAACGATGCCGCCCCAAACCTCACCGCCTCCGTGGATCTCAGCACCTCCTCCTCCCTGGAGCTGAGCATCCAGACGCGTATCTTCAAGATCATCGTCATCGGGGACTCCAACGTGGGTAAGACCTGCCTCACCTTCCGCTTCACCGGAGGGAGCTTCCCCGACAAGACCGAGGCCACCATCGGCGTGGATTTCAGGGAGAGGGCGGTGGAGATCGAAGGAGAGACCATCAAGGTAAAGGCAGAGAGGGGCTGGATATCGAGTAGTGGTGTTTCTTTACCTCCCCCTCCTTCTCCTCAGCCCCTCCTCCTCCAATATTCTTTTTGTTTATCAGCTCACTCCCAAAATAAGGTCTTTTCTTTTTGAGTGTGTGTGCGCATAATACGTCTTTATGTATCTGTACACACATAGACATGTGCGGCAGATTTGTTTTTTTGCCATTTACATCCAATCTGTGATTATTCAAAAGCATAATTGGTCAAATTTAATAAGGCGTTATTTGTCCTTGTCTGCAAAAAGTAGGTAGATCTATAATGTAATTTATATGCCCTAGTGTGTACTTGGCACACTAGGGCCAATATATATCTATATTTTATATTTATATATAAATATATATATATTTGAGATTTGCTCCAAATGTAAAGTGCATTATAAATTAAATGTATTATCATTATTATTATTATTATTATTATTATTATTATTATTATTATTATATGTAGATATATGGATATATATAATATATATATATATATATATGTATATATATATATATATAAATATATGTAGATTGAATGTGTTGGATACAAGTTTGAGAACAGATGTTGTACCTGTGAGTTTTCTTAATGTTGAAGTGTTTGCTTCACGATAGCCTTGGGCCTGTAGTTATTTATAATCACATGCTGCAGCTGCTTTTCTTGGTATAATAATATCCTATAATGGTAAAATGAATGAAAATTAACGTCTATGGCGTTTTTGTTGGGGGGGGGAAGCAAATTAAAAATAATTAACTGGTATTGGGACATTTTTTTATGTATTTCACCTTTTCTTTGATACCTGTATTTTAATCAGGGGGGTCTTTTATACAAGAAAGACCTGGTGTGAGTAGCAACATGGTTTCAGTAAGAAAAACAATTAATATGTCTGTATTCAGTAAAATACTTGAATATAGACACTTGGTTTCAAGAGTATTCATCCAATATTTAATTTCGTTTAATGTCACAATGAAGGGTTTGAATATGGAGATTAGTTTGTAATTTACTCAATGAATTAAGAGCTAGAAAAGGCAAAGTGTTCTTTCCCAATTCTGTTTGGAATTTGGGAACTAAAGATTGGACTAGTCAATAAATATTTAACATATATGTTTAGTTTATCCAAAATAAAAGAAATTGATTGTTGCAGACCCATTTTTGGGTCACTGTCCATCTATTGCTCCCTGGTTAACTCATTATTAGCAAATCTATTTCAGGATGACATTATGATGAATGGCTAGTTGAAGAAACAAGACACATAATATATTTGTCAGTATGTTATCATGTGGATGACCCTTAACCCTCAATTGAGATGAGGAAAGTACATACCTTCCCCCTTTGCTTGGTCAGTAATTGTATATATTGTATATATATATAAGTGTCTTTGTTTAGGGGCTTCATCCTTCCAAAGGTTGAGCTTCATAGGACATGCTATTCAATGAGCTATGAGATCTGGTCTATGGAGAATGTCACCAACTCTTACTTGTCCTTACATTTGTCCTTACATAGTACCAACACTGGCATTAAAATCTGTAGGTGCAGTAGCAGTAATAATAGTGATTAAAAAATGTTGTATATTGTTGGTAAAACAGAAACTGAGCCAGAAATTTGAATTTTACTTGAGATGCTTCTTCACTTCTGCTGCGTAGGCGCCTCCATTATGCCCCCTAATGCTGACTCACAAACATGTGGTACATCTGCTATGTCAGCGTGTCTGAATCATCTAAATTCATAACACATGTTGCACACATGCAGTTATGACCAGTAGGATGGGAATGTTGTTGCTCTGCTCTTGTTAAGTTTGTCTTATTTAAATAGACCTGCATTACTTTCTACTCCTCCGTCCCACTCTGTTGGTGCCAGTGGCGCTGGTTTGGTCTCTTTTTGATCATGGTGAAGTCCATCAAGTTGTGGAAATAAGCAAAGATTGTATCTAGATTCATCATTTTGCAGTTATTATTCTCTCCTAGCTGTATTTGCAGCCATGGCGTGGTGCAGACTCTTATACTTAGCCCATTTTAGCCAATGTAACTATAAAATCGAAGTTGTCAGACCAACAATGTGAGATTAAAATACACATTCAAAGTGGTACATTCAGTTTTTCCTAGATTAGTTCTTCTAGAACTTAATAAACACACTTCAGACAATCAAAAGAGATAGCATTTAGACAAAATTCCGTTTTCCGGTTTAGTTAGCTGGTCATTTATGATCAATGCTTAAGAGATAATGCTACAATTACCCAATGCAGTCACGGATGTCTCCATTCTTCGAATCCTGACTTTGCCATTTCTATGACATCCAAATCAAGCAATGCCCATGGCCATACAGAAATAGACCAGCACTATAAACAGCCTATATATATATGATACTCATACTGTAGACACATAGGTATTCACTTTTTCACGGTCATACTTATTTGTTGTTTTTCTCCATAGGTGCAGGTATGGGACACAGCAGGTCAGGAGCGCTTTCGGAAATCAATGGTGGAACACTACTACCGCAATGTTCATGCAGTGGTCTTTGTGTATGATGTCACCAAGATGGCCTCCTTCCGCAACCTTCAGACATGGATAGAGGTTGGTAACTAGATCAAATCAATTAAATAGTATTTGTCAAATAGAGATGTTCAACTGGGATGAGACCCCGGGGTAGATGCAGGACTTGCTAGAGGGACCATATATCTCATATGGCCTGGGAACGCCTTGGGATCCCCAAGGATGAGCTGGGGAGTGATGCTGGAGAGAGGTATGTCTGGGATGCCTCTCTCAGGTTCTAGGATGTATACATCTGCATACATTTACTGAACGCCTTATTTTGGTACCATTAGTCTTCTGCACCAGTTCCCGATGTTTCCACTATTTCTTTCCCAAGAGAACTTATTATCCATGTGGTGACACTATGATGTGTCATCACCAAACATGGTTTCCATTTATGAAGCAAGAATGCAAACAAATACTGCGATCAAAGCAACAAAGCACAAACCAGTAGCAGAAATGTTGGTTGACTGTTGTCTGGCACTCGAACAGTTGAATCAGAGATTTAAGTCCATCCCCCCAACAGTGTGTGAAATGTATCATGTGAAAAATGAACTCAACCTAAAATGTAACCAGCTTACCTCAAATTCTTTCTGTAGTCTATATATGTATCTTTTCTTAGATGTTTAAGCACATGGCTGATTAAATCATAAAATGAAAATCATGTGTTATATATCCCCGAAAAGTTGGGTGTATTAGGGAGTCGTCATTTCAGCTGCTGCCATCGCAGATCTTTTGTGTAAGACGATAACTCAGAAACTATATCATGGATCCTTTTCAAATTTTAAAACTAAGTATACCTAATAAGAGGAAGTTTTTTGAGGGAAAAGTTTGGCCATAATTTCTCAATCATTGGTTCGATTTAGTGCAAATGTGGTATATTAATCGACTCAAGGAGATCTATTTTGTATTCATAGCGTTTTACTTAAACCATTCATATTTTATTCAGTTGGGAGAGGATTTTATGGAAAACACTGTTTAATGGACATAACCTCCTACCCGTTTTACCTACCCGGTCTGATTTAGTCCAAATTCAATTGGATTGCTTGTACAGAGGGGATAAGGGTTTTTTCGTGGATATACCCTTGTTGTCGGGGAAGACAGCATAGGTCTAGTTAACAATTTTAATTACCATGCTGCTTTCTGTTTTAGTCCGGTCACTTCCAGGCTTCCTGTTTTGTGCATGCAGCGCTCTCCTAGTAGAAACACATATGTCCATGGCCAGTTATGAATCAACTCAAATGCAAATCATGCAAAACCAAGAAAGCTTTCTTTTCATTATCTAAAGCTCTTATTGAGCCTGCCAGGAGTCAAATCTAGAATCAGATGAACTGCAATCAGGCACATTCTCCATTGCAGCACTAGCCGTGTTGAAGGTCCACTTTACTTGAAAGTGTATGATGTACGACTCGTCATTAGAAGTGATCTGATACTCACTGACTGTTGAGAGATAACCGCTGCGGAGGCCAGTCTGATCAGAAACTTTGAGGTTATATACTGGGAACTCTCCTCAGGAAAGTCTTTTCCACACTACTCGACCTGCTTTAAAGTACTAACCACTACGTACTCACAGCCACTGCTGTCATTTAACCCCTCAGTCCTTTGCTGATGTCTTCCTTGTTCTGTCATCATATTTTGAAATAGAATATCAAACTATTCCTTTGCCTGTATGTGTTAGGGGTACTAGAAGGGAGGCCTAGGGATCCCAGATTGAAATGTTTTAAAGTTGTGAAAAGTAATATTTTCAATCTTTTTAATAGATGCAGCTATAATTATAATGGTAGGTAAGCAGCCAAATTGGCAGTGTCAGTTCTTTTTGTCAAGTTGAACATATTTCAACAACATGATTTCCTTCCTTTGGTTGCTGAAAAGCCCATTACCCTCAGAATTTCACCGTCCTTCTCTAATTGGGTCCTCAGAGACAGGTCAGCAGAAAAACTGTAAGCACATGTTACCCGGGGCTGTGTGCTGAGCCTACTTCTGTACACACTCTTTATATATGACTCCCAGAACAGCACCTGTATCATCAAATGGATGACTTTAAAATGAAAAAATAACAACATTTGAACTCTGTTACAGCCTGTGGCCTGGTGTCATAATAGTCTCAGCATGAACACAGACAAGATGAAAGAAATGATTGTGTATCTTAAGAGGAGGAAGGACCAAACACAAACCATTGAATACTGTAAGACTGTAGATGAGATAACAATATATGCCTTGGCACCCAGACCGGTAATGATCTCTGAGGATTTCACCACAAACACACACACACACACACACACCCACACACAGGACATTTAGAAAATCCCAGCCGTGACTGAAGAAGGCTCAGTAAATTTGAAGAGTAACTTCACAAGTTCCATCACAGTCTGAGAAAAGCTCGGCTTAGTACAGGCCGGCTCTGAACCATGTCATCAGAGCAGCCTTATTCATCCCTGAGGAAACCTTCCTGTCACTGACGGACTTTTATAACACCGGGGTAATCAAGAGGACACACGACAACACCAGAGGCAGTACATTTCTCCATCGCAGTCTCCTCTCACTGCTGCCGATAGGCAGACACAGCAGGACTGAGAAATCCAGAACAGCAAGACCGAAAAAGAGTCTCACTCTGAAGAATTCAGCTTGAGACATGGCGTCTGTCTGTGATGGGCTTTGCATGTTCTCTCTGTATTTGTCCGGGTTTCTTCAGGGTACTCTAAAAACACAGTCTAAAAACATGCAATATAGGTGAATTTGTTATTCTAAATGGCCCGCAGCTATAAATGTTGTTGTCTCTATGTCAACCCTTTGGTGAACTGGCGAATAGTCCTAGATGTACCCTGCCTGACAACCAACATCAGCTGGGATTTTCTGCAGTCTCCTGTAACTTTGATTGGGATAAGGGGTTAGGGGAAATGAATTAATTAACTATTTACAAGTTGCAATATTTCCACAGTGAGCTACATGCATTTTGCTTTTATGTGCAATTCCATATTTTAGATCTACAGTTTTCAATTTTTATCCTTCACTTGGCATGAAGAGAAACTGGCCTTATTTCTTAACTCTTTGATGCCTTCAACATGAAACGTAAAAAAAATGGAGATATTAATTCCCTTTTCATATTTTATTTCCGTAGAACGGATATTAATTTAATGTTTTGGATACTCTAATTTTGAAATAAAATGAAAAATTATTCAGTAAAACATGCTTTTAAACAGTAAAAGAAAAACTTAATTAATTAAATGAGCTCAACCTTTTGGTAAAGGATTGTTATTATAAAACATTTTAAACTTTTTTGCTTTTATCAAGTTGCATAATTCTGTTCGATAAGTCCTCACATACATTAATATTCCCCAAAAAATCCAGTTTGTCAAATAGAACTTTCTCTATAACCATGGTTTGTGCCTGCTCATCGGTGGTCCCTCTGACCTGTGGGATCCCCAGAGCTCCATCCTTGGCCCCTTACTCATTAGCATATATGTGCTGCAACCGTTTCATATTATAAACAGGGTCATTCACATTTTTCAACAAGAAATAATGACTCAGAATATGTTCAACCAAAAAGTTGAGCAGGACATTAAAGGGTTATGACAGTTCAACGACTCTGTTTTTACTGTGAATATGATAATAAATATCATGAATCTTAAATCTCCTGGTAATTGTTTCTTCTCATCCGCTCATATTTATGGTAACCTACATTTCACATGAACATGGACAAAGTTGATAACGTTTTTAAAGCTATCTTCTTTTGTGTTCCAGGAGTGCAATGGCCACCGGGTCTCAGCCTCAGTACCAAGAGTCCTAGTGGGGAACAAGTGTGACCTTGTGGATCAAATTCAGGTGGGTGCACTTGAGCAAAGACCAAAACCTCACAAAAGGTGACAGTAGCTCAGTTGGTAGAGGGGTTAGCCACTTATCTGAAGGTCAGTGGTTCAAACCCCAGCGACTGCAGTCTACATGTTGAAGTGTCCTTGAGCAAGATACTGAACCCCAAGTTGCTCCCAATGGCTGTTCCATTGGTGTGTGAATGGTTACTACTCCTGAAAAGCATGTGGTGCCTTTAATGGCAGCCTCTATCATCACTGTACCAATGTTTGTGTGAATGGGTGAATGCTGACTTGTGTTGTAAAAGTGCTTTGAGTAGTCAAGCAGACTAGAAAAGCGCTGTATGAGTACAGTCCATTTACCATTTAACCCTATAAAGTTATTTACTTAAAATCTGAATTATGATTTAAAACCAAACTTCTCTGCTCTCTCAGGTGCCCTCCAACATGGCGCTGAAGTTTGCGGACTCCCACAACATGCTACTATTTGAGACTTCTGCCAAGGACCCAAAGGAGAGTCAGAACGTCGATTCGATCTTCATGTCGCTGGCCTGTCGTCTGAAGGCCCAGAAATCCCTGCTCTACAGAGACATGGAGAGACTCCGGCTCACGCAAGAGACTGTAACAAAGAGTAATTGTCCTTGCTGAGGAGATGAGGAGTGGGAGGCATAATGGATTGGAATAAAGAAGACTTATTTTACCCATGAAAGAGAAGGAGGAGAGGAATGATGGGAGATTGAGAGTCCTTGCATTAGAACAGGAAGAAGGGGGGGGGGGTGATGCTCATTCAAGGGACTAGGACCAGAGGTGAAGATAGAGAGGTGAAGGAAGTTATGCATTTATTATCAATTCAGACATTTAACGATGTTGCCTTCAAACTACCGTATTGTGTAGACATTCCTAGATTTATTCAAACATTGTCAGAAAATGAGTGTAAACACAAACCCTCTTCATGCACCACCCTGGTTGGGTGGTTATCAGACAGTCATTATTAACAGCACATTCTGAGACATAGTCCTACATTAGATACATTCATTTCCAAGCTGAACGCTAGCAAACCTCGTCTGCTGGTTAAAACGTTTTTAAAGGTCTTCTTCTGTTACGGTCTAAAGAAATCCCTCAGACGACCTTGGTGTGTACAACCAATCAAACGCTGGCAGACTCCGAGGTGGAAATACCAAGTATTTAAGAGGACGAATGAGTTTTAATGTATCTGAAGTCTGTCTTGGACAGTTGAATTTAAATCGCTGTGAAATGAAAAATACATGGGAAAGACTGAAACAAAAACTTCCTCTGCAGAGTTAATATGGATTAAACAGGGGGTGAAAATTTCCAGATGAGCTTCATTGGCCTGTCCAGGAAGACCCTGACAGCAAGGTTTCCTGAAAACGGATCATGTAGAGGTCGCCAGACAGCATGACACATATCGATTCAGAGGTTCTAAGATCCTCTTACCCTGATGCAGGAGAAATCCCCCTTCTTGCAGAGATGGGCTGTCATGGTATGGCATTTGTAAACATATCCCCTCCACACTTCTGGCAAAAGGCTCATGCAGCTTTCTCTCTGTGTTTAATGCAGATGAGATCCTGTCTTTGCTATATGTATGTTTGTAAACCACAGCAAATCATGTTACAACCGTTTTTCATGGTGGAAGCTTTCTATGATGGGTTCTCCCGGTTAATATCACTGCCACCATTGTCAGCGAGGGCAGAGGAGATGATGGAAAGCTATGACCTCTATTTGTAACGGAGATAGCCCGGCTGTATGCTATGAATGGACTGGCATATGTATCAAAGATTAAGTTCAGGAGCATGCACACCATGGATTGTACTGGCTGCATCAACTACTGTATTCATTATTTACCGTACACACAGATGCAGTGTGTTCACTTTGAGACGGCTCTAAGAGGGATTGTGGGCACATGAAACTATAATGTCTAATAAGGCATCAGTTCACAGGCCTCACATTTTAATTGATAGAGGTGGACACTCACCATATCTTACACCCTATTTTAACTCTCAAGCCTATTTCTGAGGGCGTCTATAAATACGCTGTATTTGGATGAAAAAAAAATCGGCTCAGTAGTTCAGACCCTTCGACCTGACTTTCTGATGACCTAATTAAATAATCGAGCTATTTAAACATGATGCCCATTCAAATGAAATCCATATATTTATTGTCTGAACCGAAACCATCTTCATCTGTTTATCGTTTCTCATCATCAGCAGAATAAATGTTACAGATTAGTACAATAGTTATCGGGAGTTAAAATACCAGGAAGAAGTGTATTCTTTCTGATAATACAGGCAGAGTATTGATGGATGCCACAGAGAAAATGCCCCCCCGAGGAATAGGTTCTGGAGAAGCTGGATTAACATCCATTAATTCATTCTGTAAACCGCTTCTTCGCTTTAGTGTTGCCGTATGTGACCCTACCCTATGTTTCCATCTGTAAGCAAATATCCGTGGCGCTGTTTATGTTCATTTAGTAAAACATGAGAGAACTGTATTAGCCTTGTAGGAAAATGTAAAAGTTATTCAAATGATTGAACAAGAAATAAGAAGAGCTAAAAATGCAGATATATTGTTAGCATTCACCCCTTATTGAAATGATGAATTGCACACACATGTTTAAATCCCTCGGTTTTCTTTTTCAAGCATTTGAAATCTAAACCAATGTGTTTTTCATCCATTTATACAATTTCAAACATATAAATGTACAATGTGTTTGCTTGCCTTCTTCCCTTTACATATATTCCCATTAACATATATGTTTATTTCTGAAAAGGTTTTTTTTGGTGAGTGATTTATGACTTTATAATATTATCATATTATATTAGTTTTTTGCTTTTTAAAGGATGCCTTGACATTTTGAAATTTAGTGTGGAATTTTTTTTATTTGCAAAAAAAATGAAATAAACCATGTTGAAAATTTTTCTGTATGGAATTAAATAAATAATACCAGCATGCTTCCTGAGTTTAACAGAGCAGTCAGGTGAACAGGCGGTGACACATCGAGTAACTCCCTCATTGGTGCTGAAATAGATTTTTTATTCAATTTAGGTCATTTTGATGATTGATCGGTTGTGGATTTTGAAAGTTTTTATGTTATCAAATGTTAATACATTGTTGTTTTCTATATTTCTTTTGAGAAGTAGGACCAAAGACAGTTTCCACCCCTGTAGATCTCAGTTTTTCACCACTTTTCACATTTTCTGGATCAAGTGCTTGTTAATTGATAAAGTAATTGGCATTCAAATCATTTTTAGTTGCACCTGACAGTGTACAACACAGCAGCCGTGGGTTCCTCACTTGGAGAACTTTGGTTATATCAATAACACTAACATAATGTAGGTGACCTTCGTTGGTTGCAATTTTCAGCCTTCAGTTTGCCTGCAGCTATTCTTTCATTGATTTCAACACTTCTTATAATTATTCCAAAAAACATTTCTTATTTATATTCCCCTGTCATCTTTATCTTCAGGTCATTCTCTTAATTTGCAACATTAGTTTTTTTTATTGCCATAGATACTGAGAGAAACTTGTGGAGATGACACAAGCACATTTGAGGCATTGGATAATTACTATTAAATTACTCTATTCTCTATTTGTCCTGGTTTAGTTGATTGCACTCATTCTCAGTGCCGCCATGTTTCAGTGACCCTACATCAATCTGTTGCTGCCTTTCCTGCGCTGTCTCCAAACACGTGGCTTTGCCTTGACTGGATATAGAAAGTGAAATTCTCAAGATGATTCTGTTTCTGTTCACTGATATAATATTTCTCTCATTTAATGCAGCTGGATGTTGAGGGTGAGGAGATGATATCTAAAACAAAACTAATTTTTATGGTCTTCCTGTACTCTCCAGGAACATCAGAGAGGTTGGTTTGCCATGTCCTGTCACAGTGTTGCTATTGCTGCCTTTGTTCCCTGATTGCTTTGATGTTCCTTTGGATGAGGAGCTGGGGTATCAGTTTCAAGAGTTCCTTTGATGTCTTTAAGGTTCCTTTGGGGGAGGAGCTGGGGGGCTCCACGGAGGGCTGAACAGAGACGCTGATGTGGAATGCACAGGAGACCACCAGCTACCGAGTATCTGAGAGATGCTCAGAGAGTTTGTTGGAATTGTAGGTAGATTTAGAGGCTGGCAAAAAAAATCAGCATGAATTTTTCCATAACCTAGGGTACTGTTGTGCTTTGGTCGAGGTTATCTCTCTCGGAGTGCTTTTTCTAGTTTGGTTGTTTGTGAGCAAGATTACGGAAAAATTACAGGACGGATATGCGTGAAATTTTACCCAGAGGTCGGTTTGCCATATCCTGGGCTTTTGTAGCTTTACGTGTTTTGCAGCATTTATTATACAAAAATATAAATTAATAAGCTGTTTGGAGAAGTGACATCACAATGTTATTAACAATGTTATTAATGTTACATTATAAATTAAATGTATTATTATTATTATTAATGTGGCTATTGCTGCCTTGGTTCCTTGATTCCTCTCATGTTCCTTTGGAGGTGGATTTTGGGGGGCTCGGTTTCAAGAGTTCCTTTGATTCCATTAATGTTCATTTGGGGTTGGAGCTTGGGGTTTTGCTGTGGGCTGAATAGAGACACTGAAGTGGAAGGCGCCGGAGTCGACCAGCTATTCAGTATCTGAGAGATACCCAGAGAGTTTGTTGGAGTCATAGGTAGATTTAAAGGCTTGCAAAAACTCAGACATTAATGGAGAAATCTGCATCAATGTTTCCATAACCTAGGGTACTGTTGCTCCTTGGTGGAGGTTTGGGCACTCAGAGTGCTTTCTTTAGTTGATTTTGTTTCCCACTATTGTTTCTGCTTATTTTACCTTGCTACTGTAACGCTGGAAATTTCCCAATTGTGGAACTGATAGAAAAAGGAATATCTTATCTTATCTTAATCTTCAACTAAAAAACTTTAAAGGTTTTTTCCACATCAACACTACTTTATTCCTGAGTACATTATATAGATTTAAAGATTCATTCTACCCAAATAGTTCTTTGTTTTTAAATATTAATGGATTTAAAGATTTATTCGTCTGAAAGACTATTTTTACTACAGGTATAAAGGTTTATTCCACTCAAATACATCTTTAATTATTTGACTGGCAATAGATTTAAAGGTCTATTCCATTTAAATTCTTCTTACATGTAACATACAATACCTCATGATCAGGGTGCAAGGCAGAACTATATAGATTTAAAGGTCTATTCCATTTAAATTCTTCTTACATATAACATACAATACCTCATGATCAGGTTGCAAGGCAGAACTATATATCCAAATTCATTATTTGCTTAACATTTGTATTTTGGGAATTTTAATTATATATGTACAGGTATTGGGGAACTGTGAATACTTATCTAGGGTACAGTGTCTCTCGCTCAGTGCCTGTTCCCCACTGAAATCCCGGGCAGGTAGAGGTCTACTGTTGAGTACAAACGCTTACAGAAAATGAATGAACTGATGAAAATGATGTTGCACACTTTTAAAACAGTAGGTGGCGGTATACTCTTGAACCGGTTTACTGTCCACAGGTGAATTTGGGATCGAAGAAGATGTAGTCAGTTGATGACCATAACTAGCTAGAAATCTGGGTAGAGGAAGAAAGCAGAGACGTCACATGAAAGGATGGAACCAAAATTTGGGTAGAAGAAGAACACCGAGCTTTGCAAGAAAGACTGTTATCAAAATCTGGGTAGAAGAAGATCGCAGAGACGTTACAAAAAGGATGTAACTAACAGTGGCCGCTCCACCGCTATAACGAGCTTCTGACAAGCTAACAACCCTGCCTTTGAATAACCATATACCTGGAATTGGAAATCTACACAAATCAAACGCAGGATTAAATACGGTGCAAACGGAGAGCAACAACACGGTCACACTCCGCTATCGTGGCCTCTCGCATCAACCGACAGGCTATCTAGGATTGCTAGTGAAGACAGCGGTAGAAAACTCCGCAAGGGCTAGCGCTAAGCTAGCCAGCTAGCTACTAAAGTCTCTCCGGTAGTTAGCCAGCTTGTGAGTTGTTGTCATTGGCGTCATGGATGAACTAGTCGTGGAAGTGAGAGGAACGAGCGGGGCCTTCTATAAGGTAAGACTGTGGCTTTAATTTTTTTCTTACTTAAATTAACATGACAACACGGTGCATGAACGTAAGGCGAAATGTCATTTAATGTCTTGCGGGACTAACGCTAGCCTGCTCCGACTCCCGGCCCTTCGTTTAGGTGACAATCTGTAAACAAAGCGGACGTAAAGCTGCTGCTTCTAACTAAATTATGCTTACTTGATAGTTATAGGTTATACTGGTGTAATGGACTGGATAATATTTGTTTTAAATTAATACAATATTATGGGGAAAGTGATACGCTGGATCTTGTACAGATGGCTCAGGTAACCTCATGCTGTCATACGACGAGGCATTTGGGTCTTACCTGGTTGCTGGGGGAAACCAGTGGATGAGATTTGTGGGCTACTCTAGAAACCGGTTAATAAGTAGGAGCGTAATGCATTTTTGTGTGTGTTGTTTTAATATAGCATATTATAGATTAAGACAGAATCTTATATGTGGGGTTTAAGGACAGTTGGCATTATCCTCTGGCTTTAGTTTTTCTCCTTCTTCTTATTCTTCTTCTCTCGCTTCTTCTTCTGCTTCTTTTTCTCTGGGGTCTTCCACCCTTTTCTTACCGATTCTGTCAGGATGCAGACAAACAATCGGTTTTGACCCACAATGGGTGTTCCTCAGGGCGTCAGAAGGAGGAGGTGTTAATCAGAGAGGAGTGTTTTGATGTGTAGGCAAATAATATCCAATAATATCCATTGATGCTTGTCCAGCACAATACCACTTGGAAATTATTATTTCAAAAAGTCAAAGTTCTATATTTAAAAGTTGTTGATGAGAGATAAACAACTACTTGGATCTGATTCTACTGAGATATTCACACTAAAATATCAATTGTAATAAAGGTTTGATATGGGATGACACGTATTTTGTATGGGGTTGTCACGCCTTAAAATCTGGTCAAGCTGACTGAAGAGTACAGAAAGAAGAAATAAATAAAAATAATGACAATCTTTTGTTCACTGATTTTTATGAAAATGCCATGATCTGAGATGTCATTACTTATCATAACCACTTATCAAAGGTTAAAGTGGAGAACATGCGAGACAAAGAGAACATGCAAGCCCATCACAGACAGGTTAAAGGTTAAAGGTTAAAGCAAAGTTAAAGAGAGGTGGTATTAGCAAATATAAAAGCATGTTCACAGAACCGCTCTGATAGTTTTCACTTTCACAATCACTTGTAAGTATGATTAACTTTCTAAAAGTATATGCTGTTTTGTAAAACTTTTGTAAGAAATATGAATGAAAAGAAAAAAGTACCTTGAGATTTTGTGGCACTTTGAGATTTAATCCAAATGTAAAGTGCGTTATAAATAAAATGTATTATTATTATTAGTGAGTATTAAGTCTGCCTGTAATCATCCAGCACACCTGTACTCTACTGATGCCCATAAGGTGCCCAAGTGTCAGAATAGTTTATAATGCTATAAACATAAATCACTTTCTGAGAAAATTCATGATTTTCCCCCCCACTACATTGTGGTTAGTGTGACATTGGTAAATGGTTTGCTTTATGATTCCAAAAATGATTTTTTGCATACAGTTTGAATACCGTTTTGTATTTGGCCTATATTCTTATGAAATGTGATATTTAAAAAAGAGAGCCAGTTTCGCACTGAAAAATAAATAGAACACAAGGCAGACTTTGTCAACTAGTAACCTGTTGGCATGTGTTACTGTAACTGCTATGTTGGTTTCACCTCCTACAGTATTCAAATCAATGGAAAAAAAACTGATGTGAAGGTGTGACTCTAAACTCTCTCTTAAGATAATAGCTATTATAATACATTGTATTTCATTGAGGTTGTCTTATTGTTGTATTTCATTTGCTGCTTTTAATTCACTACCTGGAATTACCTGATTTGCAATTTAATTTAAGGGAAAGAAAGAGAGAAATAATACCACAATCACAATACAATCTCTACGTTTCTGTTGTTGGATAAATATCTGGTGGTTCACATTCTACTAAATAGCATATAAATGCAAATTATATTTTATGTTCTGCATTGATATTTTATCTGCTGGTTTTAGCTGTGATGATGTAAGCCATAGTGGTGTAAGTCAAACAGTTACAATATGTCCTTGAGTTCAAACCTGTAGGATACATATTGGGATGGCTGTAGTTCAGGAGGTAAGAGCTGTCGCTCCTCATCGGAGGGTCTGCATTCAATCCCAGTCCCCTGCAGTCCACATGTTGTGTGGTCCTTGAGCAATACCCTGAATGCCAATTTGTTTGTCGACCGCTTCATTTTCACAATGTTGATGTCGTGTTTAACTACACTCTATGGCGGTTGATGGTATCTTACTTGAGAATAGTTAACAAAAACTTCTCCTTGAATTATTTTTTCTCCAAAATAAGCTTAATAAATATAAACTCAGATCTCTTCCATATCTTAACATTTGAAGTTGTGATTATCTGTAGGGGTTTTTTCTGGCTTGGTCATAAGAAGTTAGAATGTTATTGCAATAGAAAAGATTTGTTAGAATCATTGTATCTTCTGACAAACACTCCCTTTATTTTATTTTTTTAATTTCATCTACTACTGCAGCTGGATAGGTTACATCACTGACTTTGGTGCGGGAGACTGGGGTTCGAATCGGAGTTAAAAGTGCGTGGCAGAAATCCAGTACGGATCCTCAGGCAAGGTCCTAAGTGCTACCAGCCTACCCAGCTACATCTATTGCCGGTCCCAAGCCCGGATAAATAGGATGGTTGTGCCAGGAAGGGCATCCAATGTAATGGATGGGCCTGTAAAATCAATATGCGGAATGAGCTGCTCCACTGTGGCGACCCCTGAAAAGAGAAAGGGCCAAAAAAAGTTGCTTGCTATTTACTTGTAATTTAATGCAACCCCTTAGATTATACTCTTTATCTAATCATTTTCTGCTGCATGTAGAGTTGCAACATCTACCAGTTTAAAGGTATACCACCACATGAAATTTGATGGTTATCATACCATGTACATTTTCTCATTACTAGTTTTATTAAAAATTGGCAGAATCTCCCACGTGCATCTTGATTACTCCTTGACTGCCTGTGAGACTCCCCAGTGGGTGTCATCCGATCATGCAGCAGAGCAACGATTCACATCGCACCGATCTCTGTCCACTATCAGGTCAGTAGTGTGGGACAGACTACTTTGGTTATCTGAAAATCCAACAGGGATTTGCCCTCTCGAGAGCCCATACCCAGTTTGTAAGAAATATCAACGTAAAGTGGCTGGTACTACTTGTTCATTCATCTTCAAGAACAAAATTTCTCTTTGTAGACAGAGGCATGAACACGTTAACATTCGTACAACCCCAGATACTGACACAATTGAAGTCACTCAGTTAATTATTGGATATTAACAGACAGACGTATATTGCTGTAGGATCCTGTTAGAGTTGTCAGACACCATAATAACATCATGAGACTGTAAGTGGTGACAATAAGTGACTTACATTCACGTATAGAGGTGTTAGATGCAACCTGGTGCAGGGAACGAACCACTGTCACTGTTTACGGAGTATTGGATTTGAACTGTAATGTTATACGGGAGGGGCCGGTTTTAAACATATATATATCAGTCATTTAATTAACCTGATGCAGCTCCCAAATGACGAATCATGCAGAAACATGCTCTACAGAAATAAATGGCACAAACCTGAATCAATATTGCAATTTTATACGATTAATTGCCCAGCCCTGATAATGATAATAATTGTTAAATATAATATATCGTGATATTTGCAGAGATGGATAACTTTCTGGGAAAGTCTCATACCAAGGCAGCCCCGGTTGCATGTCTTACTTGCAGTACTTTATTTACACACAGACTTGTGGAGTCTGTATAATCAGAGAAAGCCCAGTCTCACTCAAACAACGATAAAAGGTTTTCGCCAACAGACTGGGCTTGTGTAGCAGAATTCTTACTTTTTTACGTGATTGTACTGGTATGAAGACATAATAAATGACTTTAATTTCATTTGTTTGTCTATTACCTAGGCTTCTGTGAAGGATGTTCACGAAGGATCAGTGACTGTGGCATTTGAAAACAAGTGAGTAATTCACATGACACACAAAACTAAATATGACACATCATTAAGCTATTTACATACGGTGTGGAGTGTTCACTTTTTCCAGTGATGAAATAAATTCTTGAATGTTCTTGTTTGTACTAGTTGGCAGCCAGAGCGTCAAATCCCGTTCCAGGATGTGCGTTTTCCTCCTCCAACTGGGTTCTGCAAGGAGATTAATGAGAGTGATGAAGTTGAGGTGAGGCTTGTTCAATACTTTAGAACTGTTTGGGGTTGTGTAAGTGTGGAAACGCAGGGGGAAAATCTTCTGGTGTTTGAAAAAAAAAAAAAAAAAAGGTTCCTGATGGTTTATTGGTTTTTCAAATAAAATTGCTGGTATTCCCACCCATCAAAAAGTTGCTGTTACATTTACTGCTGTAGTTTATATCTTTAAGAAGTGATTTAAGTCAATGCACTCATCCTGATGAGAGCTTAGCATCAACTTAGACCTTTCACAGCTGTTATACAGAGGCCTTGTTAAGATTTTAGTGAACTAACAATAATTATGTATCAAAATATTTAGAATGACTTCCATTCATCCTTAAAAACACCTCGCTTAAACAGAATTGTCTTTTTTTCATTAATATGTCTACCTATATTAAATTATTAGCCTTTAGCACCCCTGACTGTTTATCACTCAGACATTGATATGTGATGTTAACCTTTTCTTTTTTGGTTTCATTCATTTTTCTTTGATTCAAACTGTTTCCTGAGATTCAACAAGAATTGCAAGGATTAAGTCTGTTAATTTTTGATCAATTTAAACAACACATCAGGGCTTACAGTTTGATGGTGTACTTGTTCTGAAAGTAGGAAAAAGACTGAAAGATAATCAATGCATTTTTTGACTTTCATGATTATTATCAGTTTTTATATATTTACAGTATTTTACGACCGGACAATGCTTCAGATTATTCTTTGGCTTGATTTAAAAAAATATTTAATAATAAGCGAACCCTTGTGGATTTATATATTCATTTAATTTGTATATTTGCAAACTCTATGCCAGATGCTTGTAATATTGTAATAATCTCAGGTTTGGTTGATGAATGGAACAATGTGAGATTTACTTTTACTAATTACTTTTTTCTTTTGCGTATGTTGCCAGGTATATTCCAGGGCGAACGACAAAGAACCATGTGGATGGTGGCTGGCCAAGGTTCGCATGGTCAAAGGAGAGGTAAGACTCAGCGGAGCTGCATGATTAATGGATCCAAAGACAATTTGTTTTCATTCTTTTAGCAATTATGTTTACTTGATAAATGAATAAATCTATATGAAATCTGATTCCTCAAAAATTCTAATTGTTCAGTTGATAAATTGTGGAAAACAATCAGAAGATTAATTGATTAATTAATGAAAATAATTGTTAGTTGCAGTCATACACAATCTTGTACGGACCAGGACTAAGAATCAACATATCGGTCAGATCAATCAGTAGGATGTAGCATTACCATGTCAGCATTCATCTGACGTAAGTTATATTATGGTTAATATTATATTGTGTATATATTGGTTATATATTGGTTAATATTATAATGATTCATAACACCCAAGAAAATCTGTTCTTGACTCAACGTAGATATTAAGACTAAATATCCCAACATTCCTCTGGAGGCCGGTGCTGATTTGAATGATGAGTTCCTGCTGGTTTAATGTCCGTCAGCTTTCACCATTGTCATTAGAATCCTGACTGATCAGACTTCTTTCACTACAATGAGTTGTTTTTCCCCCTTTTTTTCAATGTTATAATGTTTTTAAGCTTGATCCCATCTGCTCCCTTTTTAGATTTCCATGATCTCTTTGTTATTGCGTCTGTCTTTACCACATTGTCCCCCAAATTCCTAATTATTTTTACTAGGGAGCACCGATTGCAATTTTCAACCGCAATTTATAAAGTTTGACCGGCGGATTCCAATCTTTTCCATTAAAGTTTAAAAACCCTACTTAGTAATGTATATTAAGTACTCTTCTTTTGAAGATTACAGTGGAAGTAATAAAGCTGGTCTGCCATGTGTAATGTGCTTGTACTCTGAACTGTTAAAATGAATGCACCCGCCGTGCGTTCCTTTTATTATTTTCAAGGAAACGCCGTGCGTTTCCTTGAAAATAATACTTTGTATGACTCACCCAGTTCATTATATGTTGGCTTTGTTCCAGGACTTTGGGGCTTGTGGTTGGCTCTGAGCTCCCGCTAGCTTCAGCCGCTCTGCTAACGTTAGTTCCTTGGCTTGATTTAATTTCAAGTATGGGATTAAGTTCGTTGTGAGAACCTTTCAGGTGTTGAAAAGATTCCTTATTTTGTCCTTACTGGTACTATACAAATTGGGAACTTTGTGTTTTCTGTTTTACTTGTGAGAGGTTTGGAGCCTTGGTAGCTCATGCTTGATGGGCAACCAGCTTCAAGTGAAGCTGATCAGCCAATTTCATCAAAGTAGGCCTCCCGGTGGCACCGATCGATCGGTGTACATCTTTCTTTTACTCATAGTTTGTGTTTTGATAGACCACTTGTAATCATATTTTTTCCATTCACACGGTCGCACATTTAACTTTTCTTATTGTGCAGAACCAAAACACTCTGACCTTCGAATTCTCTTTGTATCTCCAGTTTTATGTTATAGAGTACGCTGCATGTGACGCTACATTAAACGAGATTGTGACGCTGGAGAGGTTACGGCCGGTCAACCCCAACAAACCAGCCACCAAAAACACCTTCATCAAAATCCGACTCGACGTACCTGAGGATCTACGGCAACTGTGAGTTTGACATGCATGGAATGTTTTGCCTTGTAAATAGTGTTTTGATTCGCTGCATTCCGACTGATAAATTGTTAGGGTTGTTGTCATGCCTCAAAGCCAACTCGATCATGGCTTCATTAATTGTTCTGTAAATACTGCAAAGAAAAGCTATACCGAGTTTTCGAGTTGGCAATAAAAAAGGGCAAACGCAAGAAGCCAGTAGTTAACATCCAAGCAAATATAGGATTTTAATTTAGAGTGCATTGATGTTAAATTCAAGCAGAACGCTTTACAAAAGATCAGTTATTTAGCAAATGCCTTGGTTGGCAATGACTGAATCACACATGAATAGGTTTGTTTTTATAAGCATTATAAAAATCTCTGATAATTTGAAGGCATGGAAAGATATGTCTCTAAGGAGTCATTCATTGCTCCACTCAGTAGAAAGTAAGACTCGACCAGGGTCCAGTATTCCCTTTAAAAAGTAAAATATAATACAAATTCCAATAAAGGGAACATTTTTTTCCTGGCTTCACAATGTTAAATATATTGGAAAGAGAAATTGCTGATCCCTTTATTCCCTTTAATTTATTTATACCCTTTTATTCACGTCTGCTCCAGAATGTAGTGTAACTTGTTTGGTGCATTCCTCAGCAACCTTTTTGGTAGTCTGCCATATAGTTTAACTGAATGAGTTCAATGCCTGATTGAAAAAGTAAATAAATAAATAAAAGTCTAATGTCACAAAATTTAAAAAAATTAGAGAACAAAATCTGGTTCTTTCCATTCTCATGTCTCATTATGCCCAATCCTCCGATACAAATCTCCCCGTAGTTTTAGTGTAATCCTTTTAACAGTCAAACATAAAACAGACACCACAGGAAAACATAACAACTTTGTCGGAAAGGATGATTCCATCTATATTTAGGGAAATGATTTACTGTGACTGTGAATATTTTTGTCACTCTGTGTCGACAGGTCCTCCAAGGAATCGGCACACAAAGACTTTAAGAAGGCTGTGAGAGCGTTCAGCGTGACCTACGACTCAGAGAAAAAGCAACTGGTCGTTTTGGTTCGTTAATATCCTTCTTTGTCTTTGGAAAACCAAAACGAACTACCAATCACTTGAAAGCTTTTACACACAGTGTTATTACTAAGTCGTCCATTGATGCAGTCTGTCTGTCAAACCATCTTGTAGATCTATAACGCACTCTACAGTCTGATTCTTCGTGTTGATCAATCTGTGATTGTTTCCTCAGTCGGTGAATGAGGTCACAACAAAGAGGACCAACATGATGAGTGACATGCACTTCAGGAGCCTCCGGACCAAACTGTCTCTGATACAGAGGAACGAAGAAGCTAACAGACAACTGGAGGTAAAAATAATAATAATAATTATTATTATTATTATACAATTTATTTATAACGCACTTTACATTTGGATCAAATCTCAAAGTGCTAAAAGGTAAATGTCGACATGCACACACAGTTAGCATAACTGCCATCTCAAATCTGCGTCTGGTCATTATGATTTGATCACATTACAGTTGTTGCAGTGATTGTATAATTGACTACTTCCTGCGCTTGGGCCGTGATGTTTTTCTCACTTTGTGCCCCTGATTTTGTTTCTGTAGAGTTCCAGACAGTTGGCGTCACGTTTTCATGAACAGTTTGCAGTTCGGGACGACCTGATGGGCCTGGCTATTGGGACTCATGGAGCTAACATTCAGCAAGCACGTAAGGTCCCTGGAGTCACTAACATAGACCTGGACGAGGAGACATGCACCTTTCACATATATGGAGAGGTAGGTCGACTTGACTATTAACGATTGTCTTTGGATTTACCTGCATGAGTAGAGAGAGGTTCCACTTCTTTTCATTGATATTCCTACGTTTAAGTTGACTTGAGTGAGGTAAAGAAATGACCAAAGTTACAGCATGTTTGTTTCGTGCTTGTGGTTTGTTTAAGGACCAGAATGCTGTACGCCTCGCAAGGACTTTCCTGGAATTCTCTGAAGACGTTATCAAAGTTCCCCGGAACTTAGTCGGTAAGAAAATCATTTCACTGAATCAATGAGACATACTCGTTCGAGCATTGCCCCTTCCTGAAGTCCAAGCTGTGACTGATGATGTTTTTTCACCTTTTCAGGGAAGGTGATCGGCAAGAATGGAAAACTGATCCAAGAAGTGGTTGATAAGTCCGGGGTGGTGAGAGTTCGCATTGAGCCTGAGAATGACAAAAAAGTCTCAGCCACAGTGGCAGTAGATGAGGTCAGTGGGAGAGAGTAGACCACCTCTGTTAAGATGTGAACACTACAAAGGTCATAAAAGTTTTGTTTAGATTAAAAGTCAGACTCAATCACTGACTTGTAATTTTTTATAGTGAATATAATTTTATTTCTGGTTGTATGCATCATTTGTGAATACATCAGGTACAAGACAAGATAATTTAACTTTTTCTCTCTATTTCTGGTCGTTCCACACAGGGAATGGTACCATTTGTATTTGTGGGGACCAAGGAAAGCATCTCAAATGCTACCGTGCTGCTGGACTATCATCTCAACTACCTTAAGGTGTGTATCGTCAGGAATAACATCAACTGTACACCAGTCCATTTGTTTGTGACTGTATCAGAGCTCCTAACGAGTGTTCAGTGTTTGTGTAAAACAACTGCGGACAAAGCAGAAATACTGCATTTCTACTAATGTTAAATTTTTTGGGCCTTAATAACATTTACCTTTCCAGGATGCTTCAGTGCGATTAAGGGAACTGTTCTTATTATGCATGTTAACAGGCTGTTGTTATGTTTTTTGAATTCTTCACATCCACAGGATGTAGATCAGCTTCGTCTTGAGCGGCTTCAGATTGACGAGCAGCTGAGACAGATAGGCGGGAGTGGAGGAGGCGGGACAGGGTCTCGAAATCTCAAAGACAAAACCTATGTGTTCGATAATGGCATGGGCAGAGGTGCCGGAGGAGGAGGAAAGCCCTATGGAGGAGGGGGAGGACGAGGTGGCAGAGGACGAAGAGGAGGAGGCGCACCTTTCACCTCGGGTACTGTAAAATTTCAACATCTCAATGAGCAACAATTTATTGCAACTCAAAAATCATCCAAAGCTCTGATATAAAACGGTCAGGTGTGTGTCACCTACAAATACGTTCTTGCTTGATTGGGTTGGATGTGGGTATCACAATGATAATTCAAAGAACCTGATTTTTTTTAAAACAAAACAATTAATCAATGCTTGTTTGTTTCGATGAGACGTGACGTGTGTCCTCTGGTCCTCTGGTCCTCAGGCACTAATTCAGAGGCATCCAACGCTTCGGAGACGGAGTCTGATCACAGAGACGAGCTCAGCGATTGGTCACTGGCCCCCACTGAAGAGCTGATGACAGGAGGCGGAACCCTGCCCCGACGGACAGACGTGAGGAAGAGACCAGGTGGTGGAGGACCACGTGGTCGAGGAGGAAGAGGAAGAGGAGGAGGCGGGTATAAAGGTATGCGATAATTGCCATCAGTTGTCATCAAACTAATAATAAGTAGTCAAGATTTTTTCCCAGACGTTCTGAGTCAAATATTTACAGTAGAAAGGCTCCAGCCACCTTATCCCAGTTAGTTTCATAGTTTTATTTCATTATTTTTGTACTAATTGATTGAAGAAATTCTGAAGATATTGAAGGATATAATCACAATATCTCTCAGTTGCCTGAATAATGCAAATTAATGGAATAGTGACTTTTCTGCAGAGTCCCTTCACTAATATGTCTGCCTTTTCCAGAATTCCACATTTACATCGAAAAAAGAATCTCCCCAGACAAATTTAATTCAGTCACTTATTTTTAACCTATTTCCAAGTGGTTACCTTTCCAGTTCATATCAAGGTGGGTGGGACATTGGCTAGGTGGGGACGTCCCCCCGCCAACCCCCTGCAGCTTACCCTATAGTGGTGATTTACCGGAGCCACAACCAGTAGCTTGCCTTCTCTGCCTACTCCACCAGTTCTTTTATGACCCTCTCCAGCCTCAACCCGGTCATTCCGTCTTCCACTGGGTGCAAGTTGTGGTTCAGCCAGTCTACCTGCACACTGCTGCCAGCTCAGAGTACTTGGGCCCCTTTAACTTGTATGCTGATGGCACGCGTTCCTCCCAATGGGACAGTGAGTTTGACGATTCAAACCTTCTAGGCAGCCACAACACACCATCTAGTCTCAGAGTCATTTGTGTGACATCAGGTGGGAAGATTAGCTGCTTTCTCAGGTCAACCCGCATCTCCCATGCCTTTCCAGGAGAAAGAAGAGATGTTTCCTTGCTGGCTTCTGATAGTTTTCTCCCGGCTTGACAAAAGGCATGACCTTTTGCAGGTTACCTGGTTGATTGCTGCTAGCCTGCAGCTCTCCAGCAGCGCCGCTAGCTTCCGTAACACTTGGTTGTGCCGCCACATGTAGCGCCCTTGTGCCAATGCGACTTTGAAACCTCACAGTATTTGCTAGAGGCCTCTGTTGTGTTGTTGTCTTCACACCCAAACTACTGGGAGAGATTTGCAGCCCTTAACAGGAAGCTGCGATGGAAAGGCAGCTGGTTTTGTCTCTTTATTGAGGTTTGCTGACTGTTGGCAAACAACGTGTGTGGTTTTCCTTTTCTTCAACTCCATACCAACGACTTCTGATGAAATGCCCATAACTCACACTCTGTTTTTATGCAGCCTTTCAGCAGTTTCATTCAAATTTGCTTTATAGTTGGACGTAAACACAGCAAACAAGTCTGTGTTTTTGACATCCCTTAAAGTCAAAGTGAGGTGAACAAGGAAGATGTGAAACGCTGAGAGTAAGGGTTTTTCTGTTCTGGTTTAGGTGAAGACATGCAGTGGAGCGAGCCGAGACCCCGTCATATGAGAGACCCCAAGACAAGAGCACAGGAAGACACTCTACAGGTCTCTCACAGACAAACACTCACATCCAACCCCCTAAAACCATTTTCGATTGTGTTTGAATATTAGAAATACCATAGAAACTCTCCACCAGTCACACCAAACAATGTGCTTTCAGCTTGAGTCATTGGGCACCAAGAAAACTATTTGGATTTCTTATCCGGACTCTCACTACTTAATTTGATAGAGTGAGAGATCAATCCCACCTAGACAAAAAGTCTCAGTGATATGTGTTTGGTCCTACTTATTGAATAGTCATTACTATTAAAAGCTGCTTGGCACAACAGCATTAAGTCTGATGGAGCAAAATACCTTTATTAATCAGGGCATATGTAGGTAAAAACCACAAAAATATCACAAAAGACCCACAATGGGTGGTCGTTAGGGCGAGACCTGGAGAGGGTTGTTAATCACGGGGGGGTGTTGTGATTCCCAATATAGGCAAATGGTATTCCATGTGCTCAACCCACATATCACTCCTTAAATATAGTAACTACACCATAAAGAATGAAACATCATAGTTTTAGTCATTTTACTATTATAATTATTAGTAATTATACTGTTAAAACTATTAAAGGATACTGATTAGAATATTCATGAATGTTAGCACACACATCATCAGCATCACCTCTTGGTTCCAACCAAAGAAATAAGAGTAATTGAAGCCCACTAATACTCTGACCAGTTTACCACAAAGTGGAGTGTGTATTACCTCTTTTTGTGACATACTTTTGATGATTTTTAATTTTTTTTAAAGAAACCTTTAAAAGAAAGAATCTTTCATGAAAGAATCTTAAAAGATTTGATTAAAATGGTGATCTCTGATTGGAAATGAAGAAATAACGGAACTTCTCTGTGAATAACACGAGAGAATACGTGCCAAACACTTCCTGAGATCAAATATGTTAACAGCAAGTTATTTCATGGCTTCTCCTCAGGCAGGACTGATGAGAAGGATTCAGGTCACCAGTAAGCTTGTGTTTGATCAATTTCTGCCTCTACTTGTAGATGTGAAGTGTGGAATCAGACTCCACTTGTTTCCTCTCTCCCACAGATCCGTGTGGACGGTAACAACGAGCGCAGTGTGCAGCACTCCTCAGGAGTGCGAGGTGGTGGAGCGGGGCCCTCCGCATCCCAGGGTGGCGTCAGTACCGCCGCCGACGGCCCGTCTCGCCATCACCATCAGAGATCCATCAGAGATCGGGTGGTGAAGAAGGACAAACAGGATGCCCCTCCACTGGTGAACGGAGTGTCGTAGATTTATCACTGGAGGACCCTTCTCACTCAGACACTCAGTCGTTTGGAAACACGCTGAAGTAACTTTTCATAAACTATTGTTGATTCTCTCTCTTTCTCTTTTTCTTTCTTTGTCAAATACACATGTTCCATCAGCACAGAAGGGTTTGATATAGTTAAGTCCTAGACCTGGGAGATTCTGCTGGTCTGCCCTGTGGAGTTGTGTAGAGCATATTAGTCCGGGGTCTCGTCGTAAGGAGCATACACACAAAGTGGTGTCAGAAAGAAAAATTGAACGTATGAGAGACATTATTATACAATCTGGTTTCAATTCACCAGCTCACAGTCTGGGCTGCCGTTCTCCCGTCTCCAAAAGAAAAAGTTTACACACACCCTTACGGGTGCAGAATTCGGCTCTGATTTTCTTTGTACAGATGACACGTTTTGCATGAAAAGTGATGCACGCCTCTCTGAGGACTCCCTTATGTGCATATGCAATGATGATGAGATAAGACCCCTAGTATCTACTGCTCTACTCTGGAGTAACTCCTCCTGGAAACGGCACTTCCTGGACAAAAGGAAAAGAAGAGGAAATGTTTCACTGGAGCTCGTCTCTCACAGGGTAATTCACCCCACACATGCTCCCCTATGCATCAAAAGCAAATAAATGTTTTGATTTTTTTTTTTTTTTTTTTCAGCTTCCTTTTTTTTTCCTTCTTCAATTTATTGAATTGGATTATTTTTTTAACTGCCCTATTTGGACCTACTCACTTCATCAAAAAAAGAAAAATCCAACAAAAGGAAAATTATGGATTAAAAAGGAGCTAATTTAGAAGAGGACATGAAATACGTGTTCCCTCCCCCTCCTGCTGCTGCATACTGTATTCTTCACTGCTGATGGTCGCTGTCATGACCTGGCAGCACTAGCAGCACTGTTTGTTTGAGAATTTATTTTTTTGATGGTATAAAGCGCCAACAATTGACCAATATAACATAGGATTTATTCAGGGTTTCTGTCGGGTCTTAAAGGTTTGGGATTATCTAAAATGTTGCGTTGATATATATGTGGTATTGAAGATGTTAACGTTCATTTAATGCTACTTCCACCGTGCTCATTTAGATGCTTCTGTTTCGCTTTGAAATCAGCTTTTTTTATTTATACTTACACACTAGACAAAAGCTGTGGTGTGCAGGCGGGTCTGTAAATAAATTACTTTACTTTGCAAGTAGCTGTCACCCAGATATTCCTTCATATCCGGCATACTTTTTTTGGTCAGTATGTACATGAAATGCATCTTGAATTCCAGTCCTACAAATGAATTTAAACGCATCGAAACCTGCAGAAACCCTGACACTTAAATACATTCAGTAGGAAATTCATTTGAAATGCTGAAGGTGTATTTCCAGAGATGTTCTTACTAAATTGCTCTGTTTTTACCAAAGTGGTATTTCTATCAGGTATCACCTAAATCATTTTCAAACTGGGCTAGTTCTTTTCTCCCACTTTAGTAATGTCGACTCTTTCCAAACTGTGTTTAGATCATCAAAGTGAAGAGGAGTTCAGCATCTATGCTCCAGAATTAAATATGAACAAAGATGCATGGTGGAGACAGGGTAAAGACTTTTCTCATTCTGGGATCCATCTCATTCCTGTTGCCAAGATAGTGTAGAACTCCTTCGCTTTGTTTTATTGTGAGACCGAGCATTAATTCATCAAACCAAACCAGTGGGGTAATGTAAATCTGAGGCACTCGGACGCAAACAAACTGATCAGACCCCTTCAAGAAAGCAATCGTACTCCCTCCTAAGTGTCTTCAACAGGGTACAAAATGTCGTGCACTGCTGTTCTTTTAAAGATGACCTCCCTATCATGTGACCTGCACTACTAAAGCATTCAGTCCATTCAACCTTCATGGAGTCCAACCTCCGTTCCGCCATCACACCACTGAGGAAAAGTCTCATGACTAAATCCTTCAACACCGGCCCAGTCCAGAGAATCTGAGTCGACACATTCACAGCAACACGTCTGCAGCGGTGTTCTTTTAACACGGGGAAGTTCTGTTTGTCAAACAGTTAAGAACCTGTCCACAGGAATTCACACTGTCGAGAGCCTCATCGGCTCTGCAGCGGGATTTTTCATAGAGGCTGTAAGATACACACTTTGGCTACTTCCACCTGCTTACATGTTGGAGAGTGTTCTGGTTCAGTCACCACATTAGCTCTGACAGATCTGATCTGTTTGCAGGATTAAGACATGAGCTTGTCTTTAATTTATGAAAACCTTTGTATTTAACCTTTGCAGTTAGAAAACCCTGTTTGAAGTCTCACTGTAGAAGAAACGGTGTTTCATTGAGTTATACCCTGTCAAAATAAAGTTTTATCCTTCCTGGTTTTCTAACTTTTTCTGAGCCCACCGCTCTCGCTGAAACAGTCTGTGTGTTAACGTTTTTAATCACTTATTTCCTGATGCTTCATTTTCAAAGTTTGATTTGTCTATATGGTAAAGAATGGAGATAGACTTCTAAATGTTAATGTTAACAAATTTACTTAGAGTTACAGGAAATGATATGTCATCAGATATTGTTTGGGTATCGTCACACTTTTTAACTTTTAATTCAGCACTGTGTACCTCAGACCAAAAAAACTATCCTGCAGTATGAAGTCAGGTTTAATAGAACCAAGATTTTACTTTGGAACTCTTTCTGTGAGGATTAAGAGCGAGGTATTCACCACAGTTACGGCGCTGCTTTTTCTTTTCTAGCCCTCCTTTCTGTCATCATGAGGCTTTTTGACTTGGTGCCTTGGATTTATGTGAAGTTTGGCCCTTTCTAATAAGTATCGTTCATACACAGGCTTTCCCTTCATGGGTGAGTCTGTGATCCTATAGGCATTCGTTTGAATTCTTTTGGAGAGACAACATGATGCCAGATGACCTCTAGTGATGCACTTAGTCCAAGACCAGGTCCAGTCTATTTATCCATTCCTCCATCTTTGTGTTGACCTTATATGCTTTATCACAGGCTTTCAAAAAGGGAGGACTAAAAGGCAATGGCATTCAAGTAATCGATGGCGCACATCGAAGAAGCATACAAAAAGGGTTAAACAAGCTGTTTACGTGTTTAACCTGCTGATTTGTTTGACACCTCAGCGCGGTCCTAACTACATGGCTCGTTTTCTTGTAAAAAAAAAAAAAAAAAGTCCCCTATGGCATCATTGTCTTTTCAAATCAAATCAAAGTCAGATCTTTTAAGACGGTAATTATATTAAAATATGTTCCCTATAGTCGAAAAATATCCTAAATTCAGACTGACATGCGGATGAGCTACTTTAGAATTAACGTGGGATACGTTAATTCCCACATGTTAATTCTAAAGTAGAATGTTTACTTTAAAGTAAATATTTACTTGTATCTACTTTATAGTAAGTAAAGATTTATTTATTTTAAAGTAAATAAATCTTTAAAGAACAAGTTTAAAAAGTGAGAGAGTAAGGTTTAAAGCAAAATAAGAAATTAGAGACAAGTGATGAAGGTTGCTCTGTAAACATTCATATGCTTTTCTTCATTTGATTAAAATCCGGTATTTCATCATGACACCATATCCACACTTGGGCTCGCAGATTAACTGCGATGTTGAGTTTTAGTGTTGTATGCAAATGTGTGACTTTCCTAAAACCAATGTTAAAATTTCTCAATCATTATTAACCACTTGAGGTGCGTGGTTGTGTATTTCTCTCCTCACTCTGTTATTTTCCATTGTGTTAGGTGGTTCAGAACATATCTGGTCGATTGGGTTTAGGAGGGGGTTGTGTAGAGCCATGCTGCACGGTTGGGTAGAATAATAACCAAGTCAGAATCTGACTGATTCTGCTTTTAAATCTAGCTGCTTGGTACATCATCTAGAATCCAGTGGCATTTAGCAGCATTTGGACCCATTGCAACTAACCAAACTGGGGAGGTTCGGTCAGTTGCTCTGATTTAAATGTTCTGTACAAAGATGGTCGACTGTGTGGCACTCCTTTCCTCTGTAGATATAACATTTTTAGTCTCTGGTGATCATGTACAAATGAACAAACATGATTCTTAAATTCTTATCTTCCTCTAAATCCCATAGACATGGAGCTAAAAATTTACCCTCACTTATTATAGTGTTTGTTTTTGTTGTTTATTTTCAGAGATTGGACCACGTTCTTGCTAAATGTTATCTCCTATTCTGGAAATCCTGTTTGATATGTACAAAAAACTGCATTGTTAGAACAATTTTGGGTTTTTATAGTATGCTTGATGTGGCACGGTGATTTTCTGCCCATCTGTTTGTTCCCCAACTTCATGCTTTTATGCCAAACTAATCCATCAAACAAATGTAACTCTGGGCAGGAGAGCAAATTCTCACATTTTCCTTTAGCAGAGTATAAAATACATCAGAAGAGCCACCGTTCTTCATCTTTAACAGGTGTTTCAAATGTTAGAGGACTAACAGCTTGTCATATTTATGTGATGGCATAATATGAAGGAAAACAAACTTAAGTCTCACTTTGTTAAGATGCTGCAACTAAACATAAAATATTTTGGTTGAAATGTGCCTTTACTTGTGGCTGGTATCGCCACGAAGACGTAAATCAGGGATAATGAAAAGTTCATTATGGACAAGGTGTGACATCATTCACCTCCTGGTGTGGCTGGACATTTCCCAGCATCCTTTGCACTCGATGTGCAGATGTTAAAGATGTGTGTTTTAGGTCCAACAGGAAAATACCTTCTTCTAACACTGAAGGCCATGAGTCCTTCTGCAACATTCCAACATGAGGAACCTGAAAGTGTGGCATACAATTTGGTCCAAATGATATTTTAAAAATAAAAATTGATTCTGTTACTTTTGGAGACTGGTGGTCTTCCTGAACTCGAGAGGCAAATAGGATTTTACCACACAGATCCAGTTTTTTATATTGATAGGCAAAACCCTGGCAAGTTTGATGTTCTCTTCTACGTTCACAAAAAGGAACATTAAAGACTTCAGAGGTTGATCCAGGTCTCATCTTAACCAGAGATCAGTGTACCTTTATTGTTTTACCAAGCATGTTTGCCTTCATTATGGGCCTGGGGAATTTTTCTGTAGGTTCAAACACGTGTTTAAAATACGACTATATACTGATGTTTATTTGTCGAATTTCTCATTGACTTGTGTTCAGATGAACTTTCCACTAATGTCTTTATTTTTCTCATTAGCATCAATTTGGACTAATAGGGAACGTTTACCTTCAGAAAGTCACTGAGAATGATTCATGATTCAAAAAAGCTTATTTTTTTCCTTTTTTCTGGTACTATTGGTGTCACTTTCCTTCTCACTAATCTGTAAGGACTTTCACTCCTCTGAGTAAGTGTTCTCTGCAGTGACAGTGACTTGTATTGTCAATATAGCATCAGAAGTATGGAGTTGCTTTGGATTGTAAAAAGTAACAAGTAAAAATGATGAAAAAAGAAGGGGAGGGTAGCGCAATGTATATAATGATGTCATTGTTTGTCAGACAAAGGATTTGTACTATTGTTTCAGATGTGCACTTATCCTGATTCCTTTTTTTTTGGTTGTTGTTTAATATCACTTAAATGCTAGATAATCTTGATAATAAACTTGAAGATGTGTGAAAGAAAAGAGTATCCTCTGTGGCAGGGTGGAGCCGTCGGATCTCACAGTGACGTTAATGGTGAACTTTCAGGAAAAAATGTCTGTCTTTATAAAGACAAACGCTACAGCGCTGTGCCATTAGTGTAAGATTAAGTAAACAACCTTGCTATGGAGAAGAAAGCCAAACATCCCACTCAATGAATGTAAATGGGATAGAAATAGGGTTAGAAATATGGATACCAAATATCAAATTTGTTTACTACAGTCGTATCTGTAATTTTTAACTGAAATTATCTTGAGGATTTATAAAGAAAGCATATTTTTCAAAATCATATAAAAGAAAATATATCTCATCTATCCCCCTTATATCCCCGACCTTTCGGGGATATAATTGTAATACAGTGACATCAACTGCAGTGTCACACACTATGTATTAAAACATTTTTCCCAGTGTCAGGATTACAACATCTGTGTCATGACCAGTTATTCAAGAAATAATCTAATAATATCTCCAGAAATCAACCACCAACAAACACATCATAAAGGAAAGTACAGACATATATACATTTATACACATTCAACTGATGTCAGTATATTGATTAGTGATATACACACTCTTATTTATATAACTCATATCAGCCCATTGTCAATATAGCGATACATTAATTATATACACTCTTATTTAAATACACCTATATCTGTCCAAAAGTGTTACCATGGTGACATCATTTAAAAAGTCCAATAGCGAACAACCAATCACAATGACACGAACCAATGAACATCATACATATATTCATATATATATTTACTAGCGAAATAGGCGAATATTTTGTTTTTAATTTTTTATTTAAATTTTCAATCTTGAGTAAAGTAAAAAAAAAAAACTTAAAGAAAATCCAGGAGGAAAAAACTAAAAGAGTTTTTTTTTCTTTTTTAATTACTATATATTATAGTTCAATTAATTAGTGCTTCGCTGAAATACAATGATCTGTACAACATGCAGTACCCCAGTACGCCGATAGGGGTACTCGTACACCCATTTGAGAAACACTGATCCTGACCGTTTGGAGGTCCAGTGTGAAGAATTTGAAGCATCTATTGGCTGAGATCGAATATAATCATAATGATGTGTTTGTAAATGGGTGATTTAAAAATGAGAAGAACTTTAGAATTAGTCTCATTTATCCACAGACGGCAGTCCTAAATTACTCTCTAGCCCAGCATTTATGATACTCGTTAAATTTTTGTTTCGCTGGGGTTATTTGTAACTTACACAAAAGACCCCGTCATTTATTGTCATTTAGTGTCATGTGTGACTTTACTATTTTCCATCTATTTTATATATTCTGTTTGCCTTGTTTTGATTGGTTGTAGGTCTTTTTGAATTGTTCTTTTCTACTTATGAAGCACTTTGTGAAATGATTTTATGAAGTGCTAAACTAAATAAATGTATAATTATTATTATTGTTATGTTTCTTATTATTATTATTATTATTATTATTATTATTGTTATTGTTATTATTATTATTATTATAAAGCAAATCAACATGATCTTTTAATTTGATTATGAAAGTTATTTCAGTATTAGAAGAATGACTTCGGTCCACATACTGGAGTATTTCTAACAGTAAATTATGTGTGGTGTGTTATATCACAACATGCATTGCTGATGTAAAAGTCATAAAAGTAAAGGTTATTGCAGAGGTTATTGCATTTCGGAAAAACCATGAGCAACAAGGGATCTTGCTCCCCTCTCAGCTCCTGAGGATCAGCCTTCAGAGAGGTTGGTAATACAAAGCTCAGGACAGCAAGGTGGGTACCAGGTGAGCCAAGAGCAGTACACCCTGAAGGTTAAAGGTCCATGTGGCCGAGTAACCACGCCGTCGCTAACTAATAAGCCCCTCAACAGGTTTGTTACAGTGACCCCACCAGCTAAAATCACAAAAAACAAAATCTCACCCGAGCAAGTAGGAAGAGAGGCTTGTTGGGATTCAACCCGGAACCCCTTTTCTAATATGGGACCGTGTCAACCACAACAGCCCTGTGCCCATCCAACCTTAGTCAAGCGGTTTTGCTTCAAACATGGCCCTCATAGGCAAATATGATGGAACTGAGATATTGTTGTGACACCTTTCTCAGGTGGTTCCATTCATTAAAATGTCGTACGGTAGGGCACTGTGGCCTTGAAATCAATCAGAATTTTTCTCCATTAGGGAAACAAAGATGATCATGCTGAAAATGGTAATACATGGGCTACTGAGCCCAGGGACATTAAAAGCAAAGGTCAGACTATTCTGCTGTCACACCGCTTCCAAACGTGGACACAACAGACCCTTGAAATAACAAACACCACTTGAGTGGATAACATGAGTGCTCTAAATAATGATAATAGTCCACAGAGCACTCTTCAAGATTCACTGGCTGCTCAAGATGAGTGAGGAAGAGCTGCAGGCCTCCAGCATCGAGGTGAGCTCCATCACAGATATTTTTAGATAAGGAAGGTGTGACACAAGTAAACTGAAGTGAGGAAACGTAGCTGCCATGATGGAGGTTTGTGCTTTCTGAGGGCAGACTTATTTTAATCCCAATTGTGTTAGGACAAGGAGGGATTCATGGGCACCACAGAGGGATATAGTCTTGTGAGAAAGAGGAGAACTCTGGGAAGCATGTGCAACACAGTCATAGAGAACTCCCAGCACCTGCATCTGCCCCAAAGCATGCATAAACCACCTTAAGTACCACACTGGAAAGATCACCTAAACCAGTAACGGAACAGGGTTTAGTTGGGGAACCGGAGAAGTGGTGCAGTCATGTGACCCCAGAAGGTCGGGCTCCGGTTGATGACCTCTTCTCCAGACTGGGGCCAAATCCAATTTTAAATGGTAGTAACATTGCCTCTCTAATGCAGTTCAACCTGCCTGAAAAGAGTTTGATAAATGAGGGCAGATCAGAGAAAGTAAAAAAAATGCATTCAGTGAACTATACCTCTGCAAACAGGGGTTCATCGATGGAGCCCCACTGCTGGTTTCAAATCGAACACACTGCACCACTGAGCTGCCCATTATATTTGCATATGCTTCTGAACAAAATTCAAATAAGGTGTAACATAAGGTGTAACACATACTTTTAGCCACATGGAGATGCTGTGGTAACTATGTAAATCAATTGCTTCTTCGAGTGTCAGAGAAGGAGTTAGAGAGAGACAGAGAGAGAGAGAGAGAGAGAGAGAGAGAGAGAGAGAGAGAGAGAGAGAGAGGTGGAGCGAGAGAAAGCCTGGGTACATATTGAAAATTCATGACATGCACTTCTCAACTTCTGCAAGATACACAGCAGCCAGTTTAATGAGCTCAAATCTGAGAACTTCTCGACTATCTTATCAGTTTGTATTGCTTTCGGGCTCCGTGTCTGTTTGTGAAACTCTTACTCTGTGTCATCATTTAAATGTGAATTACCGGCACAGCTGTGACTTTAACAATGCAGCAAAAGACACTAACTAAGGAAATGGAAAATCTGAAAACAAACAGCTACAGGTCGCAGTGTAAACCGTCTAATGAGGAGGAACTGCATTCATGTGTGTGGATGCCTGCTTGTTTGCCCATAATTATATTTCATCTTAACGTCTCTATCGTTTTTCTCTTCCAGCTCTCCATCAGCTCAACCTACAATTGCTTTTTAAAATGCTGTCATATCCCTCTCTCCTTTCTGCTCCCTCGCTCCAGTCATTCTTTGTAAGTCTCAGAGTGTCTGACCTAGTTTTGGATAGCCTTTCTTACACACATATGAAACTGCACCGTTCCTGCAGGTGCTTAAAATCCTTGAAAAGCGGTTGAATTTCAGTGGTCTTTTAAGGTGCGGAGACGTGATTTGTGAGATATGTGGGGTTGAAATGGCTGGAATTTTTCAAGGTCATGAAACAGCACTTTAACACAAAATTGCGTTTGGCTGGCAGGGTTTTATTCCCATCATGCTCTATGGTTAGCTCTCTTTCTTTCATTTCAAGCTTCTGTTTATACTTGTGGTAGTGTGATGCAGAGCAGTGCTGGCACGTTGCCCCAGACTGGACTAAAATAACCATGCACACACGCACACACACCAACAGCAGTTTGTATACTGCCTGCAGCGTGTCTTCAAATATTACTTCCGATGCATTTAGACTTCTCCTGTTCTCTCATCATGAGTACAAACATGGAGGCCTCTGCGTGGGAGGACCTTCGAAAAGAGACGACAGTGATGTCACTAAACAACCACAGCTACAGCTACAGAGCAGCAGAGCATGCTGAGTGTGAAGTCTCAACCATCTGGTCAATCATTATTCATAGCGGAGCGTAAACAGCAAGTGTATGATGAAGAGCGAGGGAGATGAGCTGCTGAACCGTTATACAGGCTGCTGTTTCCAGTCATCTCAAACACAAGTGAAATAATCATTTAAAGATCCAAAAAAGTTTGTAAGGGCTTCAAACGCCACCTGGATCCCTGCTGGCCAGTAGCTCCCTGCGTCGAGGACACCCTGCATTTGATAATGTAATTGAATCTGCAGCTTCTTGATGATTCAAGGACGCTAACTTTACCAGTCGATGCTTTCTAAGTGGACAGAATCAGGGAAATTAACAGGAGATCTTCTGTTGCTCAGGATAGATTTTGGAATAAACACAGCAGCAGTTGTTTGGGCATCAAATCTTATTAATGTCAGGTGAGGGAAATCAGTAAAAGCTGAGTAACAACACAGTGAATTAATAATGATAAATAGTACGTCTTATTTATAACGCATAGCTCCTGAGCTGCTTCGCAAGGGCAGCAAAATTAAACAGCGGATGCAACGTTAGTATATGTAAAGCAATTCATATGTTTTATATGTAAATTTATATAAGATGTAATTATATATAAACAATGAATTTAAAAGTTCAACAGGCCCAGTCTGGGCTTGTGCCCGATCTAATCAGGAAATGCAATCCAATTAAAAATATCTTTTAACCCTTTAATGTCCTGCTCAGCTGCTTGGTTTGGAGCAGTTTGAGTCACTTGCCCTTCTTGAAAAGTGTGTGCCACTTGCCTGAGCCTGAATACCACCTGTATGTGCTAAAGAGTGAGGGGCCAATGACGGAGCCCTGGGGGACACCACAGGTCAAAGGTGCCACAAAGGTCCTCAAGTCACGTGCTGCCATTGTTGTTGAAAGGTCAGAGATAACGGTGGGAGAGAGGACCTTAACAGTAATCACTAAAATCGTTGCATCTATTCTGGCAGCTGCTGTCCAGAAGCTGAAACAGGAGTTTAAATGGTCACATATCTTAAACTTCTGGCAGCTGAGTTCAGGAGCAGATCATTCGATTTCTTTTTGATTTTTTTTATTCATACTCATATAAAGGTCGTTTCGGATATATAATTCAATTTGGGAACAGGTCTGGATCAAAGAATGTCAGCATTGGGTGCTTCTGTGAGACACAGAAGCCACGGTTGTTGATATTCTTTAGATATCATGTCTATATTTGAACCTAGTAGAGGACTCAGCAGTTGGACAGACAGATTTTAAAGGTCCAGTATGTAAAATTTGTCCGGGCACTGCAAGCGCTCTCCTCCCCTTCTCTACTGGCTGCTGGTTGTCGAGCCGAGTTGAATCCTTCGGGCTGCTGGAGGATTCACCTCTGCTCTGCCTCGTCCCTGTGCAGCTGATGGGAAGGAGGCAGATGCTGCAGAGCCAGATCCCGGCTGCTGGAGGATTCTAAATCTAAAAGTAGAATCTGGATGAAGAAAGTAGAAAGCTTGGATGGCGCTCCGTTACTTTTTTCTTGTTCTAAACAATAAGTATAATCCTCCATTTGTCAAATCACAGTAACAACTTAAAACGCAAAAATCCCTCTCCAGAAGTCTGTACAAACATGGCTGGCCTCCATGTGGACCTTCTCTCTGGAGATATGGGCTTTTTCCAAATAAGCATTAAAACATTATTTTAGCTGAAAATACAAACACAAAAAGCGAGTTATCAATATTATATTATATTTTCCCAAAGAGATACCCATAAATAACCACTAAACTTTTCCCAGTGGATTTCAGATTTCAGTTTTTCATTTCATTTTTACATTTAGAGGCCCTATAGTCAGGCATCAGAATACATGTGTGACCTTTTACACCCCATACATTACTAACAGTCCCACGCTCTTGATTAAAAAACAAAAGGAGATCATGCTTTTGAAGTTGTTGCTCATAGTCTTTTCAAACACTCTTATTTTAGTCATATGGACTGGAGCTCGCGTCACACTTTAAAAAAGCTGCTGAAGACACACCTGTTCAAACTAGCCTTAATTGCTACTAAAAATGTTTGATTGTATGTCTTGGGTACTGAATTTTTTGGATTTAGACCTTACATCTATGACACTCATAATTTTATTGCTCTGGTGTTATTTGTGACTGTTTTACATTTATTGCAATATTATTGTTTGCTTTGTTCTTATTGGTTGTATGTATTTATGGATTGTTCTTTTGTTTTGCAGGTGAGTCTGGCCCTGCGTCGTTGCTGTCCTCCTTAACCGTCTTTGTTAGTTTTCCTCCGTCACAAAACTTGCCAGCAATTCTATTAAAACAGCCACAACTTTTTGCTTGGGCTTCCCCCATGCCAAATATTTTGAACAGATGCTGGGACCAACTTCGTGCCACACATGCAGCCGCCGTGTTGGTATGAACAACATCACCAAACAACCATCTGAAATATTAGAACACGATTTTTAAACTTACTCGGGGGAAAGCAATCAATTAGTTTTAATCTTTTCAGGGAGCGTGCATTGCTTTTTAATGAGATGGCATTCACACGTCAACCACATGACACTGCTAATATTTTTCATCCCATCTCCATGACTGATCAAAGCTACTGCAGCCAAACTCGTCGCCAAACACAACTCTTCCTCTCTACCGTCCAACATTCGTTTCGCTCACTATCCCAATCTACCGCCTCACAAAGCCACCATCGGTCAGACCTCAAACAGCATTTATATCATTCCTGTTATTATAACGCACAGGACTGTCAACAAAAACGCACAAATCTCACCCAGGAATATTAATATTTTCATATCTCCCAACTCCATTACTCTTAAATTGACAATCGGCCCTTTGAGATCTCTACCGAACAAGACTTTTTTTTTAAACAGATTTATTTTACCTGCTAAATTATATCTTATGTTTTTAACCAAAATCTTGGCTGCAAACTAACATTTGCAATGAAAGCTTGTTGAACTATGCCCACTCCAAAATAATTATTTTAGTCATCCCAGAGGCAGTGTGGAGGCTGGTGAGTGTTCTCAGGAAGAGCTTCAAATGTCACAGAGTACCGTGTGATTCATTTTTTTACTGTTAAAGTTCCTACTTTTCAACCTTCAGTCACTTATTCTTAATGAAAAATTTGTCCCACTTGACAGAACCTGTTTCTAATATGACCCAGTGGCAGTATGTATACATATATACATATGCTAAAGAGTAAGGGGCCAAGCATGTAGCCCTGGGGGACACCACGGGCCAAAGGAGCCATTGGGCAGGAGGCATTAATCATGGCTAATTTTGAAGATCCCACTCATTAGGTTTCATTTCATTTAGCAGGTTGAAGCCTGCGATGGCTTCATTCATTCATTATATCCCTAAAAAGTCGAGGATATCATGGAATTCTCATCGCTGCGTTAGCCGCACCAGCGTCCGCTCCAGATCCTACGTGTTAATGTGATAACTCAAAAACCATATCATGGATTAGTTTCAAATTTTATACCCACATAAACTTTAGTACGAGGAAGAACTGGATTGTTATGGATTGATCATCTGTATAATTATAAGCTTTATCTCCAAATTTCTCAAATGTTGGTCCAATTTAGTCGAAATTTATATATAACAATCTCTTGTATAAATCATATTTTGCTGTAATAGTTCATATTTGACTCTCTAGGGAGAGCTTTTTCACATTTAATATAATAATAATAATAATAATACATTTAATTTATAATGCACTTTACATTTGGATCAAATCTCAAAGTGCTACAAAGTAAAAGCAGATAAAAGCATCAATAAAAAATTCAATATAGGATAAACATATAGGAGTTCTATCAGGAGCACTGCTTGTACAATGCAGGGGATTGGTGGCTATTTTGGGATACAACCTTGCTGTTGGTGACGACAATGTAGGCCTAATTCATTATCCATAACTGCTTATCCTGTTCAGGGTTGCAGGAGCTGGAGTTATGTAACTTTATACAAAAACAAAAAAGTCCGATAATGGTCAAATAAGTTTTTTCAAAAACATGGTAAATTGAGAGTGTCCAAGATATTATGTGAAATAAAGTATGCAAAGAAATACATTTCCTATTGTTTTATTTTTATTGGTAAGGAGAATGTTGGTTTGCTATTATTTCAATCAATCAATCTTACAGACTTTATTGATATTGTCTTTTTTCATACATATAAAAATATAACCCACAGAGCTTTACACAATTAAACAAAAACCCTCCCCAGCCAATACATACATACACAAAGACACACACAAACATGCAATTACACACATACACACGCACACAGCAATGACATTGCAATTCAAAAAATTCAAAAAAAGATCAATATTCATAAAAAGAGGGAGTTAGGAAACAGAAATGTATTACACCTCCAAACCGACAAGCGGCTTTTTAGCAGAATTACCTGAGTTTGTATCAACTTTTCTCAAAACGATGACAGAGCTGTTCGTTGTGGCGGTTTTAATATCCATGTTGACGACTCCGCTGGACTTAAACCTCAACCTCTATCATGGTAAATATTTAATTCCACTGCATATTTCACTGCATCGTTTTGATGGTTATTCTAAACAAATTTCATACCAAAGTCTCAGAAGGTTGTGTTTGTGAAAGCCGACACCTGTCTGAACATCTCCAAACCAATAAAAACTCACTTTAATTCCATGAACTTGTCTATGCTAGACATTATTACGACTTTAATGTTTAAATCTAACGAAGGAAACTGCCCTGGATGAATAACAGTACTCTTAACTGAATGTGGGAAAGTCAAACGCAGATAGAAAGTATGGTCTCAAGTTCACTATAATATGATGAAAGGGTTCTTAATATGGTTTATTAATAAAGTTAAAGATGCAACAGCGGACTATTTCTCTGCACTTATTTCTGCTTCACCTTATAACCCTCAAGTTTAATGTAGATGTATATAGTCGATAAACTAATACATTATTATTATCATTATTATTAATATTATTATTATTATTATTATTGTTCATAATAAAAATGAATCCAGCCCTGTGTCTGAACTGAAATTGGTCCTGATGGATGATTTTAAAACTATATATAAGTTATGACGTGCCACAGGGGCCTGTTTTCAATGTTTTTACAATGTTTGGTTCTTTATACATACTTCCTATTGGGTTTATCATAAAAAGAAACTTTATATATTTTCATTTTTATACTGATGATCCAGAAATGTGACAACCTGTAAGATCCACACATCCTGGTTCACTGAGTCCACTTAATGACGGTCTTCATGATAAAACAAACAGAATTATAAATATTCTTCAGCGGAATTCTGACAAAACAAACAACCTCGTCACTGGACAACAACATATGACAAAACAAATTCCCTATAAGAACAAAGGAGCCACGGAGGGAGAGGCATCAACCAAGGTTGTTGGGAAAGTTCTATTTGATATGTAGGAATTGTTTCTGTCATATTAAGCATCTGAGGACTTCCTAAAAAGAATTATGTAACTTGATACAACCGGAAAAAGTCTTCTTTTTTTTAAAATGTTTGAATAAATGCTTGACTTAAACATTTTTCAATTTATGTTTGACTTATAGTGGGTAAGGTTTTAAGTGAATACATTCCCCAAAGAGAAAGTACAAAGTTCAAGGGTTAAGCGGTGACTTACAAGAGATCACTGACACACGAGATCTGATCTCCGACCGGCAGATCGTTCCTGGGCTGTAGGGCCCTGATTGAAAATGTCGGGTCCCCCTCAGACCTCAGGTGGCCCCCTGGAAGAGACAAAAGACCTCTGCATGAGGTCGTCGCGTTACGTGTTGTCATTGGTGCTGAAAGGTCAGATATAACGGTGGGAGAGAGGACAATGAACAATTCAATTAATTTCACTTTTAAAAACCCAAAGATGATTATAGTTGCTTTCATATACACAAACTTTTAAAAGCTGGTTCCAGAAGGTCATCTTTTCAAAACGCTATCATTTTTTATTTCCTTGTAAACTGGCAAAATGCAGTTCTTATGAAAACGCCGATGCCACGGCGCCAGATGGCGCTTGGCTATCAGGCATAACAGCACAACAACAACAAATAAAAGCGGACTATGGAGTTTTGTGCTGTAGACTGCTGAGTTTATGGATCTTTTGTAAACTGTCTTTATCTCTTGTAAACTGCAGATCTGCTGCAATCAGACGAGATGATCCCTGTAGAGTTCTTCTTCTCTGTGCTGTTGTTGAAAAGTTACATCACAAATCATTTCCCTGTCATGTGTACTGCAGTTCTGTCAGTTTCTTTGCAGATCACTGTGCACAAGGACCGTTTACTCACCGCCATTGTTTGAGCACTGAACTTCGAAGAAATGCTAATAATTTTGAAAATGCCTACATTTGAAACTACTTACTAAAACTGTAATTGCACAAGATTAAAGTCATAATGCAGATATTAGTGTCACCAGAAAAATGAGGAGGAACGTATTATATTTGGGTAAAAATTTGACAAAGAAATATTGAATCTTCATCGCGGATCATCACATCATATTTAATATAATTCAATAAATATTGTTACTTGTTTATTTCTTAGAGTAGATATATTGTTATTTTATAATGTTTAATGTATTATTGTATAGTGTAATATTTCTATTATATTTCTATTATGGTGCAATATGCATATAATATATTCCTTTAGTATAGTATAATATTTATTATAATATAATAATAATAATAATAATTATAATATTATATTTCCTGTATAGTGTTATATTATACTATAGTGTAGTATTTCCTGTATAGTTTAATATCTATATTATGGTTTAATATTTCCTGTATAGTGTAATATTTATATTATGGTGTAATACCCTAGTATAGATTAATATTCATATTTATATTTGCATTTTCATTCTGTTATATTGATCTGTTTGAACTTTGCTGCTGTTACACTGAGAATTTCCCCGTTGTGGGACTAATAAAGGTTTATCTTATCTGATCTTATTAATCAATACTTTGAAAAGGTTGGAAATCATTTCACTTCTTTTATGGAGCAGCTTTGGAGGAGACTTTATTCTCAAAATATCACTATTTCACTTTTATTTGCATAAAAGTACAACTTTATTTCCTTATAATTAAGACTTTATTCTTGTAAGATACCTTCTTTAATTCTCATAATAGTAGGACTTAGTTTAAAAAGATTATGGCTTTACTCTTGTAAAATTACAACTTCATTCTTGAAATATAATAACTTTTGTTCTGGTAGAATAAAGCCTTTATTCTAATAATACTTTGCATTTATTCACATTAAATTATGACTTTATTTTCTTAAAATTGCTACTTTTTCTCATAATATTGCAAGTTTTATTTTCATGAGAAGTTTATCCTTGTAAAATAACAGCTTTATTCTGGATTAATTCCAACTGTATTCTTGCAATATTACAACTTTATTTTTTATGATATCAGGACTTTGATGACATTACAAAACAACTTTATTTTCTCAAAATTATGGCTCTATTCTCATAATACCCTAACTTTATTGTAACAATACAACTTCATTTTCTTAAAATCAGGACTTAATTCTGGTCAAATCAAAAATGTATTATTGTAATATAATGTCTTTTTTCTTGTTAAATTAAGGCTTTAATTATTGTAAAAAAAAATAAAAACTTTATTACTGTACATATAACTTATTCCAGCACTTTCATACCCTCTTGGTTTTGACTTTATTCTCATTATATAAATATTTTATTCTCAAAAGTCTTGAGGATAAAGTCTCTCAATGTTTCATTTTTCCATGAGGCCCTTACACTCCTACATACCTTCAGGACAGTTCTGCCTCACTTCATCTCCTGGCGTTAGTCAAGCCTGGAGTCAGAAGTGTGTATTACACCTAATGAAACAAACTGTTTTCTGAGTAATCTGATGACAAGTAATCTGTAATCAACAATTGCAATGGTGAAAATGCGCGTAAATCATTTCCCAGCTGTTGCCAGGTCAGTTTCTAACATTTTCTGGAGGAAGTGGGATGAGCCGACGGGATATTTCTGTAAGATGCGTGCTGCATACATAGCTGTGTTTGTTGGGGAGGAAACGTGTGCAGTGAATGTCTCACTGTGACTTAGCCACTGTGCGTGTGTTTGTGGAAGTGCATGCTCGCTCTCTCTCTCTCCCTCCCTCCCTCCCTCCACCTCTGCCCGCCTGTCAGCTTGCCGCGACCACGTAGCAGCTTTCCTGGCAGCGGCAGCCTCCTCTCGGTCCTCTGACACGCTGAGCACCGGTGGCACATGTAGAACCACGTAACACTGGATTGTAACCAGCAGCAGCAGCAGCACAGCGGCAGCAGCACCAGCCGATGGATCTCTTTGAATTTGACTTCTTCAGAGACTGGGAGCTTGAACAACCATGGTAAGTCCTGCACACTCTCCTTCTTTTTTTTCCACCGCTCATATGTTTTTTTCTCTCTCTCTCTCTCCCTTAAATCTGTCCATTTCAAACACGGCCACATAATATTCCTGCTCTTGTGACGAACTGAAGGCTTTGTGAAGGTTTTATCTTCTTCTGCATGAGGAAGACGCATGAGTCCCGGAGAAATCGCACGAACAGTCTTTCTTTGTCACCGTGATGCTGTCATTGTTGCTGTAAGCGGAGTCTGCACACACACACACACACACGCACACGCACACACACACACACACACACACGCACACACTCCCGTAGACACGCGCGCGTGCAGCTTTGAGTGTGCTGATACGATGATGATACATGGAATGTTTGGTTTGCGTGACAGAAACAATGCGGGTGATTGTTAGGTGACATAGAAGTTAGATGTCTGACAAGACAGTGTGTGAGACAGTGAGGGGAGTTTAGGTGAGTTTCACACACACGCACACACTCATAGACAGACACACACTCACAGACACGTACACACTCATAGACACGCACAGGCATGAGGATGTGATGAAGTTGTGGTGGAATGATTTTTGGGGGATTTTGCATGTGTTCTGATTGTGCATCTCTGCAGCAAGGCAGACCAGCTGGTTATTTTATGAATGCTAGAACTTGATTTTTCCCATCTTGTTGTCTTCTTCTTTATTACTGATTCATTACATATATAGTATAGTTATGATAGTGGAGCTCCCTCAGTCTCTCATGCTGTCATGAGCTGGCGAGTATAGGGTCTTCTTTACTGATCAAATGATAAACGGGGGAATCTGCTAGCATCCTTTATATCAAACGATTTCGCCTTAGATGAAAAGATTCCAGATTTTCATTTTCATTTCTGCTCATTTAATAGACCCATTGATTTTCTTCATCAGCAAAATCAGCTAATATTAGTCTTTTGCAGATTTTTTTTTTTATACGTGTTTTTTCTTTGACTGATAAATGACAAGATTTCAGGTGTCATCTCTATATCTTCCCCAACGCAGAGCACAGAAATTTTTATTTTGAACCCCTCAAGATAGAATAAATTCCACCAGGGCCGCTCAGTTCTGATCCTTTCCTGGGTCAAACCCTACGTCTCAAAAAAAAAGAGTCATAATCTGCTCACAATTTTATAAGTAATCCCGCTAGCAGTCATAATTTGGAGAAGAAAAAACATACTTGGCGGAAAGGATCCATATTGAGAGTTTTTTTTGTTGATAATACTATTAGCCAATATTGTTTTCTGATCATTTCTTTTTTAATTCCCGAATATCATCACCGGTATGGCCTCAAACATCCAGTTTAAGTCGTGGCTTTGAAAAGAAAGAAAGAAAGAAAGAAAATAACTGTCAGGGGCAGTCGGCTCTCCATACTCCACAATAATGCATTATCCTACATTACAATCCTGAGTGAAGTCATTTCACATGCAGTAGAGTAACAAAGACTCACAGGGGGAGAAAGAAGTGCTGTGGAGGCTTTTAACGCCAGGGAGGCTAAACGATGCTGGAGCTTTGAGGGGCTGTCAGTCCAAAGAAGTGATTTATAATTCTTCTTTTCTGCATGCTTGGGAATTTATTGCAACAATTTGTTCAGATATGAAATTGAAGATTTGCAGGCTTGTGGACGTAGGTTGTTTGGCCGCGGCCTTGTAACAAGGAGTTTTATTTATATGGCGCGTTCTAATGCAGACTTTCACAATTTTCCTGTGATTTACCATAATTTGCTGTTTCTGAAATTAGTGGTTGACTCAATTTACCTGCAGAAGCGCGGCCACATTATTGTATGTATGATATTTCTGGTAATATACAATAATTCTGGATGAATAAAAACTATATTTGATATTCAAATATTTACATGCTGGATGAAATTTGGGCTGAATTAATTTCACATATTGTTTCAGAGGGTTCCTTGCACCTGTCTATTATAAAACCTGTTTCACTATAGGGGTTCCGTCTTCGCTGGATTGATACTGTATTGAGTATAGTTTTAGGCTCACAGCCCACTGGTTAACGTCCAGCCTCCCCAATTCAACTGTGCATCAGAACGAGAGCACAGCAACTTGGCAACAATGACGCTGCTTTGGAATTCATATTCCAGTTGGGAGAATACGAGCTGGGAGAGTGACACACACTGCTGTCCCTCAGCAGCAACCACAGAAGGGCCCCGGAGCAAGGTACTTAACCCCCCGCTGCAAGAGTGGAGTGGTACAAGGCTCAGCAGCAAGCTCAGGGTTTCAACACATAACCGCCATCACTGCCGCCACCGTTCCATCACACCGCCGCTGTCAGTTTGTTCCTGATGAGAAGATAGACTCGTGCAGAAAACCCCTCATTACAGAAAACAGACACACACAAGAAAGAGATGATGAAAGCAGATCCACTGATGGGTTTCTCTGCTGAGACCTGATTACATCTTTACCTGTAGGAGAACGCGTGAATGGTGAGTGGAAGGTTAATAAAGCAAGATCTATTTCCTTCTGCTATCATCTGCTGGAGTTAACATCAGAGACTACAATTTCTGAAATGTGGGCTCACCTGCTTCCAACTTTGAGACTTTCTGATTTGCTCTAAAGCCTTAGCCATAACAGCACCAAGACACGAGATGACGCTCACGCACTCTTAGCTGGGAGAAGAGATTTTCCTATTGGTCATAGCATGGTGGCTATCTGTTAAATAATCTGGTTAAGGTAGACCGGAGGTTCCCAACCAAAGGGTCAGTATCTTCATAGTGTCACATGACAACCTCAAGAGGTCACAATATGATTGACTCAAAATGAGAGAAGAAGAAAAATTGACACCTAAGAGTCATGAGGAATAATTGGAGCCAGAAAAAATCTCTTCAATGGAATAACAACTAATAGACACATGAAACCTGTCTTACAGCTACCATTTGGTCATTTTTATAGGGTTGCGCTTGTCCATCCGTCTGTCTGGGGAAAAACTGCTGGCCAGATTTAGTGGAAATGTCACACATGCTCTGCTGTCTGCATGCAAACTCAGGTGATTTTCATTGGGCACATGCACACCTTTCAACACTTAGTTGTTTTCTGTATTTTGAAATCCCTGTGGAAAATTCAACAGATTTCTGATGGGCGTTGTCAAAGCAATAAGATATTGTGTCTGTATTCTGGTTTTCTTCAAGTCACCTTATTTTAATGTTTTAATTATGTAAAGCCCCTTCACATATTCTGTTGGTTGATTTTCCCAAGCCTGTATGCAAGCATAGGAAAAAAGAGAATTTAGAAAATTAGAAATAAAATCTGTAACAACCCATGTGTCTTACTTAAAAATAAACAAATAAATGAAAAATGCTATTTTCCAATTCCTACAGTTCCTACAATTCCTACAGAGTTTTTCTAGTAGGAATTTTGTCTTTTAAGGGATCCTCAATTGGCAACTCTGATTGTCTTGTTATGAAAAAAAAAGATTTGCTGCAAGATTTCTCTTGTGAAATGGTTTGTATAAAAGTTGGCACAAACCAGAAATGTACGTGCAGAAAGATTGACAAAAAAAGAAAAAAGAAGAACAAAAAAGAAAAGAAAATTCTCCTCACAGTAACCGAAACGTCCGACAACCAACACGTTTCTGACAATCTAAAAGCGACAATCGTGCTTTTTCACAGGAAATTGGGCCAGGTGTGCAGATGAGGCGCCGAAGTAGAGTTTGTGCTTTTCACTGGAGCTCTGTTGACATTCATCCTCCCTGTATGTGCAATAAGGGCCACAGAAGTGTTGGAGCAGTAGGGCAATCGGAGTGTGCCCTGTTATCTCTACTTGTATGATCCGTTGTGCCTTGACTACAAAGAAGGTGAAATACAGATCGTGAAAGAAGTGAAATGAAGGAGGACTGCCAATGAGTATCGCTAACAGGGCAAATCCAAACACAGTGAATTATACATTTTCTCCACAGTCCAGGTCAGATTTTCCTTCACCTTTTCCTCTGAAAAGCTTCTTTGATTTAGCAATCGTCTGAATGGTAAATAGTATTAGGATGGACTCAACTATTGAAGATGGGGACCCCCCCCACTACAGAAGGGAAACCACAATGAAGATGCAAAAAAATGTACATTTTTTCATATCTTCTGAAGGATTTCAAAGACATAGAAGATGACACACAATTTCAATGAAACCAGGAGAATCAGTCCGATCGGAGCTCCAAGTCTGTCACTCAGCCTTGATGTGCATCCCTGGCTTGACAGTGGATTTTCCCTTAAAGTGAGAGAGAAAACAATCTTGAAGCTTCACACTCCCTTGTTAAATCTGAACGAATCCACCACTGTATGTCTACTCCTCCTCATACTCCTGAAGCGATAGCCTTTCATCTCTTCTTTGTTGCTCTTTCTCCCTCCTCCTTCTCCTCCTTCTCCTCCCATCCATCCCGTTGTTTGATTCTCCTGCTCGCAGATCTGAAGGCTTTGTATAATTGTAATAGGGATTGCATTGAATGTTGGGTACTCCTCGCTGTAATTGCCCATCATGTAGCCGGGTAATCACGGCAGTGGAATCTGGGGGAGATCGCTTTGAATGTTAATTGACACTGATGGTGATTGGTTGAACCATTTAGGTGGTTAATTATGGAATTGATTACACATATCAACAGCATGGAATTGCAAGATTCCAGCCACGTGTGGGGTCTTAAAAGTTCTCATCTGCAAAAAGACACTCGTTACTATTATTATTATCATTATTATATATACCTTACTGCATCTTGAAATCAAAATGAGTGAATAGTTGCAGTTGCAGTCAATATCCTTTTAAAAAGTGGAGAAAATAGAGGGAAAAGCAGTGACAGAGTCATTCAAATGTTCAACCTGCCTCAAGTTCTTTCAAGTTATCAGTCAGATCAAAATCACAAAATCATTCATCACACTATTTCCATTCTTGGTGTGTGTTGAGCCTGAGATGTCAGAATGAGTTCCACTTCATGATGCTTAATATCAATATCAGCAGCAGCTCAGAGGCGGTGAAATGAACCTGTGTCTCAACCCAAAGTGGAACAAACGGCGTGCTGTACTCATGGAGGAATTTTTGAGAAATTCACTCCTCCACTCCAACTGGTGGGTGGTTGGAGAAAAAAACATTGATACAGCAGAAAATATACAAGTTTGAGTTCAGCAGAAAAGAATAACTTCAGAAAGACAATATTTGACAGTAACGCCTCATTATCGGATGGGAGAATGGGGACTCCCATCTCACGCTCTCATTGTTCCGAATACCTGTAACCTGTAATACCCGTAACAACAGGGAACTCCAGACACCTTTGTAGTCAATTAAGTTGGACTTGACTCTAATACAAACAGTTGAGGTTGTCTGAATTTGGTCAGACTGTAATAATAATAATATTTATTGAAGTGATTACAAGACCTTTATTAATTGTGGTTCTAGTGCCCCCTACCCTACTGGTGGGAGCGTTTTCTCTCAGGTTTGAACCAGAGTGAGGGGAGTGGACCCTGCCTGTGCTTCTGAGGTCTGACATCCAATTTGAATGGATCCCCCAGACTTTATATTTAGACTTTCTTATTCTACCCTGAACTAAACACAAAGATAAACAAACAAAAACCACTAACTAAGAATAAGATCCTCAACAAAAAGCATGACAAAATGGGCATAGAAATAAAGGAAGCCTCCCAACATCAGTCTAGACACTGACTCAGTTTTTTAGGAAAAAAAAGTTAGGACTTGAAATGAAAATGAACTAGTCGTATCATGTATTATTGCAAATAATAAAGATTTAATGGCCAATTAATTTACCAGTTGTTTGTCTGCCAAACAGACAGATAGAGAGACAGACAGACAGATAGAGAGACAGACAGACAGATAGAGAGACAGACAGACAGATGGTGATGCGATGCATACAGTAACACCAAACCAATGAGGTAAAAGGTGCTTGAACGCTCTATACAGCAGCGGAGGGCTGGCTGGTGATAATTATCTGCGATTTCACCGCGATAATGAACATTCTTCACATTTAATCCACTCTTAATAGTGATTAAAGCTTCAGTTTCCATATTTTTAAAGCCATGCTCGTAGATTTGATGTTCTCCAGAAATGTTTATTCGGTGCTTCGGAGTGAAACATCGCCAGTGATTCACGGCAGACTTGGACTGAATTTCACCATTGCTCCGAACCATGTAATATCAGACGGATGCGACACGCGACCGTTTCCAGTAAGTTTAAGTAATAATGAGTCCGACGCCCAAAAAGTACCCAAACGATTTTTCTCAATTCCGTTAGTATTTAGATCCAGTGTCACCAGAGGATGACGTAATAGTTCATGCAGCCACATCTGTGATACATTAGGATTAAAAAATGGTCTATCATACCGAAAGAGCTGATTTGAATTGTTACAGATGTTTTGTTTTACATTTCATAATCACTCACTGCTCCTGACATTGGCTGTTTGCAAAAGCTATTCATATATACATAACACAGTTCTTTCACCAGGGAGATACTGGAAGAAATCAAATGCTTCAGTGCAACAATCTCAAAAATACCTTTATCATCCTCGCTTTAAAGTACACTTCTGATAATTCAGATATTAAAGCCACTTAAGTCAGGCAACACGGAGGTCAACTGTTGACACTTTCTATGCGGCGAATGTAGATCTATGGCTGACAGTTGTAGTGATTACACTCACTCCATATGAAGAGCTAACCATCTGTTCAATTCCTCGCAAGAAAATAAACTATCGGCCATCTGGATGGGAGTCAAAACCCTCAGCAGAACATTTATCTTTATCAGTGCATGTTTGCCCAACCAAGATGTAAGTGAAGGGTAGCTCCCATCTTCATCATAGCATGCAGTCGCCAAGAATACGGACAGTTTTTGACTCTAAAAGGAGGAAACATTGGCGTGCGTTAGCAAAGACACGATATGAGTGATGAGAATAAATTTCTTCTGTTTCACAGTCACTCCTTTGCTCATCTGGCGTAGGGGATTTACTGGCATCCCTGTTTTCAGAGCATAGATTGCAGTAGAAATGTGACCAAAAATATTAGCAGATTATTCATTTTGGGAAAACACTTGAGCAACCGGACACACTAACAACTTCTCATCAAGTATTTCTCTGTTTTGTCACCATATTCTCTTACATTGACATTTCTTTAACATATTAGACTGTCAAACAATAAAATAACAAACACATTGTAATAAATCCTATCCTTTGTGATTAATTAATCTAGATTACCCCAATGGGCTAATGTTGATGAGTGAATCAATGAATGGACATAGAAATGTATTTTATTTGCCACATTCTGAGCATTCATTTACATTAATTCCCTTTAGAGATTGTTTTTTGTTCAGAGATTTAGAGATTTGTTAGTTTTTCACAGGTAAATTTACGGCATGCTGGCCCTTGAGGGCAATCAAAAATCCTGAACAAGTGGAAATCAAGCTTCATCACACACATTAGGACAACACTCAAAGAATGTCCTCTCTTAAAATCGCTAACTTTCACATGCTAATCGTAAACTGTATGGGCATGGCCCCGAAAACCCCCCAATTCCCTGCGTTGTAAAAGAAATCCACCAGACAGAACACCTCAAATTAAGTGTGACGTTGCTTCTGAAAAGACGGAGTTTTCGACTTGTTATCGCGTTCCCTCAAGTTATTAAGTTATGGCCATGACTTTTTTAACTTGTGAAAACGAGATTGTGTTTTTCTTCAAATGTCACCAGAGGGGCTCAGTATGCTCTAACAAGAAATCCACGCTACCTCCCATCAATGAAAGAAGCAGCTGTTCTGCTCGAAGCTCCCTTCAGATGTCTGAGCTCGTTCCCTTATCTAGCTGCTCGTATCTAGAGCTACAGAAGAAGGGTGCAATGTAGATTTGGCGGACTGATGCAACCCGTTCAACTGCTGCTGTCTTGAAACTGCTTGTTCATTTCATGCTCCAAGTTTGCCATGAACGCAACCCAAAGGGACTTAAATTCCTTTGCTTAAATCAACAACTCACTCCCAATCTGGAAGGGGTTAGTCCACTGTAAAGCCTGGCTTTAATCAGTTTGCAGTTATTTTTCAGAAAGCCTGTTCGAGTGCTGCTTGATGAAGCTGGTAGCGTTAGAATCAGGTGCTCTCTGAGGTCTGACCCCTGAGCTCACTGGTGATATTTCTGACCTGAAGAGCTCTGATGGTACGAACATTTTTCACTGCAACCAAGGCTATACTGCTGTTCCCATGAGAAAGGGTGTATCCCCAAAATGTTCTAAATCCCGTGAGTTGTACAAGTAATCCCCCCTATTGAAATGGTGTCGGAAAAACAATGACTTTTTGGGGATATAATAATCATGAAGAACAGATCTCCTACTAACTGTTCCATCTGGGTGCCATATGTAAATCGTCCATTCATGGGTCAAACAGTACTTTGTCATCTGCATCATTCATGTTTAAGTGGATGTAAGTTCCAGTGACGAATGTGGTCAGCGGCCATCATAGAGCTTCATCAGTCCGGCCTTCATTTCTATTGATGCTTTACTTCCTCTGAATGAATTCACTTTAATTAAAAGTTATTTTGACAGCCCTTATAATAACGTTTATAAAGTGATATTAAATAGCAGCAGCAGTTATCCTTATCCCAATTAAGTAATTTTAAAGAATCTAATAAGACAATAATGGTTCATGTGCAGAGCTCCTACCTGAGTCAAAACTGCTCAAAGTCTTGGAAGATGTTAGAATATACAAGAAGAAAGTAAACCTTCAATGAGAAACTGACTGGATTAAGTTGAGAGAGATGAATAGGACTTTAGCAACATTGAAATATTCTAAAAATATACACTTTCAAAATATATAAATCAGAAGGACATTATCAAAACCCAGAGAAGACATTGTGTACTTTTTCTAATAATAACTTTGTTTTAACACAAATTTTATAAATTCATTTTATAAAGTATTAGTTCTAACTCATAAAAATGTTAAAGTTAGTTTCTTAAAACTTAAATAATTAAATGTGAATACAAGTCATAAAAATAAAAGCACATTAGAAAATACAGTATTATCTAAATAATAATTAATTATTAATATCAAATGATATTCAATTTGAACACATCCATGTTCAAGTCGTGATTTTCAAATCCATTCATGAAAATAAACAAATTTAATGTTAAAGATTGGACTTTTCAAGGCCGTCTGTCTCATTCTGGGAAGGTCTTAACATTTTTAATAGCCATCATTTCCTTCCTAGCAGGATGCAGTAATGCACTGATGTAATTCTGATGTTCACATGTTCCCAGATCATCAACTTCACCTTGACAAAATATTGCATGCCCCTTGTTGGCAAAATTATAAAATCTAATTACCAGTTTTCAAGGGCACTGACTAGAATGTGACATCGCTGCAGGCCTGATCCACTTCCTCCAGTGTAATGTAACCTTGGTTAATGTACAGACGTAGAGCTGAGGGAATTGGGTTGGAACACATACACATTTTTACTCCTTCAGGAATCCTAGCATTGTGGATATTGTGCCAACATGTGGAGTCTTTTAAACGTTCAGTAAGCAGTTCATCATTACCTTCACATTTTGACTGGATGCTGATACTGCACATTCATTCAAATCCATTTGGGACTTATATAGTTGAAGATTCCACTTTGTTTACGTAAGTCGTTTGTTTATTTAAATCATGTCATGTCATCTATGATTAGCCAGAAGGTAATAACGCTCAGAAAATGACACATGACTATTTAATATACTGCATCTCTGTTATTCTCGGGCGTCAATTTATTGATATTAACCCTCAATTGTCCTGCTGAACTGTATGGTTGAGCTCATTTTTAGTCTCTATTTCTTCGTGAAAAATGTGGGCCTTTTGACTGAACCTGTTTATAATATGGCCCATTGGCAGCGTGTATATGCTAAATCATAAAGGGCCAAGCATGGAGCCATGGGGGACGCCACAGGTATATCGGTCCACCAAGTAGAGGGCATTAACCATGGCTACTGAAAAAGTCCTATTGGATACATATGATTTTTTTTCTTTTGGCATATTAAAGCATGTGAGAACTTACTTGACAGAATTATGTAACCTGATACCACCAAACTTATGAGGGCCAATTTTTTTTTTTATAAAAACATGGTTTACCTTCGGTCTAGCTTATCTAATTAAAACTGATGATTTTCCATGAAATGCAACATTTCATCATGAAATAATATTATAAGTCTGATTTACTGCCTAAAAATATGCTTGTCCCAAACAACTTTTTCATTTTATGGTAAATTGAGAGTGTCTAAGATATTATATTAATACATGCACTAAAAGAAATAAAATAGCGGAAAAAAATAATTTTTCCATAGGTTTTTTTTTTTTCTTGGTGAGGATATTAAAGGGTTGAGAGATTTACATATTATTTTAAACTAAATCATATTATTATGCAATCGCTGACTGGACATTTTCACCTATTAAGTCCGCTCTTCACCATTTATATGACAATCAAAGAAGATAAATGAATAGAAAAGATGAATGATTTATTAGAACAGCAAATGTGGAACAGTTGATGAATGGAGATAATCATCGGCTGATGGTGCTGGGCTGAGCATGCAGTTGTGACACACTGATGGGATGGATGAGGCTAGCTGAATGGGTGGAGCTGATATCAAGTATTGCCCCATGCTGTGAAGCAGGTAACTGAGACAGAGCATGTGTGAAAGCTGAGGATAACAGGGTGGAACATTAGCTGTGGCCCTAGTACCAGACGATGGTCTGTCTGATTCACCTTGCCGTGATCTCCATCCATTTAAGGAAAAATTAAAAAATTTGGTTTATGTTTTATCAGGGACAAAAAAACAAATTAAAATTCAAAATTGTAATGAAACAGCAGCGACAAAATATCATTTATTCACCCACGGAAAAAGACAAACATCAGTTTATGAGACCCAACAGGCTCTCAGTGACTCAATGAGGTGCAATAAAAAGCCACTCATGAGTGCAGCTTAAGTACTTGCACTGAGGTGAGTCTCTCTGAGCCGCAATAGTTTTTTATTTGTATAAATGATAGAGAAACACCGCACATATGAGATGCCAGTTTTCTAAATTAGCAGAAGTTGTAAAGGTTGCACTTTTCCCTTAATGACGCGCAAAACTGCAACCGGCTTGTTAATTACTGTGCAGACGTTTTAGGGGTTAGCATACATCCTGTAGCTGCTCTGCCTTATTCAATTTTTCAATACTTGTATTTATCTGTGAAGTCACTTGAAGGCTCTAGAGCCTTTTTCAAGATTATACTTTGTTGTGATTTTCTATATATATATATATATATATATATGTATATATATATAGTATATATACATTCAAATCAACAATTATGGGAAAAAGACACAATAAATGATGTTAAATATGTGTCAGCATACATTAACTGGTATAATTGCATCGTAACTTAATATGAATTTTAAGTTCGTAATTTTTTGATATAGTTATGAACGTATTTAATTAGTTAACAGTTCGCCTCAGATTATAATCATTTACCGGCTGTGAGACTTGAATTAGGAAACTGAAGTTGTACAGACCTTGTGGGTTATTTTAGATGGAAATGTGACAATAGATTGGGGTGGCTGTGGTTCAGAGGGTAGAGTGGCCATCTCCAAATCAGAAGATCAGAAGGTAGTCAGTTCAAGTCCTACCAGTTCTACTTGTCATAGGGTCCTCAAGCAAGACCCTAAACCAGCACTCCCAAAGGGGCCACCCACTGTTTCAGCAGGGATGGGTCTAATACAGAGAAATAATTTCACTATGTTGTATGGCTGTATGTAATCAATCAAATATTTCTTAATCTTCTTAAGATGGAAAACTACACTTATCAACTAGAATGGCACTCCGTAGAGCACATTTCCACCAAAGTGCAATGGTTCCCTTTCATTCCACTTTAGCCCTGTCTTAAAGTGTTGAGAAAGTAAAACTAAAACCCTGCATATATGCACCAATTTGTATTCATTCACACCATACTTTAATAGGATTAGCCTTGGCCCAAGACCTACCCTGTAACCTAGTTTCATGGATAATGTGTGTAGTAGTTTTAATCCTGCTGACAAACCTATTAAGCAACCAAACTCTTGATGGAGATAACAAATGTATATGAAGAAAAACACGTAATAGTGAGTCATTACTGGCTGTATGTGAACCAACATCAAACTTAGAAGTTTGTTTTTGTTGTTGTTCTACTTGTTTTCTGTGTGGTTTGACCTGATGTATTCAGTATTGGTATTGTCAGAGCACGCCATCTCCTATGCATAATGTGATTGGCTGTCAGGGGGTGTGGCTTACTAAGTCAGAAGCCGGCTGATTTTGATTAAGAGAAAGATAGACAACAAGTGTGGGACGGATGTGACATCAAACTGATCAGCACAGAGAAAGCGGGACGGAGGAGGAGGAATGAGAAGTTTTGTTGCGATCTCTGGATAATTGGACCCTCGAATTTTAAGTCCCCGGGGTTCTGGTTCCGTGACCATAGTGCTCCCAGTCTGCGGCGCTGTTGGCTAGAGTGATTCTCAGGAAGGAGTCTGAATACCCCCTATGAAAAGATATTTAATCTTCTGGATCCAGTTCTTTGTTTGGACCTACACCACATTGCACACAATCACAGATACAAAACGAATCATAAGTACTCCTTATGTATTTTATTAATATCCATGCATTATTCCCTGGTAAACTACACAAAGATTAGAGAAATAACTAACAAGTTACGAGGGAGTAAAAAAAACAATACCGGCTCTGCCTATTCATCTGGATTTGCACCATAATTCAAGGGGTTCCATGCTGGCCCAAGACTCGTGCTCTCAAGCACTTTCATGAAAATCTGATGATTGGATTTTGTACATTTGATGTAAAATCTACCACACAAACCATCACACAGCTAGAGTGGCCCTCTGAAGAGTGCAGTCCCCTGTTATGCAATCAATCTTTATCCATAACCGATGTAATTGCCCTGTAATAACAATTTACTGGGCAAGCTATGCCGTATGAAAATATATTTAATCTGGTGAGTCCTGATTTTCATGGGTTGGAATCCACCTGCCAATAAATATAGAAAGAGAAGAACATCAGCATGGTATCAAATCTGGATTGTCTGGATAAAACAGACACTACATCTAAAACTTTCTCACCTTCATGTGTGTATTAGCCGGTTATAAAATAAGTTTTTGAAATACAAACATATGAGCTAAATTAACATCTCATTTATTCTATTGAGTACCCGTTTAATACATGAAATCTTCCCTAATGCAAATGACGATTTCTTTTAAACATATCTTCAGGGCATGTCTAACAAGTAAATGTACACACTATGGATTTTATTTTTTTACTACATCCAACACGAGCGCATATACAACACGAATCTGAGCGAGACTGTGTGGAGGGAACTGCCGAGCTACACCAGCCTATAATCAAAAATGCCTTTAAAAGAATCCCAGCAGGGTTTTACAACAGGCCTGTGAGTCTGACTGCAGTAGGTTTGAGAGAAACAAAGAGACGGACAGCCAGAGTGAGTTAGCCTCACAGAAAAATACATTAAACACCGAATATGAAATTAAACAGAAATAATAAAAAGTGAATTTGAAAGCAGGCAGGCAGAGGAACCGAGACCGAGACAGAGACGGAGACGGAGAGGGCTAATGACGTAGCTTTTCATGCCGAGGCCAATTTACTGTGAGGTGCTAAAAGGTCATCTCCAACATGGAGGCCTGTCTGTGACAAATTACATTATTTACAACGCTAGAAAGGGGTAGCGAGACCCGGAGAAAAACACAGAGTTAGAAAAAAGAGAGGGAATGAGAAAGAGAGAGTGTTCGACTCTAATTGGCCTGCTGTGTTAACAGGAGAACCCTGAAGACATTCGCTGAAACTTTGCCTAATGATGCTCTTATCAAATACCTGCATTTTTGACACCAGGCTGCTGTATCATTCTCATCATAACGATGTTTGGATGCACAAGTAGGAGTGTACTGTAAAAGATCCGTGGATTCAACATGTTGCTGTGGAATCATTACATACTCATTTGAACAAGGAATTTGGCACTTATCATGCATTTATCTCTAGGATATCTTCTGTGTTTCATACAATTGAGAATTAGTGCAATAAAGGCTTAAAAATAGAGGATTACAAGATATGATATCACGACAAAATATTTGTCATTTTATGAGAATGAAATCATAATTTTCCTTTTACTTTAGGCTATGTGTTAGAAGAGAGATAGTGGTGTCATCCGTCTAATGACATAAATATCTGAAGTTAAGCTATATTTTTTTATGGGTTTGACCAACAAAAAAATCTTTTTCTCTGCAATGTAACATAATTACAAGTATCAGAACTTTGAAAGTGCTCCTTAAGAAACTGGGAAACGGTCTTTTCTGAGGAAAGAACAAGGATATTGGATATTGTTTCTCCTGTGGAAAAAGAGATGGCTGATAATTTTCAGAGGCTGGCAATAACTCTGACATTAATGGAGAAATCAGACATTTTTTCTAAACCTTGAAACCTATACTGGGTACTGTAGTGCCTTGTTCCTTTGGTGTTTTTATGCTGGAGAGGAGCAGGAAATTATGAAATAATGTATATTTAAGAGTAGTTTCAGAGATAGGTAAGAAAAGAACAGAAATTCTACGCAAAATTGAAAGATTTGAGAGACTATAAAAAACCCTATACTGCACACTTTGCATTTCAAGGCCCGCTGGCCACATCCGGCCTGTGAGACAATATCTTATTTCTATAATAACTGGCCCGCTGGTATACAGCGCAAATCCCATATGAAAACATAAAGTTACTTATATTTAATGTGAAATGTAATTACAGGCTGTTCATGCACCTTACTGTTCCCTGAGGTGCAGCTGCTTCTGACTGCAGTAACAGAAACCAGGAGCAACAGCTAAATTAGGCAAAGCCATTTACCAAGAGTTAAAGTTCCTTTTTGTTCATTCAAAACCGTTTGATTTAAGATCTAAACTGTAATTTAAGTCAAATACAGTTTTCTTTCTGTTGTTGATGCCTGTGAATAAAAACTTTTCATTGAAAATGATTCAGTGAAACGCTGCTGATAGAGAGGGACAAAAATAAGTCATGCTGATCTATTATGAATTTTACCTGCAATTAGAGTATTTTCTATTCCTTTGGTTTGTTCAGAATTCTATAAAATGAGTAAATAAAATAAGAAAAGATTTCACAATACCTCAAATTAAACAAGGAGAATTTGGGTCCTGTTCTCTCCGAAAGAGTTTGACACCCCTGCTACGGTGCTTTACATCGCCTTAATATAATATAATCTTAAATGATAAGATTTTATCTTTTCGTACAAAATGATAATTCCTTTTGTTCCAATATTTTCACTACATCAAGCAAAGTTCACCACTAACTGGTTTCAATTAATGCATTTTAGTGGTTCTTATTTCCCTTGAAGGAAAGCATTGGTTCCCCAAAGACCAGTCTTCTATGCAAACATGTCTGAGAGTCCCTTGGGCGATCCAAAGAGGGAAGAACCGAAGGGAATAATACTAATATGGTTTTGGAGTTGAGACTGTGGAGAGATATTAATATTTAGATGTTACTTCTTCAAGGAAACGTCTTGAATTAATAAAGGATGATATTTGATCAAAGATCCGCAGTAAGAGCAGAATTTTTTTTGTTTTTTGTTAAACCAGGCAAAATATATTGAAATAACAAAATCTCAATATTGTATGCTAAATTGCGTCAGAAAATGCAAAAATCTGTTTATTTTTGCAGATGAGGCAAAGGCTCTTTGCATAATCCTGTAAAGACAGTCAAATATCATTGAATTATAGAAATTGTTGATTTTTCCAGGATAAAAAACAAATTAACAATGTATTGAATTAATAAATTGGATGATTATAATTTTCCGTTGTAGAAAGGATTTTTTTCTGAATGGAAAAAAGGATTGCATCTGGAAACGTTACTGGATCGGTTAAGAGACATGATTAAACATAATTTGTGATTGTAACGAGTTGGGTAGCGTTGAACAGAAGTAACCATATGTTCTGCTGCTTTTCAGACATGTTAATGGTCACCACAGCATCCTCTGATAGTGTTAAATGTAAGCTTCAGATGACATAATCTGTATTTGCAGTCACGTTTACATGACTCCAGCTAGATTCTTGTTTTCGAGAAATAAATTAACATTCCAATGACTTGTTCATATACTAGCAGCAGGAAATTATTTCTGACCTTGCAACATCAATATATAAGTACTGTTTACTCAAGTTAATAAAAAGGGTGGGAAAACATTTTTTATTTAATGCTCAAACTTGTTAGCTTACTGAATTATGCATTCAAATTTCTCCCCCTGCTCCTCTCCTCTCTATAAACTAAATCAGTTTATGTGTGACGCCTTTTCCTTCAGTCTTTCCTCTGTCTCTTAACCTTTTTCTATCTCTTTCACCCTCCTTCCTCTGCGTCCCTTCAAAGGTCTGCTAATACATCTGTTATCAACCTATTCCATAATTAACATGCCCTCTCTCTCTCTTGCTGTCACTCCTATCTCTCACTCCATCTAGATGTCCCTTTTTCCCCCTTCAATTTCATTCGACACTTTCACCTTCTTACATCTTTTCCTTCCGTCTTTCTCGTTTGGTTTTGAATTGATGAATTTCAGGATTGCTCCGCACCTTCACTTTGGAGTCTGTATTATCTAAAGATAATTTGTCAGCCCGAAAGCCAGCAGGACACAGAGATCCATTTTCCATGTGGATCTCTCTCGGCATCTTTTGCTTCAGCTCTGCCTCTTACTATCGCTGTGTTTTGGTGTTTGTGTCTACCGGCTTAGCTGTTCTCAAGCTGTGGACACAGCATTGTGGTTGTTGGCTGGCTGCCATGCTGGGTTCATGGGGGAGTCTGTGTGATAGCCATTAGCATTTGTTTGAAATGTTGACCTATAACATCTCCTCCTCAGTGGAATTACGCTCAGGTCCTACATCTACCCTTGAAAAGAAAGTGAAATCTCATTTGTCTTGTACACTTGACATCAGGAAACAGTTTTTAGTGGAAAACATTGAACGTTTCACCTGAAAGGAATCATTTGCACAACCTTTTACTAGCATGAATATTGCAAATAATGCCACAAATGTGTGCCCTCTCACCCATAACACCCTCCCTCTAGTCTGCAAGTTTAAGCATGTTTGCAATTATACACACAAACATCAATAGAAAAAGTCTGCTGCATAACTTAACATGTTCATCACTTCTGACTCAGGAACATCTACAATTTATAAAGGCTACATTCCGAGGAATATTTCAGCATTTCTATCAGTGTTTACTGCTTCAGTAGAGCCATACTCGGATTGACAAGCCCAGTTTAATTTACCTGATTGAAGAAAGAAATAGAATCTGAAAAACAAGAGGGTATCACTGCAAACTAATTGCTACAATCCATAAGTGTGATATAGTGCACCAGGGAATACAATGGAATGAGGAGTGCTGTTCAATGTTGGTGCTTTAGAAAACAGAAGATTAAGGACATGAAGAGCACAACCACCAATAAAAGACAACGCTACAATCACTGCACTACAATACTGTGAAGTGGAGGTAGTTAACTTGCTCCTGACTTGAGCCTATTGCACTTGAAAAGCTTCTTGCACTTTAAGATAGTATTGCACTTATCCATAAAACTAGTGTTAAGATAAATGCACATGGAGTATGGAGGAGGATTATGTGTGAGTGTTTAACAGTCTAATGGTCCATGGAAAGAAACTTTTTTTGAGTGTGGGTTATGATGTTTTTCATTCATTAGTAACCGTTTATCCCGCTTAGGGTTGCGGTGGCTGGAGCACATCCCAGCTAACATTGGGCGAGAAGCAGGGCACACCACCAACAAGTCGGCAGTTCAGCACAGGACTGACAAACAAAGAAACAGACAACCGTGCACACTTATAAACACTCATCTGGGCAATTCTATTTAATGTGTGATCAGTCAGTGTACTGGTGGCGTTCTGGTTTTCTCTAATGACTCAGCGCACGAGAGTAAAGGGTTGAAATCAACCTATGTTGATTTTTTTTCCCCCCGTGCGTACAAACTAATTTATTGATCTACGATCAAATCTTATAATGTTTACAGGATGTTTTAAGTGTCACTGGGAAAAGGAATCAGAGCCCAGCCTCACAGTTCTGGACACAGAGGCATAAAGTCTCACGTGAGTGCGTGACCTCACTCACGCACTCACAGAACTTTGCAGACACATAACTTTGCACACCCTCCTTTTTTATTTCTAAAAAGCAACTACAAGTTCTGATCGCTAACGTAGCTGTCCGCGATGTGTTCAATGACTGAGGTGATTCAGTAACTTTCAGCTTCGGGTGAAGCCCAATTTGAACTTTATCGTCATCAAAATGCAATGTAATCTTCTGAAATGTAGTGTTTGGCAAGAAACTTCAATCAAAGTTTTTTAGAAGGAGCAATTTTTTGATGTTTTCATGGCAAGATCAAATCTATATTTGAGAGGGAATTGTGAAAAGTGTTTCTATGTGTGACCCCTCCCACACTGAAATTGGATTTTCGTGGGTCAAACACGTCTTGTAAAAGACGTGGTTTTATTTTTGTGTGAACTTTCGCTAAGTAAGGTGAATGATCATATAAAAAACAAACATGATTATCTAAATACCTTAGAATATCACACATCAAACACTACTTCATACTTGTCAGTGAAACAACACAACCTCATATCAAACAACAGGACGGATTGATTACGAATGACTGCCAACATGACATACTAGCAAACTTACTTACAATCTTAGATTATTATGTATTATCATAAAAGCAGTACTTTTTTTACAGTATATACCCAAAAAAAATCGTCTTTGCCGTATCTGCGTTCACCACAGATCCTTCTTCTTAACGCAATAACGCAATATAAAAACTCATTTAATTTCATGGGTCATTTTCAAATTTTATGCCCACATAGACCTTAGTACGAGACAGAACTGGGTTGACTTTGGTTAAGGTTGGTGTTGTATTTACATCAATAGGGGGAGCTTTATCTCCAAACATTTTTAGGCCATAATTTCACAACTGTGAAGTCTAAATTTGGTACATATGATTGGGCTCAAGGAGATCTACATCGATATTTTACTCATTAGGGTACCACAATTTCTAAACCATTTGTCTGCTCTGGTCTAAATTTGGAACATATAAATCGGCTCAAGGAGGTCTGTATTGTATATATGATATTTTAATCTCATAGTTCATAGTTAACTCAGTAAGGGGAGCTGTTTTTACAAAAAACACTGTTTTTCAGACATAACTTCATATTTCAGTTCCAGTGTTCAAACAGGGGGATTACTTGTACAGCGCAAGAGATTGGATCGGGGCCTTTTTGGTGATATATCCTTGCTGTCGTGGACGACAGCCAAGGCCTATTTTTTTTTCTTATATTATAAAGTAAAACTTCTAGAGCATAAATCACTACAGGGCTCATTAATAATAATTGATAAAATAGAGTACATATTTTTTCAATCATCCAAGAGAAGGAGATATATTTCATAATTGTCTTTTCTGGACCACACTATTGTTAAGCACAGAAGAATCGAGAAAAAAAGAGCGAAAAGCTTAGTTGAGCCTCATTAACCCGCGGATAGATGGCAGTGGTTTAGAGAGGACACTCTGTAAGCTGTAAGCCTTCTCTCGGCCCGTACAGGCGGTGGAGAAAATGGCAAACTGGGAGCTCAATCAATACGCTAAGTGTGTGTGTGTGAGTCTGACTCGTGTCGGACTGCGAATGTACATTTGCACTATGTGCGTCTGTGCATGCGCATATTTAGCAGGCTGTCTAAATGTGTATTGATCCCGATGTTTTCTTTTGTTTATCTGATGGTCTGCTGTGTTTAGTTTCATTACGGTGGCTCACGCACACAAATGATGACAGATGAAGTCAGCTGAAGGATGAATCGTAAGTGTGAGTTATGTTAGTAGTTCCAGGACATTTTTCTGCTCTCTGGTATTAGAACTGGTGCATTTTGGCTGGTGTATAGATTCCTTATCCCCAATCTGAGTTTCCCTCAAATTTCAGTAGTTCGCACTCAGCACAACAGCATGAGAGGCGACAGAGACGTGTCTGTGTCAATACTTGTGCACACACAGAAGGCTTGCATTCAGCTCAAGTTCTATATCTTTATCCTCTCACACACTTGACATACACATACATACATTTGTCTGCAGAGATACCCTTGCTGTTTATTCTGTTATCCAAGAGCCCACATTTATGAATTTATTCACTGGTGCAAGTTCTTCATTCAAATCATCTCCTTAAGGGGCTCTCCTCATTATTCCTTTCTCATCTACCTTCGAAACCTATTATTCAATAGATGACTGGAGAAGAAAGAACGATTCCTTTCTGGTTTTGAAGTTGTTATAAAAAGCCCCTTTATTCTCCTTAGATGTGTTTAAACTTGGTGAAAAGGAGTTAATGCAATGTACTACAGGTTTCCCCTACACACATTTATTTGTGTCAGCCCAGCTGTCTGTATTGCCATAAATGTCACTGGATTGCAGTCAATGAAATTTCTCTCATGTACTAAATAAAAGCAGACATGTATTTAATGATTAAAAGGAAGTAAATCAGGCGCATCTGTGTCCATTCACAAAACAATTCCAGCGTAACACTGGAAACACAATTGTTCTCTGATATGACATCGTTACACATCGTTCTTTTAAGAGTCCCGATCGAATCATGTTATCTACCTACTGTTGAATCAATTTAAATGAGTCAGTGCCACGTTTTGATACCAGAGAGCTCATCTGAGTGGGGAAGGGGGTTGACTTAGAGTAGAGAGAGAGCAACAATTCTACAATATCTGGAATGTGGAATCCAAAGTTGCTGAGGGAAGCATATATCTTAAAGCGCTATGTTGTTGTGTTTAATTCCCTAAAAGAGAAGTCTTCATCCATCACAGGAGCAATCATTAGATCATCTCCAGCCAGCATCGTATACGTTTTGTTTTAAGGGATCATAGCCATTAAGGTTTACAGCCACTGGCAGAGTTTGTATCATTGGGAGATATGCACTGACCTGACTTTACTGCTGCGACAACATGCCTATGACTGAGTGACATGACATCTGGCAACATGGTTGTTTTCAGTAGGGGAAAACTTGGATAACAGTTTTTTTAACCTCTGCCGAGGGGGTAAAGTTTTTACTTTTCTTTGTCTGTGTTTTAGCTTATTTAAAAATGAATGGACGGATTTGCATGAAATTTTACCCAGCGGTGGGTTTTGGCATATTCCAGACATGATGGACCACGTCATCATGTCATGCAGGTTGGTGATGTTAAGTCATGACTTCACAAATGTGACATAACCTTTGTGAGAGCAGGCATTTTTGATTTTTTTTGTTGTTGCAATAACTCATAAATCAATGGAGAGATTGACATGAATTCTACCCCGAGGAAGCTTTTGTCATATCCCAGAGCTTTCATGCCTTGGCAGCAATTTACACTCTCCGAGTGCTTTCTAGTCAGAAAATAAGTTGGACCTCACAGTGATCCTTTAAACTGAACCAAAGAATTTGGTTCCCTGAAATTCATATTATATGTATTTGACATACAATACGAACCTGGACACAAGCCATGGCACGTGACAAGAAAGACCCACTGTGGCAGTGGTGGGAGAAGAAGAAGAAGAAGAACTGATGTCAACTGTCGTTAAACAAAGAGGAGGAAAAAACTGTACTCCAAGAAACTCCAAAGAAGAAAAAGAGGAAGAAGAAAAAATTAAAGCCTGAAGGACAAAATGATACAACTTAAAGGATGTCAACTGCAGTTCAACTCCAAGGAAGAAGAAAAGATAATCTGTGTGCCACTATAGGACACCAAAGACGAAGAAGAAAAGGGACTAAAGCCAGAAGGATGCAGTAATACAACTAAAAGTATGTGTCAACTATAGTTGAACCCCAAGAGGAATAAGAAGAGGAAAGACTTGTCTTCTTCCTCTTAACATTCCTTGACTGTGAAAAAGTTTACAGGTCATTTGAAATGGTCCCCCTGTGTGTAGACTTTAGTGTTAATAATGGAACAACTGAAGTAGGTCTGAAGGATTCAATGAATCTAAATTAGTACAAATTCACAGTTAATTTAGACATTGTAATATCCTCTTGACTCATAGATAATCCCACAAAGTTAGTTTTTAATTATTACACAATAATACTGACAACAAAGGTGATTTTCCGCTCTGAGAGTTATTTTTAGCGCCACTATTAGACAAATGCGAGCAACACTTGTATGAAGTGTCTGCACGTCATTAAGTATCCATGCTTCCAGGGGGATATAATGAAACAGCTGGAGGCAAATAATAAAAGTAATAAACCCAAACGAAAACAATCCAGTTTTAGACCCCTAGGAGGTTCAACCTTAAAAGAAATAAAGAAACCAGGTCAAATGATTCATGCTATGTTCTCCTATAAACACATCATACCCAGCAGGTGTTAATTCACCCTTTTTTTCTTCTCTACACTTCCCCAATTATTTTACTTTCTTTGTATTTCTTCTTTTTCTGTCATTCTTTTTTCTCAGTATAATCATCATGTTATCAAAGGGAATCCTCCAGACTTTTGGCTTCATAGGGATTTGTATTATTTTCTTAATTTTTTGATAATATCACGCTTTAGGTATTTTAATCAGAGATAATGTTCATCTTTTCTCTTTCTGGAGACTGAAAGGAGATCTTTTCGTTGTCAAACCCTCTGCAGAGAGTGTAATTACCCCTAGCTGTAATGAAGATTTTCCTTCAATATTTCTAGTCAATTTGGTAGCTCTGATGGATGAAATAGCTTAGAATTAAAACGTCAGACAAACGTTTTTAGACAGTGTACAATCTATTTTTATTTTTTATTAACTCTTGTCATTGTAACTCAGAATACATTTTGTGTCCCACTGGGATAGCACACTTGCCTCACAGCTAGAAGATTTTGGGTTCAAATCCTCCTCTGACCACGTCAGAGGCCTCTCTGTGTGGAGTTAGCATGTTCTCCCCATGTGTCTTTGGGTTCCATGCAGGGATTACAGTTTTCTCCCACACTCAAAAAACATGCAAAATAGGTGAATCGGTTACTCTAAGGTGTGAATGGCCATCTGTCTTCATTTGTCGGTCATGTGATGAGTTGGCAATTTGTCCAAGGTGTACAATGCCTCTTGCCCAATGACAGCTGGGATAGGCTCCCGCCCACCTGTCACCTTGTTATATTAATGGATTAATGGTTGTTCTTCAACTGGCAGTGTGACCTGTGAATGATTCCTCAAAACATCTGTGGCTGTTGTAGTCTCTCAGAAACCTAAAAGATGTCTGAGATATAATTGAAACTTGCCTGCTCAGTTTTTGAGCCTTGTTTAGTCATTTTTTGGTATTTCACCTGATATGCTCTGCTGTGAACTTGCTGATAATTAAATGAGGACTTGCTAACATTGGAGAAAAATCATTAAGAGCTAAAGCAAGAATGAGATGGTGGCCAAACCTTTTTTGTTTTTCTAGTTTTGACCAAATGGACGGAAACTGAGAACGCACTTAAGGGATTGCGTATCTCATCTGGCCTAGAGAGAGGGATGTCTGGAATAACTTGCCTTGCCTGATGGCATTGTGAATGATCCTCTAAGAGGGCTAAAAGATAGAAGTTTGGGATTTGTAAATAAAATTGTAAAAAACAAAGGCGCACTCAGAGTAAGAGCTTTCTCTGGAATTAAACATATCTTTATGCTAAATATGAAGCCTGAGCCAGGAGACCATTAGCATAAATCATTATAAAGATAAAGGACAAACAGCTAACTTACTCTGCTCAAACAAAGCACCTGCCTAATGTTATCCTTTTCAGTCATTTGTGCTGCACTAGCTCTTCTGTGGTATCAGACAACACTGGCTAGACTTCACTCCCCATGCCCAACAATGAGCTTTCGGTACCCATGATGCTGTCTCCGGTTCACCTTTTGGCCTGCCTTAGATCACTTTGGCAGATACTAACTATCAGGGACCCAGAACCCCCACCAAGACCTGTAGTTCTGGAGATAATCTGGCCCAGTCATCTAGCCATGACAATGTGGTACTTGTCAAAAATCGCTCAGATCCTTACGCTTGCTCGTTTTTCCTGTGGTAGAGACAGCGACTTTGAAGGCAAAAAACCTCACTTGCTGCCTAATATCGCTCACCTGCTGACAGGTGCCATCGTAATAAAAAAAAATAATGTTAACCACCTATAAGTGGTTAGAATGTTAGGGCTGATCATTTTAAAGTGAAGCTATACTGTATGTGAAAGCATGTGCTGAATTTTTTCTTAACCGAGTGTTCATTAGTAAGCTTTAGGTGTGCCCGAAATATTGATTGGATAAGTTGATCCCATACTTAAAATGAAGCTAAGCTTAACCCTTCTTTCTTTGTCTCATTCTAGCCGTATTAACCCATATATGTCCTGCTCAATTGTTTGATTGAGCGTATTTTGTGTCACTATTTCTTATTGAGAAATATGTGCCACTTGACTGAACCTGTTTATAATATGACCCAGTGGTAGATTGGTAGTGGAGGTGTGTCTCTCCTCTGAAGCTGGCTGTGTCAGATTGTAACGCCACTTCACCATGAGCCAGACTGTGCCTGTGAAGAGACAAACGAAAATTAGATTCCAAGTCCCATCTGACATTTTTTCACATGGACAGAACACACAGTCCTTGTCTGTCTGAATCTGCTGAAGAACGAGACTTCTCCAACATCATATCCCCTCTGAATTGACCAGGTATGCATGTGTGGCCTTGATGGTCTGTCAAGCTGGAAGGGCTGACCTAGAAAACGCCTGTCTTGTCAGGCCGTTTCTGGTAGTCGACAGGTTTTGCTCCACTAGACGAACAGTCAAAGAAAGACATGGGGAGAATGATACTCATCAAACATGACTGAGCTTTGTACTGAGGTTACAGAGGCTAATTCCTTCTAAAGCTGGATTACATAGAAAAAGAGGAAACTCACAAATAAAGAAATGTGTGACTATTTAGAATGTTTTGAATAGCTGCAAACGATAACTGCACACAAACTGCAACACCGCTCTTATTTCCAGTCATAGTGGCATCTGATTAAGTATTTTATGAATGAATCCGCTCATCTGAAGCAACATGTTTTGGCTTGTACACTCAGAGTTCATTCAGTGAGCTGCAAAGATCTTTGAAGATGAGCACGCTTCTTCTCGGATGCAGAGACAAAAAGGGTGAAATAAGGTCAGATTCTGCAAGTGCAAGATTCCAAAACAAAAATGAAAGTCAGACACCACATTTACATTTTTCATTCTGTCTAGCGTGTAAAAGGGGAAGGCAACCATCACAGTTCAATCAGGAGAGACATTCAACCATCCATTTTCTGCAACCACTTATCTTGTTCAGGGTCGCATTGGGGCCGGAACAGATCCTAGCTGACATTGTGCGAGAAGCAGGGGACACCCTGGACAATTTGCTAATCCATCAAATGGTGCACAAGATCGACTGTCAACCATTCACGCTCACAGTCACACCTATGGACAATTTGGAGTCACCAATTCATCTGTATGTATGTTTTAGGACTGTGAGATGAAACTACAGTACCTGGAAAGAACAACGCAAACACAGGGACTACATGCAAACCCCGCACTGCAAGGTCGAGCAGAGATAGATTTGATCCTGAACCTTCTTGCTGTGAGCCAACTGTGCTACCCTCTACGATAATATGAGATAATTATTCCATCAGAAAGTATTTTGCGCACAGACTCTTCGGAAAGATTGTGATTGAAGTACATCTGCCCTGACCCCCAACATATTAAATCGCCTCCCTTTGGAGTCCGAACCCTGGTGGTGGTTGCTGATGACTCCGTTGAGACTGAATGAATAATGAGGCTGATGGAACCAGGAGGGGTGGGCTTAGATGTGGAAGTGAATGGCGAGCAAAGCGACGGTATGAAAAAAAATATGAATGGTGAGAATCATATTTAAGAAGAAGGCAACTGACGATGATAGGATAAGGATGAAGGCGTGTCACTTTGTTGTGCTAGATGTGACTGACTGAATAAACACATCTAATATCAATCAACATCCCTGACCATGAAGTGTGTAACTGAGACTGGGCATGCGTGAAAGGTGAAATAATAAATGCTAAAGGCAGTAACTGTGGCACCAGTATGCAAGGGTCTGGTCTTCTGACTGAAGTTCTGCTAGATCCTTATCATCTGGGACTAACCCACTAGCAAAGTCTATTTGAAATCAGAATAGTTAAAAGGGTGAAAACAGGAATGTTTAATCTATATTCATCTTTTGAAAATCTCCGTGTGGGCATGGCATAATGGTTCCGTCAGATGCTTTCCATCTGTTCTTTGTCAGCCCTGAAGGGATTTTTCTGATGTGTACGGATAATATCATGATAACGTACCATCTGAGAGGACAACTATTGTACGTGAAACTTTATTCATAGCTTTAGTTTGGGCGTTTACAAGAAGGCTGCATGGGCCACTACTAGGCCACATCCAGTTTGCTATGCGATGATGTAAAAATAATAAAGGTAAGGCAGTTTTTCCGACTGTTTAGTGCAACTAACATATAGAAACTTAAGCTTGTCTCTATTGAGCCAGCAGCTGAGTGAACAGAACTTCATTAACTCCACAACACACAAATTGAGGACATGGCTGGTGGTGCATTTAGATTACTTTGAACCAATTAAAAGTTTTTTCAAATTCGTTTGAAACTGACTTATTGAAAAATAAGTGGAATTGCCCATTAGGAAATTGATGAATGATACTAATACAGAAATAGTCCTGGCCAATGAAATCCCTACAAATTCTGGGATTCTATAAGACCTTCAGTGAGAAAGTGAGAAATATCTACATTGATGATACCATTGATTTATTTTCACCTATTTTCTAAATATATAATTTAAGATTCTTGATAATGCACTCGGATGTTGATTAGAACTTCATCAACCCTCAGCAATTTCACTGGATCAAACCGAATTTGGTGGATTATTAAAGTAGTGCTCCTCAGAAGCATTCACTTTAAGAGTAATGAGAGAAAAAAACAAATAAAGATAAAGCTGACCAAACAGAAAGAGAAGGAAATAATCTACGGCGAGTAGGAGTGATCTTCTTCTTTACAACTTTGCATAATTAATCATTTAAAGATAAAGAAGGTTTTATTATTGTGTTATAGTATCATCTTTGTACAGCAGTGCAGAATCTTTCCTTTTTATTCTGCGCCCTCAGAGTAAATGCAGGTAGTCCAGCCTTTTCAAAAGAATATTTCGGAAATTTGCAGTCTGGAAAAATCTTGGATAATGATTTCACCAGTAACAATGTGGTTTGGGGCTCAGGCAGATATTCAAACCAGATGATGTCCAAACCTAACAGGAATTCAGTCAAACATCTGTGAAAGGGCCCTGACACAGACTTACAGTGAAAATGTAGACACCTGCATTTTCAAGAAGAGTCTCCTAAGGCATTTTGGGAGGATCTGTTCATTGTTGCTCTTGAAAGTGAAGCCGCTGGTTGGTAAAAGCACCCAAACCCAATCACCTGCTTTATGGCCTGGCTACACGCTGTCCCATTAGATAGGGCTGTAATGTTACACAGGAAGTCCAGACTTTTTGTATCCCCAAAATGTCGCGATATATGTGATCGTCATCGCCGCATCCGCCGCCACGGTCCAAATGAATCGACTCATGGAGATCTATCTTGTACGCATTGTTTTAATTCAATATTTCACATTTCACACACGAGGAGAAGACTTTTTTTTTTTACGAAAAAAAACCAAACAGTTTTCAAGACATACCTCAACAAACATGTCATGGATCAATTTAATCACTTCATACCCACATGTACTTCAAATAAGAAAGAACTGGATTGACTTTGGGAAAGAGTTGTTGATTATTTTTGACACTAAAGGGAGCTTTACCCCTGAAACTTTTTCGGCAAGAATTTCTCCAACCGATTGTCTGCTTTTGCTATATTTGGTGCATATGAATGGACTCAAGGAGATATATCTTGTTTTTATCATATTATACCCATATTTTAATCTTTTGAATCTTAATCTTTGGTTAACAGACGCGGAACTCAGGAACATCTCAAACGCATCCGGGACTAAAGTGTCATCAGAGTATTTCAAAGAGAACATTTTCAAAGCCCAAAGCAAACAGCCCTGCTGAGGATACAGAACCCTCAGGGCTTTTTGATTGTAAACAATCTGATAGTGATACACTGTGTAGAGACTTCATTGAATATGACCTGCTGTTGGAGGCAGGGAATCCACCAGATTCATATTCTCCTACAGGTATATTTTATAGTCTACATGTATCAGAAATACTGTATAACATTTCTGTGTATGCTATGTACAATCACTAGGAAAAGGAATACTTCAGCTTTGCTTCCATCTGAGGTTTCTTCCACTTTTACCCTGGTGTATGGAATCAATGGTTTAGGGACAGAGAGTGACAACTATAGAGCAAATTTTTAACTCACTGAGGCATTGAGATTGGGATTTTGGGCTATATAAATCAAATTTACTTGACTTGACAGAACAGATGAGCTGAGGTCAGGGTAGACACATAGTCTGTGCACTTGAGAATTCGACAACCGCCAGTCTGCAGCTACCCTTTAATGTGTTTATGGAGCTCTCTCAAAGAGGTTCCTCACAGCTCAAGTGTGTGACAGTTGGCCAGATTGCTCTTCTTGGGTATAAGATAAAAGGGAGATTTAAAGGATTTCCATAAACCTTCAGCGAGCACCTAAATGCTCACACAAGAGCTTAGGTCTTCAACAGCCACCTGGTCAATCTGGCCTTGGTGCTTTGAGACCTGTATGTTTGAAAACTATCTCCTCTCTCATTGTCTGTAGAAATTATACTTGGTATTGGCAAGGATGCAAAAGAATGTCCATTTCAATTCCAATCCTCGGTATGCAGAAGCAACACTTTCTCCATGGTTGACATAATTTGAAATAAAGGTCGTTATTGACAATGAAAAAGGATTGTTTGACTATTACTGTGTAGTAACACTTCAGTGTAGGCTGTTGAGGTACCCACTACTGTATATTAGAACTGCTACTGATATTAAAATTAGATTTTATTTGTGATGTGATACTGAACTAAGAGGGATGAGATGTAAATTTAAATCAAGTACAGATAAATCAATCAATTTTTTTTTTTATGGAGGCAAAGTGTGAGCATTCGAGCTTCTTGTGACAAACCACAGCCAGTGATGTTTTCTAAGGAGGGTTTTGTTGTCCCTCAGCTCACTGTTTTCATTTTATGTTCCACTACTTTACTGCTTTGCTCCAGAATAACCTACTCATCATCGCAGAGACTGTTACTGCTTACCTAACACTCAACGTCAGACAGAACAGAAAAAAATGTTTGAAGCTGATGAATATTTTGCAGCTAACACGCCAGATATTTCCATGAGGAGTTAAAAGGCTAATGGCTAAAAGGAGAGTGGGTATGAAACCGTGTGAGCTTGTTCAGAGACATGGTAGCTCATGAAAGCAGATAGTGTTATTGTTATTATGAGATTATCTATCTCATAATAACAAGTTTTGTAAGGTGCTAATATGTCATTGTTATGGGTACACCATGTTAAACTTCCCAAATGGGCAAAATAAACTAATAACTACTACTAAGCATATCTTATCTTGAGAGACTAATATCTACTCAACAAACTTAATTAAAAAAATTGTGTTTGATTAAAGTTGGAACATATCCGTAATGGGTAAATATTTGATTAAGGTGTATTTGGTAAATCACTTAGTCACAGAATAGTAATTTAGGTTTGCATGAAAATTGAAATAGGTCCACATTTTGTAGAGACTCTTGCAGTTGGTCCTCACAGTGATATCTATGCGATTAAAACATAATCGCATAGATATCACAGTGATATCTATGCGATTATGTTTTCGACTCCTCGACTTCGAGGTGAAGCCGAGGTGAAGTTTCCACTTCAAGAACAAGAACATGCAATATTGGTGAAATGGCTAATCTAAATTAGCCCTTAGGAGTGAATGAGAGGGTGAATGTTAGCCTGTATCTATGTGTGAGCCCTGTGATGAACTGGCAACTTGTCCAGGGTGTACCCCGTCTCTCAGATAAGCTCTACCCCAGGCGACCCTGTAGAGGATAAACGGATAGGGAATGAAAGAATAATGAATGAATGAGGAAATAGTTTCCAGATCAAGCCACATTAAAGTTTCATCATATCAATATTTAACATATAATATAATCATCTGCATAGAAGCAAGTATCCATACAAAAAAAAAGAGTGTCATGTGAAGCCATTTAAAAAATATGTATAATAATTTTCTTTTAATAACTTGAGAAATTTATGAAAATATCACAATTATTTTTACACATCCCTCCAAAAAATGTCACCAATTAACATCTGATCTTTAGAGTTAATTTACATTATAACACCTTTGAATGCAGACATATATGAATATATTGTGTACAATATATTTTGGAGATATATTGTACACTGACAGGCAAACAATTGTTGACGTGATAATGTGCACTATGGCTAACTTAATAACATTAATAAATACCTGTGAAATCAGAGTTTATTTGGGCTTCACGGTGTGAATTAAGCCTATTTGTAACTCGTGCATGATTCATTTCAGACCTGGATAATATTTATCTATCTAAGGTTGGTTGTACAGTGTGCTGCTTCTCACCGGCAGTCAGGTGGTCTGTATGAATTTCTAACATTATCAGCTTCTCATAATGGTGAAGCAGAGTTCTGAGTCAATTCACTTGAGCTCCCTACCGGCACAAAGTGGCGGCCATGTCAACCATGTCAACAAGCGACAACAATCCGTATAGTGAAGCATTGTTATCATACCTTTTTAATGAACCATACTGTACACATCTTTTATGCATCCATTGGCGGCGGCCAATATTTTTATCAATAGGCAGACTGGCCCACTGGCATCAACTGGCCTATTTTACACCTGTGAGCTGTCAGTTCATGGCTTGTCTTTACACATAGATCATGAACCTTTGCTTCACACTACGGATGACTTACACTTGGCAACAAAACACTGCAGCCGCAGATTTAATGTAGCGATGCTAACATATGTCGATATATTGATTCTGAGCTATATAAACATGCGTAATGAGTGTGACTAATCATGATGACAGTGGTGCATATGAATATTGCAATATTGATTTAACGTAATGAAGAATGGATTGAAATATACTGATTGGGCTTTATTTCTATATAATTAACCGTGATCTATTGATACTGAAGACGAGCACAGTGGCAATAAGACACAGCATGGTCATCTCGTACCTGGCTACTCAAACCGTGTCACACTGCTGGCCAGTAATGTCTGTGTGCTGGGACGCTGTTCTTGCAATTTTCCACAATGAGAGAATGCTATTTCACATAGTTGGCACACGTGTAACCCTACAGAAGAGTGTGCTGCCAAGACCAAATGGCTCGAGGTGAAATCTCTGTGGTAGAGACACTGAGCAGCTGTTAACCCTTCATGTGCTAGGACCAGATAATTGGCTCGAAAAGCCTTTGTCTCAGACGGAGTGAGAGAGACAGAGAGCGAGAGGAAGGTTGTGTGGAGGTATGTTTGCGGTGTATGTGTGCGTGTGTGTGTGTGTGTAAGAGAGTCCTTGGGGGTCTCTCTATCCATCTTTCTCACTTGCACTCTCTGGTCCGGAGCTTGTTACCATAGCAACATAGAAGAAGAGGCACTGCTGCCAGAATCCCAAAAATTGTATTATCTTTCAGACTTGCACACACACAAATGCTGCTCCTTCGTCTGTCCTGTGTATATACAAACTGGCAGGCTGCTGTGTGTTTGTGTGTCCAGTACAGCTTGCGAATGCTGGCATGCAAAGCATCCAGAAACACACATACACACATACACACATACAGATTGGTTGAAGAAAAATGAGGATATGAAGAATTCTTCAGACGAGGTCATCTACGAACAGTTGTCTTGTTTATTTATTCCACTGAAAGCGGATAATTGGCTTTACTCATTCATTATTTCTTGTGTTTTCTGTAGTTGTCAGCGAATGACAACAAGTAGGGTTGCCTCTGCAAGGTGACATAAAGCATAGTTAGCTAGCTTTTGTCAGGTCTGTAGAGGCGACCACAACATACCACAAAGCACTGTGTGGTTGTGTCACTGTATGTGAGGTACGGTGCATTAGTGTCTAATGGTGTTTCCTATTAGATTTTATGAGCCAGAGTATCGATGGGAAATAAATCAAAACTCGGCCTCTGCTGTCGTCCACAGCATCAAGGGTATATCCCCAAAAAGCCCCCAATCCCCTGCGTTTGTGTAAAAGATTGTCCCACTAGTGCGTAACATATGACCCATTACTGTAAAATACGACTATCTATCATTGGTATGAAATTAGATATAGAAGATAGAATGAGGTAAATTTGGACAAAATCAGACCAAGGGTTTGGAAGTTCTGTCGGAAAATCAGAGGTTTTCATAAAACGAGTTCCCACTAGTGACAAAAAATACAAACGTTTAGAGTGAATAATAATATATACGTTATAGGCCTATAATAAACTTATATACAACCGACCTTTCACAATCAATCCAGTTCTTCCTCACCCTAATGTCTATGTGAGTATAAAATACAAAAAATGACCCGTGAAGTATTTTCGAGTTAACCAGTTAACACAAAGGATCTGTGAAGGTGGCCGACATGGCGGCAGCAATGTATATATCCATAATATCCCAAACTTTTCAGGGATATAAATAATCAGAAATCAACATTTACAACCTCTATCATTATCTCACTCATGTTGATTAATTTGATTAATACTTTACATTGCGACAAATTAGCCCTGAACGTATCATTTTCATCACGTTGCTCAATCCAAATAGTTTTAGTGGGTGTACAGCCAAATGGCATTGAACAAAAATAATTTAAGAGTTAAAAACAGCAGAAAAATCTCACACCCAAAGGTAACACTACAAAGTTGTTTAATCACTTGCAAAATGATCACGCTACTGAGTATGAAGAGTGCATTGCTTGATGTCTGAGTTTTCTGTTGTGTTATATCATTATTATTAGAACCAGTCATAGTTGTTGAAAAAACACAGACCTTAATGTAAAAAAAAATTATAACAAATTCAAAATGGCTGACTACCAGCTGGATTTATGTACACATGATCTGTATGATTGATAATTTTGAAATCCAATGTGAAAAGCAAAGCAGTGGCTGCCTCTTCAATTTTTTTCAGGGGGAGACATGTGATCTGAAACACATTTCAAACCATATTGGTCACATCTTTTTTCTGAGTGCGCCCAGATTCGGTCTCCTATCTCCTATTCTCCCATGTATTAAATGTTATTTGAGTAAATGTTTGCGAAAACACTGAGGCCTGTTACATCACTAAAGAGAGTTTTCTGGCAATAATTTTCAAACTTTACTCATAGACCACATAATGAAACACTCATTAAATTGTATTATTTTGATTTTATTTTTTGATTTTGATATAGGGTGGGATCAATAATTTGTTGAATAAATACTTTTTACAGTTTAAATAGCTTAAAATGAATGACGAGCCATCGGTTTCCAGTCATCTTTAAAGTTAACTTATTACAATTCATAGTGCAATAACATTAGCAGATGGAACCATTCCAATATCCACTTGGTGTAGGGTTAAGCTGTCAGTAATGCCACAGTTCATGCTCACAGCAAAAATATAATTATTAATAACACTGACCAGATTTACAACACCAGCAAGCCAAAAAAGGTTGATATAAAGTCGGAGTCCACCTCTGCAAACATTTACACTGCAACATCCATAACCCAAACACACGTGTGCATGCTAGTGATTGAGACTACAGCGGGAGGATTACATGGCTGTCTTTTCAACTAAATATTCAAAATCATATCATCCCTTGACTTTCAACTGGAGAGGAAGTACCCAAAAAATGTGAGTGTCGGTGTGCAAACGACTTGCATCAGAGGAGTGATAGGGACAATGTCAGAGTTTCCCAGCAGCAGTGACAAGCATGTGACATTAGCGATAATGTCCGAGACAGAGATCATGAGCGTGATAATGGCTGTGATTACATTAGTAAAGCTATTATGTTTTATATGACAGATCTCATTAACATATAAACAGCCTCAAACACTGCATTCCCCATGAAAATTACAGGCACACACGCACACAAACACACACACAGATATGCGGGGCAAACATATATACATGCAGGGATATAAATGAAGGAGATTAAAGCACAGGGATTATATGATACAGATATTAACAAGGATAATGTCATTAGATATGGAGACACACATAGTGTGTTCTTTACACTCTCACACTCACACAAATGCATAAGAGGACACAAAGTTAGTGTAAACCTGTTCTAAATTTAATTCCCCCAAAATTGCTTTTTTCCCCTTTGAGTCATTTTCTTTACACTGAAAATCACACAATATTTATGTTCCTGTGAATACGGGATGGTCTCTAATCTTTCTCTGTCTCTTCCTGTTCTTGTGATAAACTACCTGTCTAACGTTGTTTTCTTATTGCACTCCGTGTGTGTGCGCGTGTGTGTGTGTGTGTGTATGTGTGTGCATTCTTGTTGCATGAGGGTTTGTGTAACCATGTGCCAAGTATGAGTGCACCCTCTAATGAGTGTTTTGGAGAAAGACGGTGAAGGATACTGTGTGTGTGTTTGTTTTAGCCAGACTATCTCTCTGGAGCTCGGCCGTCTGAGCATTTGGAGGCAAACATTAACGTCACCAGATGCCTCTGCCCGACTCTCCTTCTCTCTATCCCTCATCTCTCTCCATCTTTTGTCTGTCTTTCCCAAACCTGTTATCTGATAATTTGCCGTTTTCGCTCTCACTTGTCGGCACTAATTTTACAGAATACAGGATGTAGTTAAGCGTGTTCATTCATTACCTAATTAACTAATTTACCAAGCGCTAATGCTTCCTCATCAGCTAATAGTCTGCAGATTAAGTATGAACGAGTCTAAGGAGGGGATTTGCTTTTTGAGCGCATGCTTAATGACTAACTCTTAATTATCAGGTGAAAATCAGAGGAAAGAAAGCCTTTATCACTGATGTGACTAATCAGGGAATAATCAGTTTTCTTTTGAAAAGACAACAGTGAGAAACTGCTGTTTTCTTCACACCATCATCATGATTTGACGTATGATGTTTTTTTTCTCAGCTGGAGAAACAACCTTCCTTATTTTGGCCATAATACAGCCCTGTGTTATACATATGTAATAACACAACTTTTTATGTCAGGAATACAATGTCACTGTTGCCACGGCAGTCTAATTTTCCACAGTAATTCACATCCTGCTCTTTTTTCTTTTTTCTTTTTTCTTTTTTCGAAGCAGTTTGGAAGTCGCTGGGCCCACTTCCACATGTAAACACCCTTCAGGCAGATTTTGTAGTTGTGCTTCAAAGGGCAGAGAGGAAAGAAATTTTAAAATCTGATGATGGAAGGCGGCCCTCTGTAGCGTACAACATTAACACTGCTGGGCGGATTCAGGGTTCATTTAGAGTATGTGCTAAAATGCAGCTTAAGCCAGAAGGAGATGACCACAAATGTAAGCAGGGATGACAGTTTACTAAGAACCACTGGTATTAAATAAGTAAATCTGTTTTTCATCTATGAAACTATATATGGATCCAGATTCAGCCTTAAAACCACTGCAATTTTGTATGTTTTTCTGAGGCCTGTAACTAACAATTTATTTGAATGAGGCCTTCAAAAACATTCCAAACCCGAATGTATTTATTTAACAAACGAGACAAGCAGCAAACTCTCACAGGTGAGAAGTTGGAAACAGTAAGGGCTTGATTCCCCCAGAAGCACTGCGTCGCGTTACGTACGCGTCACGATAACTGAAAGACTTCTGGTTTGGATAAAGACGCATTAAAAATGCGGCGCAGCCTCGACGCCATCGGATGTGGCGACGCTCCCAGTGGAATCAAGGTGTAACTGTGCATGAAAATTATTAGTTGAGCAAGAGGGTAGTAAGTTTCGTCGATTTCTCTTGGTCTAAAACAGTGGTTTTGTTTTCAATAATATAATAATAATAATAATAATAATAATAATATTACATTTAATTTATAACGCACTTTACATTTTGATCAAATCTCAAAGTGCTACAAATTAGATAAAAGCATCAATAAAAAATAAAATAATAACTATATAAAAACATGACCAAAAAGCAGCAATGTTAATTAAAGTTATAGGTTCTGCTAAAAAGGAAAGTTTTACGTCCTTTTTTTGAATGTGTCAGTCGTCTGTGGAGCCCTCAGATGGTCAGGGAGGGCATTCCACAAACGAGGGGCAGCAGAACAGAAGGCCTGATCACCCATGGTGCTGAGCTTAGTCCTGGGAAGGAGGAGGCGGTATGAGTGGGTAGAACGGAGGGATCGTGTTGAGGTCAGTGGGGTGAGAAGTTCTTTTAGGTGGGGGGGTGCGTTACCATGGACACACTGGTGAGTGAGGAGAGAGATCTTATAATCAATCCTTTTGGAGATGGGAAGCCAATGAAGGGAATGAAGAATGGGGGTGATGTGTTCGTGTTTATGAACTCTCATCAGGATCCTTTCAGCACTGTTTTGAACATACTGTAGTCTTTGAAGACTTTTAAACGTTTAAAAATATCAATGTAAAGCACAATGATGTGAATACTGCGAAATTGAATCGCATTGCTCAGCGTGACTGTGCGACTACTTGTTGCTTTGGATTGAATAAGAATCTAATTAACCAAGCAAAAAGTTTTGCCTCTCGTTACATAGTGTAAAAAAACTTCACTGACATATACAGAACTATATAAATTTTGGCCACTAGAGGTGCTATTCAACATCATTTCTGCAACATCAACAATGGCTCAATGAGCATAGGAAGTTAAAAGGTGACAATTTCACAAATCTCAGTTTCACCAATTTATCAAGTCTTAAGTATTAAATTTATTATGTCCCACTCCTGCTAATGTTTCTTCTCCCGCCTTTCTCTGAGCAAGAGGGAGAGAAGTTGGAAATCAGGCAATTTAAAACAAGTGCTGTGCAATTGGCCTTCCAGGTCACAATATGAAGATAAAAGGATGAGGAAAATGGAGATCAGGCAATAGATGAACAGGAAGTGCTATGCAATTGTCCTGCAAGGTAACAACAATCTCCAAAGGCTTATTTCACCGTATTCTCCAGATTCATCGACCTGCAGAAATACAGAGAATTTGTTTTGGTAAAAACAATGATAATAATAAAACAAATAATGCAATAATTCATTAAAAACTAATGATTTTATTATATAATGTTATTGATGGTAAAAAACAAAAACAACTGAACAACTCTATTGTAAATACTGGGCCAATATTATAGCTGAAATTCCAAAGTTTAAGAATATATTATGTAAAATGTCATACGTATGTCATAATGTATAGCACCTGTCCCCAGTTTTAATGCAAGCTCCATTCAAGATTCCATTGTCCAGGTCATCTTATTGCAGTTTCCCCCCACAATATCTCAAAATTTTCATTTGTCATTTTAAATGTCATTTCTCAGCAGCACTTCATTGATAAAAGGATGTTTGTTCTTTTATTAGTGAAAACACAAGAATTATGCACCTGAGCTGTGAATTATCACACATCTTTGACAATGCTCTTTGTGGATACTTGAAGACGACGGGATCATGGTCACAAATGGTCACATGGACCAGTCTTAAAAGACTCTTTAGAGAGAGTCCGTTTTCCCAGCGTGATTATTTTCTGCCTTCTGCCACTGGAATGAAGAATACCCATCACACCTACCCAGAGTGAATTTAAGACAAATAATTCAAGTTGTTGACATATTTTCATGAATTGTATCATCAGAGAATGAGAGTAACCTCTTCGGTCTCTGGAATCCGTGATTGTCCATCTTTATTCTACTCAAAAGTGTTTGCGCCTGAGAGGTCTGTTTTCATTGTGTCACACACACTTCAACACACCTTTCTCTCTTGGTTGCTTTTTATCTCACTCTCTTTAATCCTTTGTTTCATTGCGCTCCAGAAGCAATTATGTTAGAGTACCTAAAAGAGTACATGATGAAAATAATCCTTCGAACACTTAAGCACACATGTTTTAAACACTGTGTGAGGCCAAGGGTGTTCTCCTTTTTGCCCTTGGCAAAATTTCTGGAGCAGTGCTTTTTCTTATCTTCTGTAAAGGTAGATATTCATACTGATGTATCATGATCTGTCTGGGTCAACCCCCCTCAGGTTGAAATATGTTAATATCAGAATCTTACAGTTTGCATTTCCCTCAAGGAACTTCCTCTACCTAGTCTTTCAGTTGTTCCCCTTTGGGGTCACCACAGCATATCATCTTTCCATCCATAGTTACTTTTGGAACCCTGTTGACTAACAGTACCAGTGACATTGTTTGTTAACCCCAGTCCCAATGGTTCCGGTTTTGAAATCTGTTTCATGTTCCAGATATTGATTTGGAATAGGTTTATGCCGGATGCACTTCCTGACGCAGCCCTCCCGATTTATCCGTGTTTTGGATGGCACTAGGAGAACACTGATTATTGACCCCTTCATGGCTGGGTTATTGTCCTCAGTCAAAATAAGTCAAAATAAGGTTAAAAAAAAGTATAGAAAAAAACCTACATTTTTTTTAAGTGTATATATCTTTGTAACTACACAGTTATGCTCTTTGAACTTATCAATCATGTCGGAATTATCAAGGAGGACATGATGGCCGAGGCGGCTGTAGCTCAGGAGGTGGAGTGGTCGTCCCTTAATTGGAAGGTCGTAGGTCAAATGCCTCTGACTGCCGCTGTGGTCTATATGTTATAGGGTGCTTGGACAAGAACCTGAACTGAGAGACATGTCAAATGCAGAGCACTGATTTCACAATGCTGTACTGTGTATAGCAAAGTGATGATAAAAAGTAAACATATACACATCATATAGTGTATATTTAGCTTTCTTGCTGTTTGCTGTAATGGTGTGCTCCAACTTAAGTAAACACAAATGTTTGCCACTTCTAGCAACTAGATGCTTTTCTACAGTCTGCACACAGTATACCCCAGACAGCCTATCCACCAACTCTGTACATATTTACTGTGGATTGTTTCCGATGGATGCACGGACAGAGGGACATTGGATGATTGATGAGAATTCTGATAAATCTTTTTTATATCACAACCACTCATGTGGTCATGTTTCCCCCACAGCTGTTTGTTTTTAAGATTCTAAGCATGGTTGCGCAAAAACAACCGAACAGATTTCCATGGGGCCAGAATGGGCCCCGCTGAATTCGGGTTTTAATCCAGATGGAGGGGTGGAGCCAGATCCAATTTAAAAAAAAAAAAATGTTTGGTCACTTCAACCTGTATAAAATCTTGGTGGCACAGTTAACTGTTAAGGAAAGTAACTTATACAGCTTTACCCTTAATATTTTACTCATTACCTCCCTTACTGATCATTTTCAGACTTTTGCTGCTGATGGTCATCTATGTAATAATAATAATAATAATAATACATTTAATTTATAATGCACTTTACATTTGGATCAAATCTCAAAGTGCTAGCAATTTTAATGCATTAAAAGCATGCAGTAAATAACATTTAACCAGTTCACACAATATATAATAATCAAATTGGTATTAATCAAGTTAGGAAATTACTTTTGTCTATTCTTGTTAAACCTAATCAGCAATGTTATAATTCTAATACATGTTGCAAAAAACAAAGAAGATATCTAACCAGGTTAGATTTGGTTTATGGGTCAGGGTTCCTATGTATGGAAATAAAGGTTGTTTTTTTTTAGAATACTTTCTTTTGTTTCTCAGGGAATAATGCATTGATCTTGCTCATAAGAAATAAGGACCATTTAAAGGGTCAATATCTATGGGTGTGTTACGGGCATGTTCAAAGCTGGACCAAAAACACAGACAACACATAAAGTAAAATACGAGACAGTCGATACAAAGTGTCTTTGGGTGTGACTGTGGAATGAATCTCTTCATATAATTTAGATAATTATATAAAGAGTTTGGTCTAGACCTGCTCTTTCTGGAAAGCACCTTGAGACAACTGTTGTTGTGAATTGGCGCTTTATAAATAAAGATTGATTGATTGATTGATTGAATCAAGAAGTCATGTAAAATCAGGCTGAATTAAAAAAGGGGCAGATCACTTAGTTTAACCTCTTGACTTTATTTCTGAAGATTGATTTCAGGTTTCAGAACAAAAATAATTGGATTTAATCATTTTTTCATATTGTGGGATTTGATATAACAGTTTTGGAATTACAAATTAAACTAAATAAAGAAACACTTAGATGGTGTGTATTTATGTAAATGAGGGAGCTCCTTTATATACTGTTTGATTTATTTAAGTTTGTGTATCATTGTTAGCTCTCATGTTGTACGGTGTGACAAACACCGAAGCACAAAGACGCAGAGTCCTCTCATATTGCTGTTCTGTCCTCGCTCTCTGTCTATTTATCTATCCATCAGTGTCAAATGCAGGGTGGTGTGTGATGTGAATTTAAAAAGAGATGGAAGTAACAATGCGTCTGAAGGCTGTGTCTCATTATGATACCTGCTCTCATGTCGAACGCACACAAAGACACAAAGAAGGGCTTTCTGATACTCTCCGTCTTACCATCCACACACGGAGACCCAAAAGCATTATACTTCTGCACTGATGGCTTTCTGGTTCTTCTCCTTCTTCTCTTCCTCCTACTATCCAGGAATGCCTGCTGATATTCCTCTGATGTCTAATGCCATCTGAATGAACACACAAACCAGAAAACACACACAAACAGGCACAGAATGTCTGACACTTCAAACAAAGCTTTTGTCTGCTGCCTGACAGCTATTCCTCTCTCCTCCTCTTCCTCCTCCTCTCATTATCCCCCTCGCTTCTCCCTGTCATTCCAAAACACTTGTTCTGTCCCCTCATCCTCTGACATCCCCCACTACCCACACACGACCACACACACCCCCACCCAGACACACCCAGACACACCCACACACACACACACACACACACATACACACACACACACACACACACACACACACACACACACACACACACACACACACACACACACACACACACACACACACACACACACACACACA